>JAQSVV010000001.1:1200000-1765035 GCA_036375495.1 Agrotis segetum
AATAATAATAAGTACAATCTTGTGGAATCGGAGGTGCCGTACTATAAGTATGCGCCCGACCCAGTTCTCGAAAATGGCAATATCTCGTTGTATTGGGATCGACCTATCATCACTGATAGGACTATTGTTGCCAATAAGCCTGACATTGTGGTGATAGATCGATCGGAGCGTCGCGCAATAATTGTTGATATAACGGTCCCGCATGACGAGAACCTCGTGAAGGCAGAAAAGGATAAACAATTCAAGTATCTTGATCTGGCTCGCGAGGTTGTTGACATGTGGGACGTGAATACGGCAGTTATTGTGCCGATAGTCGTATCTGCCAATGGCTTAATTGCCAAGAGCCTCGAACAACACCTGAGGAGGCTCTCGCTGGGTAGCTGGATCAAGCGCTTGATTCAGAAGGCAGTACTCTTGGACACGGCGCGTATTGTTAGGAGGTTCCTCTCTCAAGAGCCCTGACCACCGGCGGCCCGGACCCTGTTCCCGATGCTGGTGGACTGCTATTTTTTATATTTTTTAATGTTTTTAGTTTGTTTTTTATAAAAATTTTTAAAAATGACAATGGGCAAAAGCGGTCCAAGATCCTCCACTTATGACACTTATGGGAAATGAAAGAACATAGTTATGACATCATTCTGGCAAAAGATTATCGAAATCCGTCCTGGGGTTCTTTTTTTATTTCCGTTTTAAAGTGACTACCTAATCTAACCGAACCCATCTTTTTTCAATCAGCTGTAATGCCCGACGCATACTGAACCATCTGGGAAGGCGGTTGGCGTATGTTTGACTTACACCGACCAAAAATACCAATGAGACCTTAAATAGCTAACCTAACCTAACTTTTTTTTACAGCTAAAAATGATGCCCGACGCACAGTAAACCATCTGAGAAGACAGTTGGCTTATGTGTGACTTGCACCCACTAAAAATACCAACGAAACCTTAAATAGCCAACCTAACCTAACTTTTTTAATTCAGCTGTAAATGATGCCCGACGCATACTGAACCATCTGGGAAGGCGGTTGGCGTATGTTTGACTTACACCGACTAAAAATACCAATGAGACCTTAAATAGCTAACCTAACCTAACTTTTTTTTCAGCTAAAAATGATGCCCGACGCATAGTAAACCATCTGAGAAGACGGTTGGCTTATGTGTGACTTGGACCCACTAAAAATACCAACGAAACCTTAAATAGCTAACCAAACCTAACTTTTTTAATTCTACTGTACCTGATGCCCGACGGATACTGAACCATCTGGGAAGGCGGTTGGCGTATGTTTGACTTACACCGACTGAAAATACCAATGAGACCTTAAATAGCTAACCTAACCTAACTTTTTTTTCAGCTAAAAATGATGCCCGACGCATAGTAAACCATCTGAGAAGACGGTTGGCTTATGTGTGACTTGGACCCACTAAAAATACCAACGAAACCTTAAATAGGTAACCTAACCTAACTTTTTTAATTCAGCTGTAAATGATGCCCGACGGATACTGAACCATCTGGAAAGGCGGTTGGCGTATGTTTGACTTACACCGACTAAAAATACCAATGAGACCTTAAATAGCTAACCTAACCTAACTTTTTTTTCTGCTAAAATGATGCCCGACGCACAGTAAACTATCTGGGAAGACGGATGGTTTATGTGTGACTTTGACCCACTAAAAATACCATCGAGACCTTAAATAGCTACCCTAACCTGACTTTTTTTTTTCAGCCATAAATGATGCCCGATGCACACTAAACTATCTGGGAATGCGGTTGGGTTATGTTTCACTTACATCCACTAAAAATACCAACGAGACCTTAATTAGCTATTTAAATAGCTAACCTAACCTAACAAAAAAAGTTAGGTTAGGTAAGCTATTTAAGGTTTTGTTGGTATTTTTAGTGGGTCGAAGACACACATAAGCCAACCACCTTCCCAGATGGTTCTGTATACGTCGAGCATCATTTTTAGCTGAACAAAAAAGTTAGGTTAGGTTAGATATTTAAGGTCTCGTTGGTATTTTTAACGGGTCTAAGTGACACATAAGCCACGCGCCTTCCCAGATGGTTCAGTATACGTCGGGCTTCAGTTTTAGCTGAACAGAAAAAGTAAGGTTAGGTTAGCTATTTAAGGTTTCGTTGGTATTTTTAGTGGGTCGAAGTCACACATAAGAAACCGCCTTCCCAGATGGTTCAGTATACGTCGGGCATCATTTTTAGTTGAACAAAAAAAGTTAGGTTAGGTTAGCTATTTAAGGTCTCGTCGGTATTTTTAGAGGGTCGAAGTCACACATAAGCCAACCGCCTTCCCAGATGGTTCAGTATACGTCGGGCATCATTTTTAGTTGAACAAAAAAAGTTAGGTTAGGTAAGCTATTTAAGGTTTTGTTGGTATTTTTAGTGGGTCGAAGACACACATAAGCCAACCACCTTCCCAGGTGGTTCTGTATACGTCGGGCATCATTTTTAGCTGAACAAAAAAAGTTAGGGTAGGTTAGATATTTAAGGTCTCGTTGGTATTTTTAGTGGGTCTAAGGCACGCATAAGCTGCTAATCGCCTTTCCAGATGTTTCAGTGTGTGTCGGGCATTATTTACAGCTTAACAAAACAAGTTAGGTTAGGTTAGGTTTGGATAGGTAAGGTTAGGTTAGGTTAGTAGTCACTTCGGCCGCACCGAGGAGAGGGACCCGGCGATGTAGCCGGGTCAAGGCCTGCCGGGGAGCGGTGATTGCGCAAGTGACCCCGCACCCCCGGCTTAAGGCAGTAGAGGACACCGTGTGGTTTTAGTCAGTCGAGTCTGACATGCCCCTCCGTCTTCCCCAGGCGGAGGAAGTCCATGAGGATTTCCACACGTTAAAAAAAAAAAAAAAAAGGTTAGTAGTCACTTAAATGGACTTAAAAAAGGAACTCCCGGACGGATTTTGATAATCTCTTGCCAGAATGATGTCACAACCATATTCTTTCATTTCCCATAAGTGTCATCAGTGGAGGATCTTGGACCAAGTTCCATACATTTTTGCCCATTGTCCTTTAATTAATAAGTGTACAAATAAATAAAGAGAATAATAATAATAATAATATTTATTTGCACAAAAATATACATTTGAATAATTTATGGATGTACACTTTAAAACACGTTACTTTGATCAGATAATGAATCATCTGTGTCTGAACTAGATATAAAATATCTGTATTTCAGACATCAGCGCTCTACCCCAGGTTGTGGGCGACACTCAGAGATACCTTCAACCTTTTCTGACAACACATAATATTAATAATCACATTTTGAATATAATAAATGCAATTAGAATTATATAAGATGACAAATAAATTATTAAAACAAAAAATTAAATTAAATTAAATTAAATCACTTTACATTTAGAAATATTGCTTACTTGTATGTCTTTCACATTTAAATTCGACAATCGATCAATTCAATTATGTAATAACAAAATATGAAATTAAAATTAGGTAAGAATTGATAAAATAACTTTTTTTACATTTAAAAATTAAAATTACACTCAGATGTACGACAGCAATCTACAAAAATAAAAATAATTGTGTAGTTGTGGCCTCCGGTGAGTAGAATGAAGATGAGTGTATGTGTGTAGGAGGATGAGTGATTTTTGTTTTTTACGTAGCTATAGACAACAGGCTTTCCGTCTCATTGTAATTAAGCTTACTTATGTAGTCCATTACTGCAAGTTTACATTTGTTCCTATTCAAAGGGTATATATCTACAATGTCGTTTAGTTTCTCATATAGAAAAGGGCCCAGGAAACAAAAGTACCTACGAGCGTATGGATGTTTAAAAGCTGAGCGAACATTGTGGGCAGTGATCTTTCGTCTACGCTTAGATAAGTAGGACGACCCGACATACTCCGTATTTGCGTGATATCTCAGGATTGTATGCAAGACAAAGAGCTGCCGGATAGTAAGGACTTCACACGACTGGTACAAAAGGGTCACAAGCCCGGGTCGGTGGAGCGTCGTGTTTCGCGCCATTGGGTCGCGGGATTTTTCTTAACCCTGGATACCGTGGCCCCGGACGTAAAGGGCATCCGAAGGAACACGGGTGGACTTTAGTCAGTAAGAGTCTGACAGTCCCTTTCGCCGCACCTAGGGCGGGAGGACTCATTTGATGATTTTAACACCTAAAAAAAAAAAAGACTGGTTGTCAGACTTAAGAGCTTTCTGACTAATAGTATCGACTGTCAAAGATCTACAAAAGACCGCTGGGACCACCGGCTTTACGTGCTTTCTGATTTCATCTCGCTATGACAGATGGTCAATTGGTCACCCATCCATAGACCAACTTTGGGATGTGCGACTTACCCCAGAATATTGACTTGTGCGGCAGTAATTATTTAGCCACGAGCTCCTCTATACTAATAATCATAATTATTCACATCTATGATAATTTACAAATTTTATAATAAAAAATAACCGTTGAATATTTAATCTTATCTCAACAAAAATGCAGCCCGAAAAAATCTCGCCTCCTTCTGCGAAGCAGTAATGCTCGCGAAGGAGGAGGCGAGGCGGGCCGCGTGCGAGAGAGGATAGTGTCCTCCCTCCGCCCCACCCGCGGTGGTGGACGCCCACGGCGACGGACGTTGCAAGACGATCTCCGGTCACCGTAGGCGCGGGCATGTGGGCAGCGAGTAAAGGGCAACTCGCTGCCCGACCATGGACGATGCCCGGGACGACGGCGCGTTGTGTCCCACGCGCGCCTCAAAGAGCGTCAGCATAATGACGGGGCCCTCCTCTCAGAGGACTCACTTGATGATTTTAATTACCACGCTAAAAAAAAAACCCGAAAAAATCAGGGTAAAATTAATGGCATTACCCTAATGCGGGATACGTTAGGAGACAAAGCAGTGACGTCACATATCGGTCACCCCCATTTGGTTGTTCATGGGCGCGCGTGCCAACGCATACGAAATTATACCGAGACGTATCTATAACAGAAGAAACTTCTACAGTCTTTGTTATCGATTCGGTCTAAGTACCATGCCCTTGAAAACCTAGACAGAATTATATTCTATTAACTTTCAGTAAAGCAGTGATGGCCCAGTGGTGTCAGGAGTAGTGGTGGCCCAGTGGTATCGGCCCCGACTTACGAGTTGTATGTCGTAGGTTCGAACCCAGCCTGACGCATTACTTTCTGTAATTTATTTCAAAATCACAAGAAAACATCGTGAGGAAACCGGCATGTCCTAGATGGTTCTTAATTCGAAGAAATTTGACATCCGGTCCCGCGTGGTGGATTATGGCCCACTCCCTCTCAAAGAGAGGAGGCCTGTGTCCTAGCAATGGGAACATAATAGGCTGTCTGTGTGACGTGACAGCGACATCAGCTTTGCGAGGCTGTTGGACTCTAAAAAAAACGTTACCTGGTTATTTTGCAACACCCCGCCTCGTGCAAGCAGTGGAAGTGCTTGACCTAAACTATTACTGACTGGTGATCGCCATTGTCATATTTTCCTACTTTTTAAAAAATGCGAGGCCCCATCAGGTGCGAGGCTGAGGGCTCGGGTTCGCTTTGCCCCCGCCTAGCTACGCCATTGGCTGATGTATATATTTTTTTTAATTTTATGGGAAATCATTTAAACGACATCGACATTGTAATAGTCGCAGGCAATTGATATGGTGGCAGCAGCGGGCAATCGATGCAAGTGGCACTTGGTCGTTCGGCATGGTGATCTAAAACTTCCGGCCTTTGTTTAGCAGTGGACGTCTTCCAGCTGATGAAGATAATGATGACTTGTCTATGCCCTCTTTAAACCCATACCTTTGTTCAGCTATTTTCCCTTAGTACTCGTAGTTCGGTAGAAAACGCTGACCTCGTCCCTTCAAAAGAATTTATTTCAGACGTGTCAAAAACCCAACTTACAAATAATACAGGGTGGAATTTTGTAGGTGTGGGAGAAGAAAATTTTGGAAAATTTCTGAATGCAATTTGCTTTCTATTCAAAAATAAAGGAATGTATCAAAATTTTCCATCTGGAGTATTAAGAGTACTTTACCTCCAGGTGGCATTACAAAATTCCACCCTGTAAATTATTTTGTTTTCTAAGCTATTCATCCATTTTATCTACACTTACACATACAAACTATTTTAAAGCAATGCTTTTGTTAATAATGCATCATATATTACACAGAAACGTTGCGTTTCATTAAAACTAAATACCCCTTAGAAATTCTTTACGAAGAATTATTGAGAATTGAATGAATTGTTTTCGCAAAACCCTTGACTTCGATGAGAAAACAATTTACTGTATAGTACCTAATTATTCGTCTGATCAGACAGAAGCCATATAAAACCTCTTTCTTAGGTCATTTACCGAATACCTACCCTATCCTTTCTTTTCTAAGAAAATTATTGCTGTTCGTTAGTCTCACTAAAGCTCAAAAACGGCTGGTCCGATTTGGCTAATTTTTGTTTTGAATTATTTATTTTTGAAAGTCCAGGGAAGGTTCAAAAGGTGATTTTGAAGCGGTAGGAGCGAAGTTTGCAGGGTTATTAAGTCTTTTCTAAATATATAAAGTACGCTTTTTTATTTTTATTTTTTTAGCGTGGTAAAATCATCAAATGAGTCCTCCAACCCCGGGCAGGGCGGGAGGGACTGTCAGACTTCTACTGACTAAAATCCACGGTGTCCTTCATAGCCTGTTATGTTCCGGGGTTACGGTAAGGGAATAATCCCGCGACCCCGGCAGGCTTTGGCCCTCTGAGAGGGGGGCCCCGTCATTATGCTGACGCTCTTTGAGGCGCGCGTGGGACACAACGCGCCGTCGACCCGGGCATGGTCCTTGGTCGGGCAGCGAGTTGCCCTTTACTCGCTGCCCGCATGCCCGCGCCTACGGTGGCCGGAGATCATCAAGCGACGTCCGTCGCCGTGGGCGCCTACCACTGCGGCTGGGGCGGAGGGAGGACGTTGTCCTCTCTCGCTCGCGGCCCGCCTCCTCCTTCACGAGGAGCATTTGCATTACTGCATCGCAGAAGGAGGAGACCGCTTCCCACTCCGCCTCGCCCCGCAGCATGGCCGCAACCAATGCCGGGCGCGAGAGGTCTCCGCCTATCGCAGCCGTGAGGACACGTCGGTGCTCCGCCCAAGCTGGGCAGTCTTGCACCGTATGCTCCACCGTGTCCTCCGGGCGATCTTCGCAGTGGTGACACCCAGGCGTCTCCTCCTTTCGCATCAGACACAGGTACCTCCCGAAACTTCCGTGTCCGGTGAGGACCTGCGTCAAGCGGTAGGTCAGGACGCCATGACTTCTCTCTAGCCACTCCTCAAAGAGGGGTCTTACCGCCGCAATTGCGGCGTGCCCGGCCTTCGGTCGCGACAGTCGTTCCTTCCATACTGCCCTGAGATCGCGCCGGAGCTCTTCCCGCCGCGCCTCGACTTCTCGAGGCAGCGGGGTCACGCCCCGTAATATAAAGTACGCTTAGAATAAATAATATATCCATCAAACTGACAGTTTTTTTTTTTGGGGATGGAAAATCATCAAGTCAGTACTCTAGGTTGAGTGGAATAAAATGTCAGAGCTGACTGACTAAAAAGAACCAGCAATCCTGTTCCTTCAACTGCCTTCGCGGTTCTGGGCTACTTTACTGTTTGAAGATAAATCCGTCAGGAAAATTAACTCTCTATCAATCTACAAGTTATAGCCATTTATGTAAATGTACCGTCCAAAAATAACGATTTCAAAAAATAATTACGAAGAGCAAGTTTAATTAAATAAATATAATATGAAGTTAATTGTCATTTTGTATTACATCATTTAAAAAATATTTAGTTGGAAGGCAATTGGCTGGGAAAATAATTTAGCAGACACCATTAATACACTAGTTTAGAAATATTTTCAATAAAGCCTTCTCTATTCTTTTATCTTTCAGATTCTAGGCTGACCAAGCATTTCAATAGTTCATGTAAAAACTACTGGCTGGTTTTAATGGACAAAACCCGGGCCGCCAATAACCGTGATTTATTAGTTCGCGGTCCGAAATGGTAAAAAAACAACATTCTCGGACTCTGGCTGGTAATAGAGTGACACTAAAAAATAATCCCAATGTTTTGTAAGATTTACTGACAGTTCCAGAGTTTATTACTCGAAGATCAGATAAACCTACCTTGTTCTTTCTTTTGGATCTTGACAGATGGCACTATCTGCAGACTAGAGGCCTTTCATGAGCTCTTAACGCGATCCACTTTAGGCTGTGGGAAAGAGACAAAGCTATACAAGTCGTCTGGCGCCATCTCTTTCCCACAGCCTAAAGACTTACGCTTTAAGAGTTCATGGTAGGCCACCTAGTCTTTTTTTTTTTTTAGCGTGGTAAAATCATCAAATGAGTCCTCCAACCCCGGGCAGGGCGGGAGGGACTGTCAGACTTCTACTGACTAAAATCCACGGTGTCCTTCATAGCCTGTTATGTTCCGGGGTTACGGTAAGGGAATAATCCCGCGACCCCGGCAGGCTTTGGCCCTCTGAGAGGGGGGCCCCGTCATTATGCTGACGCTCTTTGAGGCGCGCGTGGGACACAACGCGCCGTCGACCCGGGCATGGTCCCTGGTCGGGCAGCGAGTTGCCCTTTACTCGCTCCCGCATGCCCGCGCCTACGGTGGCCGGAGATCATCAAGCGACGTCCGTCGCCGTGGGCGCCTACCACTGCGGCTGGGGTGGAGGGAGGACGCTGTCCTCTCTCGCTCGCGGCCCGCCTCCTCCTTAACGAGCACTACTGCCTCGCAGAAGGAGCTGACCGCTTCCCACTCCGTCTCGCCCCGCAGCATGGCCGCAACCAATGCCGGGGGGCCACCTAGTCTTAGAATATACTCGTACAATATCCAGTATCCAGTACCTAGTAGGCCACTGAAAATTGAAACCAAAAACAGAAGAAAAAATACCTCCGACGTGCAATTCTTACGTGAAACAAGTAAACAAGAATAAAAAGAAAAATTCGTCTGCGTGTTGGACTCGAACCAATGTTCAAACAAGGGAATGAAAGATTCAGCTTCAAACGAGTGTCTTGCGATGGTGTAATTGCTAAGGCGTCTGCAGTACTTATCGAGGAGACGCGGGTTCGAGTTCGAGCCCACTCGCAGCAGAATTTTTTTTCCTCAGTTTTTTTAAGAAAACACGACCCAGGTTATTTCGTTTATGTAAATATTTAAAACTTTAGGATATAAGTCTTCACACAAATCGCCTTACTATGTTGGAGGAAGTATCATAATAACACGGATAACAATAACCTAACTTTGCAAAGGCATAAGTAACAACTACAATGTGCTACAGGAAACCGAACTTCAATTTTCTATGAAAATTACGAGAATTTCCAACATTGTATGCAAAAACATGAGGTAATATAAATAGTTTATGAATTAATGAAGTTGATGCGGGCAATATCAATAGTGCATGGCGCCGTACTCGAGTGAACGGCAAACTTTGCCGTTATTTCAGCCCGGCCGGCAGAATATGCCGTGAATTTAATTTTAATGTTGCTGAAAATAAAGCGCCGTTTTATGGCCAATTATTTTCATATTTGCACTGATGTTTTACCGTTTTTAACCGACGAAAAAAAAAGAAGGAGGTTCTCAATTCGACATGTTTATTTTTTTTTATTTATGAAGATGCATAACTTTTCCTAACGTGGACCGATTAAAATTTCAAAAATTCTTTTTTTGTTGGAAAGAGTATTTCTCAAAGTTGGTCCCATGTAAATATCAAAACTAAAATCGGCCTCTAAGGGTAGAAAAAAAGGAATTAATTGTCAATCTTCCTACAGAATTTTCAATTATGAACCGATTCTGTTGAAATAAAGTTAACCATTGTAGTTCTGAGGACATTACTACGAGTATATAGCAGAGATGTGGAGAACATAACATGATGGCGTCACCATCATCAGATCAACTCCAGATCCATGTTATTTTGTGAAGTCAGTCACAAGAGTTCCTTAACCGTTAACAACGTGTTTGGGCTCATTTCACTCAGCTTGATGAGAACTTTAGACCTAGCTGAGGTATCATTGCCATCAAGGGTCTGAGGATGGTGACAGATAGCAGGGTCAAGAGGTCCTCAACAGTTAACAGCACCTTTATCGTGTTTGGGCTCATTTGACTAGTCTTGATGAGAACTTTAGACGTAGCTGGGGTATGACAGTCGTTGAGAGTTTGAGAATGAAGACAGAAAGCAGGTGTAGGAGGTCGTCAATAGTTAACAAAAAAAACCGGCCAAGTGCGTGTCGGGCCACGCACAGTGTAGGGTTCCGTAGTTGCCCATCAAAATACTTATGCGAACTAACTAAACTGATTCGCTGAATTTAATTTTAAAAAGAAGAATTTTCAAAATCGGTCCAGGAGTCTTTGAGAAATCAGGGAAAACACAGAAGAAAAAAGATTACGACGAATTTTAAACATCCTCCTTTTTTTGAAGTTAGTTAAAAATAGTTGTCGATTAAAACCTACCTATCCCAAAAAACATACCTATTAAAGCTGTAAAAATAAAGTTGACAAACTTACATTTGCAGTTGAAGAGCATGTTCTCCGATACATTTTGTTTAAGAAAACATATTATACAAGTACATTTTATAAGTTGGTCGACTATTACTCGTAAAGTTGTAAAGCCTACTAAGACTTAGTCATGATAATTTTTTTTTTAAATTTCGTTATATATACTACTATTGTGAATTTTTTCACATCCCCAAACATAACCGTTTAGGTGGTAGAGGGGGGGGACACTCGAGTCGAGCAAAATTTAGCACTTTAAAGCTTAATATTTCTCAAACGATTTTTTTTATCAAAAAAATTGTTAATGGAAACTCACATTATTTTTTTAAGACCTATTTAATGATACCCCACACTAAGGGGTACGCGAGAAAAAAAAATCCTCTCATTACGTGTAAGTACAGGAGGTACCCAAAAAAAAAATTTTTTACGAGATTTTATTTTACCACTTTTTCGGCACAACAAATCCGTATATTTACACCAAATTACAGCTCTCTAGTACTGTGCGTCTCTGAGCTAAACTGCGGACAGACGGACGGACGGACGGACGGACGGTCGGACGGTCGGACGGACATAGCGAAACTATAAGGGTTCCTTGTTGACTACGGAACCCTAAAAAATATATTAAAAAAAACTTGTATTTTTTTTAGTTACAGAAATTGACACGAGATAGGAAACTCAAAAGTAAAAAATTAAAACCCTTTAAAAGAAAAAACAAACCGACGAAACATCGAACTGAAAAGCAAAAAATAAATTTTGAGGCGGCGCCGGCGCCAAAGAAACAATCAACGAATAGCTACAACGAGCTATTCAACCACGACAAGCTATACAACGAGCTATTCTGCTCTTCAAATAGTTAATCATCCTCAAAATTTAATTTTTGCTTTTCAGTTCGATGTTTCGTCGGTTTGCTTTTTTTTTTAAAGGTTTTATATTGATGCTCTTTGAGCCTTATGAAAGATCATTTTATTGTTTGAGTAATGAAAAATATTTGGAATTTTTGGAATGTTTCGTTGTGATTTGATTTAATAACCACGACTTTCTAATCCTCGGAGGGATTAATAAAATAAATAGCTCATGTAAATCAAAATTGCTCAGATTTTTTTTCTGTAAAAAGGTTATTAATTTTCGAACATAGAAATAGGTAAGTATGTTCAAATAAAATAAGCATTTCTCATTTTTTAGGGTTCCGTAGTCAACAAGGAACCCTTATAGTTTCGCCATGTCCGTCCGTCCGTCCGTCCGTCCGTCCGTCCGTCCGTCTGTCCGCAGTTTAGCTCAGAGACGCACAGTACTAGAGAGCTGTAATTTGGTGTAAATATACGGATTTGTTGTGCCGAAAAAGTGGTAAAATAAAATCTCAAAAAAAAATTTTTTTTAGGGTACCTCCTGAACATGTAAAGTGGGGATGTTATTTTTTTTTCTCACGTACCCCTTAGTGTGGGATATCACTAAATAGGTCTTTAAAAAATATTGATAGTTTCCATTGACAATTTTTTGATAAAAAAATTAGTTTTTGAAATATTAAGCTTTAAAGTGTTAAATTTTGCTCGACTCGAGTGTCCCCCCCCTCTACCAGCTAAACGGTTATGTTTGGGAGTGTGAAAAAAATTACAATAGTAGTATATATAACGAAGTTTAAAAGAAAATTGTCATGACTAAGTAGGCTTTACAACTTTACGAGTAATAGTCGACCAACTTATAAAATTTACTTGGGTTACATATTTTCTTAAACAAAATGTATCGGATTCAACTGCAAATGTAAGTTTGTCAACTTTATTTTTACAGCTTTAATAGGTATGTTTTTACGGTATGTTTTTTGGGGATAGGTAGGTTTTTATCGTCAACTATTTTTAACTAACTTCAAAAAAAGGAGGTGATTCTAAATTCGTATTTTCCCCGATTTCTCAAAGACTCCTGGACCGATTTTGAAAATTCTTCTTTTTAAAATTAAATTCAGCGAATCAGTTTAGTTAGTTCGCATAATGGTAGCCATACACCATACTGCCTATTTGTCAAATCGGCATAATACTGCCAATTTGATCAAATAGAATTGACCGTGTATGGGCGTGGAATGCCAATTTGATGGCATGACATGCCAATTTTGATAGGTCATCAAATCGTTTTTGATACAACGTCAAATCGGCAGCAGTGATGCCATCTTAGCAACTTCATAGATAGTTAGCTAATTTTATAAAGGTGCTAGAAAAAAAGCTAAAAAGTGTAACTTGTGGCTAAACCTTTTTAGCTACTTTTCTACAGGGACGGTTAGGCCACGTTCACACGGCGATTATTTTCCCGTATACCGTACACGAGATTTTATCGAATAGAGTTGACCAGTTTTAGGACAACTTTGCACCGTACAGGGTAAAATATTATATTTCTCGAACACGGGATTTTCCCGTATGAACGCCGTTTAAACTATTTTTAAGTTTTCATTTGTAAACTGTTATTACTGCTCTATTCGATAAAATCTTGTATACAGTATACGGGAAAATAATCGCCATGTGAACGTAGCCTTACCAGGAAAACTGAGGCTTTTCGCACATGGATCGCATGTACACTCGTAAAAAAAAGAGTTATTCATTTTATTTTAAACCAAAATACGATTGAAAACTTGAGAGGTGTCAAGGGACCACGAAAGCAAGTTAAAAAAAGGCTCATGTGATTTTCGACCTTATTGACATTTATGCAAACACCTGATTTTAATGAAGGAGCAATGTTAACGAATGAGAATGTGAGAAAAACAAACTAAATTTTAAATGTCGATAAGGTCGAAAATCGATTACACCACTTTTTTTAACTTGCTATCCTTAAGCAAATGTTTTCCGACCTTCAAGCGATTTTCGACCTTATTGACAACGATGCAAACACCGGATTTTAATGAAGAAGCAATGTTAACGAATGAGAATGTGAGAAAAACAAACTAAATTTTAAATGTCGATAAGGTCGAAAATCGCTTGCACCACTTTTTTTACTTGCTATCCTTAAGCAGGTATTTTCGGACCTTCAAGCGATTTTCGACCTTATTGACAATGATACAAACACCGGATTTTAATGAAGGAGCAATGTTAACGAATAAGAATGTGAGAAAAACAAACTAAATTTTTGATGTCGATAAGGTCGAAAATCGCTTGCACCACTTTTTTAAATCTAATTTCGATAGTCTCATGATGAAATGAAAAGGTGCTAGAAATTGTAGCTGTCGTCACCGAATAATAGCCAGATCTAGTTGCTGAGTTGGCATCACTGCTGCAGATTTGAAGTTGTGTCAAATCTATCGTATCGATAGGCAGGATGGTGTATGGTGTATATGGACGAACTGCCGATTTGAAACAATTGCAAGCGTCAAATCTATCGTATTGATAGGCAGGATGGTGTATGGCTACTATAAGTATTTTGATGGGCAACTACGGAACCCTACACTGTGCGTGGCCCGACACGCACTTGGCCGGTTTTTTTATGATAATTATTAAAGTAAAAGTATTTTTTAATTTTATTAATAAAATTCAGAAATTCCTTTTAAATTTTTACTCCAGTCAAGTACGTAATACGTAGATATTTAAATAAAGATGGAAATAATTTGTAAAGATCAGGAGTGACGGATTTTCAGAAAATGTAATTATTTTCTCGTGGAACCGTTAATCACTAATTAATTACAAAATTAACACATTTTATTTACCGTAAAGCTCCTTTTCTTAAATAATTTTCTCGAAACGGTTGACTTAATTGTCGCGAATCAAATTGCTAGTTTAAGTAAGTCCTTATCTTAATTTTAAAAACTTTACATGGACATAATGGATTTTCGTACTCTTTCATGCAAAATTACTGAACGGATTTCCATAAAGTTTTATGCGCAGATAAAGCATAACCTGGATTAAACACAGAAAACAACAGAGTTCTTATCCCGATGTTGTCTTTCCTTGGGATAATTATCGAATTTTAGCAGGCAAAGCCGCTGGTAAAAACTAGTACAGTCCATAATCTGGATTAATACTCGTATACTATTATACCTGTAACAGAATTTCCGATTTTCACGTAGGTGAATATTTAATAACCAGTGAGTATGTAGATGTATTTAAATAGTCATTATTTAAAAAACAATTTCTTATGTGTATTTGAAATCCAATATCGAAGGTAAAGTCGCGGGCAAAACGTTTAAGTAGCGCCAATTAGCCCAAAATGTTTAATTTCCAAAGTGCAACAAACAAAGGTAAAGTAATTAATTTTCTACTTGTTTATAACTCAATTATTTGGTTCACAGCACCGTGTAACTTCTATCTCCTTGATAATACATACTATTTTTGTACTGAGTAAAAAATTCAAATATATTTGAATACAAGATACCTACATGCAAATGCACTTTGAAAGATATTTGCATTTTATTGTACAGACGCTAGCACATCAAGCTACCACAATCTGTCAGATTTCTTTAATAGAATTTCAACCTTATCACAAGAGTAGAAGGTTAATGTTTTAGTGGTAAAATCTGACAGATTCGGGTAGGTTGACGTGCTGGCGTCTGTACATACTTAGCACAGTTAGGCCGGTTATAAAACCTAAAATGGCCGCCGTTCGCAAAGAGTTGGTTTTTTTTTCCGTGTTAAAATCATAAAATGGGTTCTCCTAACCCAGGCAGGACGGCAGGGACTTTCAGACTTTTACTGAAAAAAATCCACGCACCACGGTACCCTTCAATAGCCCTTTACGTTCCAAAGCCACGGTTGCCCGGCAGGACCCTTTAGAGAGGAGTTGGGTAATCGGAAACCAAACATCCGGTATATTTGCTCCACGCTCTTTATTTGCATGCTAAAAATACGGTCTACTTCTGTTGTCATGTTTCTTTTCTCCGTAAAAATTCTGTTTCTGGTTCTCAAACTCTATTGCATCAGGAATGTTCGTAGATGCACACGTTAATTGCTTTTTTGCAACGAAACATTGAACGTGCAACCCTGATGTAAAGGATCTGGGCCAGCTCGCAGTGTACTAAAAATGATCGCAAGCAAGCTTGATTGCACATAATACACATATCACTGCAATGCCATGGACTAAAATAAGTTTTTTTTTCATAATTTGTTAAAATAGTTTCAAAGTTAAATAACAAATAATAAAGTTGTTCTAAATTAGCTTTTCATTAAATATTTAATATATAAAATAACTGAATTAATTTACTCATATTTATTAGTTTGCATATTTAAGAGAAAAAAAAACTTGAACTGTGAAGTTTTAAGGACTTGGAGAGACCTTAAAAGAGTACATGAAAAGTTTAATTAAAATAATAATTAAAAAAAAAAAACAATAACATAAATGTTCCATTTTAATATCAAACGATAGCCCAAAAACTATTCAGTCTAGTTTTTAAAGTTTTTATTAATTTTGCACTATGATTGTTCACGAAAAATTTAATGAAAAAAATCACTTACGCAGTCGGCCCGTCCGAAGGGGTGGGAGAATTCATTTGGTGATTCAATAACTACTATCACAATAAAATAGAGTGTCATAAGAATCATGATTCATTAATATAATATTACTATAATAAATTAACGTGAACGAAGCTGTGGGAAAAAGTAATATTAATTCTACTCTAATAATATTATAAAGAAGAAAAGTTTGTATTTTTGTGTGTGTTTGTTTGTAATGAATAAACTCAAAAACACCTGTCCCGTATTCAAACATGTTTCACTATTAGTAAGCTACATTTACCCTCAATAACATAGGCTATATGATTTTATAGCGTTTGGGGATTGCATGATTATGCAACCCCCATAATAAGGTAAAGCTGAAAATAAATTCCTTGTTTTTTTTACACTTCAAGAAAATGCAAAAATGAAATTACGTCTAGACAAATTAACTCAGAATAACAAGTTCCTAACAGTTGATTACTTGAAAAACAAAAAATGATTACTTGAAAATCAAACCTGCCAAGTTAAGTAAAAGCTGAATCTACAAGAGAACAGTACCCTTAGCACGAATTTTCACTCTTTTACTTTACAGTATTTACAGCGTTTCTTGTATGAAAAAATAGAACAGCGTCTCTCTCTGGTGTGCAAAGAAGGAACTAATTTTTTCCTTGAAAATTGTAAATATGAAATTGTCAAAGTTCCAGTTCAATTTACGTCTCAAATACTGAAAATTCGTGCTAAGGGCACCTAAGGGTACAGGTCATAAGTACTTACTTTTTAGGGTTCTTTATTCAAAAGGTGCTAACTGGACCCGTTTACTAAGGCTCTGGGTGTCAACTTTCTTAGTCCATCAATGAAGACACGGGAGTGGATAAAGATGTACGAACGTCATTTTACCGTTAAAATAAATTAGCGGACGGATACCGGCGACTGAAGTCACTTTGACAAAAATGTAGGACCAGGAGTTTTCCGCAGGTCATGCGTGGTTACGGGGATTCAAGTTATTTCTTTCTTCAAAAATAATTGCAAATAGAAAAAAGCTTTAGGGTCAGCTCAGACCGAGACGTGACGCTGCGCGCACTTTTCAATAGAGTTATTCAAAATGTAACTATTTTCTACACGAAAAGACGCAACGCAGCGCGACGTAGCGCGGCGCCGCGCTGCGTTTTAATAGCGATTCAAAATCTGACTTTCTTTACTATAAGAAAAGATACAAATTTGAAGTATTGTTGCGTCACGTCGCTTCGCGTCGCGTCACGGTGTGAACTGACCGTTAATCGGACCGTAAATGGAATGGATTTTTTTCCAAAAATTTCCAAAAACTGGCTTCTAATAAAAGTGATGTTTAATTAACTAAAACAATAAAATCCCAAATCGTTGGAACTTTTTATACATCAGTCACTTAATAAAATTTTATTGGAAACCTTAAAGTGGTATTGTTAGAACTTTTTGATTCCCAAATAATTTATTTGTGGAAACATTTGTGAAAGTGTTTTTTTTTATGTAGTTTCTAATTTATTTTTTAACAGTAACAGAGCAGATAAAAAGCAAAATTTTAATACATCCAATGTCCTGCCCTTGATAACTCGGAAGGGACTGACTGGCTAAATACCAATCTGTTTTCATCATTATCAGCCCAATAATGTTTCCACTACTTGGACACAGGCCTTCTCGGGGGCTATTTATTATACACCTCGCAGGGCCAATTCGGGTTGGTAGGAATGACATTGTCTCCCTAGGGATTTGCCCTAACAGGCGTTGGGCAGAGGGGGGCACGGTCAGGTCTTTTAAGAGGTAAACGGGGCCTCCTCCCATGTGTTGATGGTGACCACCGGAGTGGTTTTAGTGCGGTAAAAATCCCACACTCCAGTCTTAGTCCCCAAAGACCGGTAGCCTTTTGAAGGTTTCCCCACGTTAACAAAAAAGAAAAAAAAAAAGTGACATTGTCTTAGAATTTTTGGTTCTAGGACACGTTTCCTCACAATGTTATCCTTCACCGTTTTGAAAGTTAATGTATATTTATACCCGCATTACATAAACAATATATTGTACAGTAGATTGTAAGATCAGAATATTTCGCCGTGTTCCTTGTACCGCGGCAATAATGTACCTACAAAGGAAGCGAGGGAATGAGCTTAATGGAGCAAATAAGGACAATACTTGCTATGAGCCCTCGTGCGTATATTTAAACGAGTGCCAAGGTAGGTATGTGTATTGTGTACCTCTTACACCACGCTTGCGTATAACGGACCGCCGAACTACACTTGCGAGCAAAAGTGTGAAATCACTTGCATGGAAAGATCAGTGGTGGCCCAGTGGTATTGGTGCCGACTTACGAATAGTACGTCGTGGGTCCCCGCCAGGCGCATTTATTATTATTATTCTTAGCCTGAACTGTCCCACTGCTGGGCAAAGGCCTCCCTCCATTCCTTCCAATGTTCGCGACTTTGCACCACCTCTTTCCAATTCTCAAGGAAGACATCCAGCTCATCCCGCCATCTCCTTCAAGGTCTACCGCGGCCCCGCGTCGCTGTTTCAGGGCACCAGTCATGAGCTTTGCGTGCCCACATCTCGTTCGCCATGCGCATTGCTTTGTGTAATTTATTTCAAAACCACTGCTCTCAAAACGGCGAAGGAATACATCGTGAGGAAACCGGCATGTCTTAGAACCATCAAATTCGAAGACATATGACATCCACCAACCCGCACTGGGCCCGCGTGGTGGATTATGGCCCACTCCCTCTCACAGAGAAGAGACCTGTGCTCAAGCAGTGGGAACATTATAGGCTGATGATGACTTGCTTGGAATTGAACTGAGATAGCTCCTTAAATAATGGCATGATTTGTATTGGTATCAAATAAAAGTTAACAGTTTAACTTTTAAAATTGTAACCACGTTATTACTCTTAACTAGTTATTAGGTCGTAAAGATCGCTCGCAATCGAAGTTAAGTGATTTCATACTTTTTCTTGCGAGTGTATTTTGACGTTTTTTCTGTTTTATTCCAAGTTTGACGACATATAACAAGTTTTCACGTTTTTTGACATAAAGTCAACGGGGAATTTGATGTTAATTTGATGGATAAAATCGACTCATAACTAACAATACCTACCAAACAAATGATTTGGTTAGTAACATACAGATCACTTATCGACACCGGAAGTATCAATTAACGTAAGGGACAAAATACGACTTTTCAGGAGAGCCAAAAAACGATTTTTATTTTTTTTACTGTCTGGTCCAATTTTTATGGTGTTCAGAGCAAAGTTTCTTAGAATTTCCCCTTCTTTCTTGTTTTATACGAAAGATTGAGGAATACCCAGTAGTTCCAAAAATAGCATGTCCTTTACATTAGAAAAAAATATTTAAATGACCGTTACGTTACTGAAATTTTACAGATAATCCGTCGAGCATAGTGTAAGCAGCAAGAGAAATAGAAAATTATACGAAATTTTATTGTAAAGGACTTTGTCAGTGTGCAATTTAATGTAACAATAGATTAACTACTAAAATTTATACAATTTTAGCACTATGGATATGAGATTAAAGAGTAAATGAGTTCAGTTTCAGGTTTTACTGCTAGCTATCGCAGATTTAAGTCTGATTCGAATCGGACCTCGTCCTACTGCTTTGAGCTAGCTCGGTTACTAGGCTCAGAGTAGTTCTTAATATTTTCATTTTATAAAACAGGATTTACGTGTTCCTTGTTAAAATTGCTAGATGTTCTTCGTGATCGCTGAATCAAAGGAATAGTCCAAATTGTTCTCCTTTTCACAGATTACTATTCTTTTGCTATGAAAGACTCATGTTTTTCCCGTATTAACTCTTCGATTAACATGTCTCTAACAATTCAGATACTATATAAAACAAAATTCGTTTTTTTTCTTTGTTGACTATAAAATATTTAACAGTATTAACCACTATCTGAGTACACTTTGTATGCAACTTACTCGTTTGAGCCCACTTGGTCCGAGCACACTCTGACCGCGTCAACGCGGCTTTGATTGGCTTTACAATTTTATTACATTAATTAATTTAAGTTTTCTTGGAATTTATTGCTTACTACCACTTTTTCTCCACCTGCCACGAAGTGATGATGTAGGTAGCGGATCTGAAGAGGATATCTATCTTCTTCAGAGCCGAATGAATGTAATGGAAACGAAAGGTCGATGAATTAAGGCATAGGATTTGTGCGAAACATGATATTAGTATGATGGCAATGAAAGCGAGTAGAGCGGACGTAAGGGGAAAAGACAGAATAAAAGGTGCATGGGTTGCGTGAAAGACGAAGCAATAAATAAGTATCTGTTTGACGAATTTCATCTGCAGTAATTTCAGCTCATTCCGACTTAGAATGGAGATCGTGAACTGTGTTGTTCCTTGAGTGAAGCCTATGTAGGTATATTTAGAAATTATAATGATTATGAATTTCACCTGCAGATTGATTTTTGTTGTGTATAGTTTGTTTTTTTATGTCTAACGGCCATAATTTTCCAAATTTATTTACCCTTTTCTGTTGCATTTAAATTGTTTCGAGGTAATTCTTTAGATTTTTTTATGTCGTAAGTGTCACCAATCCTTAACATTTTATATAAACTTCAGATATCGTCAAATATTTTTTTAAAGTAAGGGACATGTTGTTTAAAGTGAGAGACATTTTATTTACGGTAAGGGACATGGTTTTTAAAGTTAGAGGCATTTTATTTAAAGTAAGGGACATTGTCATTTAAAACGACTTATTTTTGTCTAAGGTAAGGGAGTAAATTATTTAGTACGGTGACTTACTTCAATTTTTAGAGAAGAAAAAGTATTAATGACTGTTACATCACATTTTTTTCCCGAAATCGTTTTTCGCGGTCAAAATTTTTGTACTGTAAGGGACATTTTTTTATAGATAGAATTTTTTTAATAATACCAATCGATAGAGCGCGAAATTCTGAATCCAATGATATATATAACTCATTTTCGCCAAAATGTCCCTTACGTTAATTGATACTTCCGGTGTCGTTATACCTACTATTAGACAACTTATCCATATAAAAACATACTAATAATAACATTATTTGTTATATAAATAGTATAATTTATTAGGTATAGTTTTTGACGTACGCGGATAATGATCATTGACGTAAGTTTTAAAGAAGACATTAAATAAATACTCGTAAATAAGATAGAGATCTGACATTATGAATCGACGTAGGTACCTTCTTAAAATGTTATAATTAAAAGCAAATAAAATACGTAATTAGTATTCATTTGCAAAGCGACAAATCACAAAGCGCGCAAATTATATACGTTCAAAAAGGACGATTTCTGAATTATTTACATTTATAATTTGTGTTTTTATGTACCTGTGGTTTTGTAATATTATACTAATTTATTATAATTTACTGTACATAATTATATTAAAAAGGGAACATAAATTGTATTTTTTCTGTTTTTGTAATGAGTAAATTAAAAGACTATAATGACCGATTTCAATTTTTTTTTACCATTATTTTTAATCTATTGCATAGCTTTTATCGCGGACTCTGAGCGCGGCGACGACCGAATCAAGAAATTCCGTGACGGAAATACCTAAGGAAAAAAACCTAACACTCGTCTAACGTCGTTTCAGTTCGGGACACTTCGGCAGTCATAAAAACATCCGTCATACAGACAATTTACTTTTTCTTACTGGTTCTAAACGGCCAGCAACAAAAGAAGGTTTTCACAATAAAACCTGCTTCTAAAATTCTCTTACAACAAAGCAGAGTGGCGCAATGGAAGCATGCTGGGCCCATAACCTGTTCAAAATTTGGATGTGAGACCTCAGATCAAAGAAATAGGGAGATAGAGCGCTCAGAATACGCCAGCCACCAAAGTTAATACAAAATCAAAACGGAATACAAAGTCGCGACAGTACCAAGCTACGCGTCGTACCAAGCTGCGCGTCGTTGTTGTTTTTTGCCAAAATATGCCGTCTTGTATCTTTAACCATCGTAAAAGTTGTTCTCAAAAACAATGAAAACACTATGGAATGTTGTTCAATTTGATTTTGTATTAACTTTGGTGGAGACACTCGCGTGTTCTGAGCGTTCTATCTGCCTATTTCTTTGATCTGAGTGTGAGACATAGGAATCGTGTGTTTTTTTTTAATGCTATGCAATAGCTTTACCGTGACAGTTCCCGAGTGTCACACGTATTTTTATTCCTTTGTGACATAAATGCTATAAGGAGGTCTCCCCCCTTATAGCATTTCCGCCCTCTCGGGCGGAAGATACACTATCGAGCAAAAGTATGCAATAATTTACTAATTGAAATTGATCCAGGATAGCTCCTTATAAAATGTCGTGATTTAAGTGACTTTGGTATCAATTTTTTAACAGTAAACCTGTAAAATGGTACCTACGTTTTATTATTCTTGGCTAGTTATTAAGTACTTAAGAAAGCGCGGAATAGTAAGTGATTGATATATGATTTTGCTCGCTAGTGTGGTTATATACCTTATATGATGGTGATACTATGATGTTGTTCCAGTTTGCTGCCCTTTGAAGTGTACAGTAACGAGAATTATAATGTGACCAGTAAATCGAGTGTTGACAATCGCAACACTATCTTATCTGCATGAGTGTACTCGCAAGGCAATCGAGAGCGTATTAAAAATTAATCAAATCCTTTACTGCAAATTTTTAATTAATTTTCAATGCAGTTTCCTTGTTACGTAATAGGTGCAGAGAGAGGTTTGTTGTCTCACACAAAGAATGATACGTGTTTCTTGAATTAAACAAACAGCCAGACTCGGAACTATACTTGTAGATCATACAAAATAATATTTATTGCGTGTGCATATACACAGTTCAGCTAGCATTAACCAACCACTGCTTCATTACTGTTTCTTTGTTTCGTTTTTTTTACTGTAATAATAAGTAAGTATAAGACAGTGCCTTACTATAAGTATGCGCCCGACCCAGTTCTCGAAAATGGCAATAGCTCGTTGTATTGGGATCGACCTATCATCACTGACAGGACTATTGTTGCCAATAAACCTGACATTGTGGTGATAGATCGATTGGAGCGTCGCGCAATGATTGTTGATATTACGGTCCCGCATGATGAGAACCTCGTGAGGGCAGAGAAAGATAAGCAATTCAAGTATCTTGATCTGACTCGCGAGGTTGTTGACATGTGGGACGTAAATACGGCAGTCATTGTGCCGATAGTCGTGTCTGCCAATTGCTTAATTGCCAAGAGCCTCGAACAACATCTGAAGAGGCTCTCGCTTGGCAGCTGGATCAAGCGCCTGATTCAGAAGGCAGTACTTCTGGACACGGCGCGTATTGTTAGGAGGTTCCTCTCTCAGGTGCCCTGACCACCGGCGACCCGGACCCTGTTCCCGACGCTGGGGAATGCTATTTTTTATATTTTTAAATGTTTTTTTTTTGTTTCTTTTTTATAAAAATATTTAAAAATGTAATTAATAAGTAAAGAAATAAATAAAGAGAATAATAATATAATAATAATCTTTAAAAAAAATCAAATAACTCGATCTGGCGCGCGAGGTTGTCGACATGTGGAATGTGAGCTCGGCTATCATTGTGCCGATCGTCGTGACTGCTAATGGCCTGATGGCCAAGAGCCTCGACGAACATCTCTCGAGGCTCTCGTTGGGTAGTTGGATCAAGGGCCAGATTCAGAAGGCAGTACTCCTTGATACGGCTCGTATTGCGAGGAGGTTCTTGTCTCTGGAACCCGCCACCGGTAGCTTGGACCCTGCTCCCACACCGGCGGACTACAATTTTTATATTTTTAAAAGTTTTTTTACGGTTTTGTGTTTTATATATTTTTTTAATGTAATTGTAAATGAATAAACGAAAAAATAATAATCTTTATTCTAAATAAAAGGTAAAAACAAAAGAAATCTAAAATTAATTATGTAGGTCACTCAAAGTTACATGCCTGTACTAGGATAAACCTGTATCACAGGCAAAAGACTGTGGAAGATCAAAGATTATTTATTTAAATCGCTAGGTATTCACTTTTGACCATTCATATCGTTAATAGTTTACCCTGGCCTTATGTAACAATATTCTTCTGTTCTTTATAATCATGCATTACCAATTTTATTTATAAATACTTTAGCCACAATTCACTTTTACACTTTTTCTTGAATCAACTTTCAGGATTCCAGAACGAAAACGCATGAAAAATCCCTCTGATTGATCGACAAAACTGTTGAAAGATTAATCTTTGTCGCGGCGCCATTTTTACCAAACTTGTCAGCATTTTATACTAGCACAAAGTTGAACGAAAATGTCATTTGGTTTTTCATCAAACAGACCTTTTCATTGCACTGTTCCGCAGCCGTCACCATTTGTCATAAATAACAAGTTAAAGGGGTAAAGAAAAACTTATTTTAAAATAATTATCATAAGAGTGAGATCGCGTTTTGTGCGTTTAAACAATCCAATCAAATGAAGCCTTTCTCCTCTAGGTGCGCTTTTTTCTTCTTCTTTGGACAATTTCTGCCTCCCGAACATGATGGGAGATATTACAACGTCTTAAAACCAGACTTGTTCCGGTGAGTGAACGAGATGGCGACCACTTGTATAGCTCTGTCACTTTTACTCGCCGGAACAAGCCTGGTTTTAAGACGTTGTCAGCCCCCAAGATCGCCACACCACCTCCGCAGCGGTCGACCTCGAGAGCGATGTCCTCCAACTGGCGTCCAGTTAGTGACGATCTTTTCCCACCTCTCCGGTTGCATACAAATACAAAAACACTCAGACCAGGAACAACTTCTAGGTTTCTAAATTACATTAAGTATTTTCCGTTCGGGGATCGATTTTGTAGTCAGCCAGGAAAGTGTCTGTTTCATTTAAATTTCTCTGCATAACGTAACAGTAAATTAGTCACTTTATACAAAACAATGAAGATAAACACACCTATCACTTAGTTAACGATGCTGATGGTGCATAAAACACGACCAGAGAGCACGAAAAAGAAGCGTGTGGCCTACGCAGTCTCCACCTGTCTCTATAGACTGTGAAAAAAAAATAGACATCATTTGGCTACGTCAATTATTTTACAAAGAAAAATGTATTTTTTTCTATTTTGATGATTACAACAATTCATAGGTACATATATCGCATTATTAATGTGCGTAAAATACTAATCGAGCTACGCTACACACGGCTATAATATTTTATCTTAAGATACCTTATATCCCTCGCCATACAATTCAATGGACCATCATACACGACGAAAATATAGGATAAGAATGTGTTTCATATTTTCGTATCTTGAGGTGAGAGTGTTATGTGAATTTATCGTAAGAGAACATCTTCCGATATAAATTATATCTTACCTTAACATCTTAAGATACAAAATGAGTCATCGTCTGTGGCCTAATATACGAGTATATTAATATAACATCTAAGGATAAAATATAGTATCTTAGCCATGTGTGAAGCCCTTTAAAGATAAATACCGCAAATCTCGAAAACGTCTAAGGAAAATCCTTACCTACATCTATATTACCAAATACACTCCACACTTCACGAAGGTGCCAATAAAATTATCATAATTGAGCAGATATTCCTGAATCTTTTTCAGTAGAAAGCTCAACTTACTTCGGATTGAAAAAGCCTCCCCTTGTGAACACAACAGCTTGAGTTTATTAACTTTGTATTCCCTTTTTAAGATAAAAAAGATACGGGCATTAAAAAGTTCCAAGACGACTAGTTTTATAAAAAAAAAAAAACTAGACCTGTGAATTTGGTTAAGTATGTTTTTGTTGTGTCCCAATTTAATTAATTTATGGCTTTATTATGTAAATAATGCTCATTACTCATTAGTGATTTAAAACAACTCTTGTAAAAATCAAGGATAATGTTTGAATATTCTGTAAAAAATTAATAATCAACGCGATACATATCGCAAATAATTAGATTTAACAAGTTTAACCAAACATGCGAAACCTAATACGTTACGTTATCTCATTATAATAATTATCATAACCCGTTGTTGTTTTACGTTATCTGACTCCGAAAGATTAATCGTCGTGAAGGTTACATTTTGACGTTTGCGCGAATCCACGTTCGAAACTCAAATCGCGATCGGGGAGCGTCGGGTCAGCACAGCAGTGTCACTTCGACATAGGGCGAACATACACGAGTCGACGACGCGCGCTGGCCAAACGCACGTATCGTAAATTAAAAAAAGTTTATAAAAAAAGAAAACTCTTTATTATCTGTGGTATGTATAATGACGTGAATTTAAATTAAGAATAGTGAATGACAATGTGAAAAATTATTGTGACGAAAAGTTTTAAAATTAGTTTGAAAGTGTTTCTTAATTATTTTTTCTTCTTGAATAGACAGGATTTTGGTATTAATTTGCTACTGAAACAAGACAGTAGATTTTAATAAAATATTTAGCTTCTTTGTTTTAAAAATGATTAATTTAAAAGTTTTATACAAGGGCGTAGTGACTGAAACTTAAGAGTGTCAGTGATCTTGAGAAAAGTTGAAGAAAATTAGCTTCTACTTCGATACCGGTAAGTTTAGGATTATTTATAACACTTAAGTATAAGATAACAAAAATAATTAAGGGCCTAAATAATAATATATATTATTATTTAGGCCCTTAACTTTATTATAATTATCTTACATATATCTTTTTTGTATGCACCAAAATTATTAAAGAAACATTTTAAAATAAAATGAAAGGTGTTTGCCTTTCATTATTATTTTTTAAAATATTAATTTCCTGTTTTGTAACGGGTATACATTATTAAAATAATAATTAATTAATGTTACAAATAATTGACACATTACCTTATCGATTTATCTCATTGTTTCAATCTGTACTATCAGGGAATTAAATACTAAAAATACTATTACTCTCCAAGTTTTAAAATGAATATTATGATGTTAAATATAAGAAATATTTATATTATTTGATTTCGGATACTATAATTTATTTAAAACTATTTAATTATATCCGTATCTATAACGTGAAAATTCTCAAGCTATGCTTCTACTTAAAGTAGAGGCAAATAAAGTTTACAACCGTTCTTACATTCAATTAACAATAGTAAATTAAATAGTTCTTCGAGTAAGGCGTCTTCTTCCAACAACAACAAGAAAACGCCTTACTCAAAGAATTACTCCATTTTACGTCACAGGAAAATATAAACCAAATATAATAATAAAACAATATTTTATACGTAACATAAAACAATCGGATTTATAATCCAGCGAATAAAATACAGTTTCAAAATCTGGATGAAACCGGATTTAGCTAACATACGACAAACATGGAAAGTTCATTCCTGTTTTCACTCGTATACAAAGACATGAGGTGTGATTTGAGAACAAAGAAAGTGTGACAGTACCTAAAGACATGAGGAAAATTCAAGTCTAGGTCGAGATGAAAATGCTGCGCATGCAAGATTATGAGTGCTACTCTTTGAGGCATTTAGACCGTGAATGCTTTCGGCTCGTTTTCCTTTTTCTTACCGAAGAAACTGAGATTTGTTGACTTTTCAGCCAGATCTTGAGACATAAAGTTAGCTTCAAAATTTTATTTCTGACTACAGACCTGCTTAGTGCACTTATCACTATCATCAATACCTACAAAAAGTATAAAACAAAGCCGCATAACTTTGCCCCTATGTACGAGTATGCTTACATCTTTGAATCTACTAAACGGATTTTAATGCGTTTTTTTAAATAGATAGTGATTTTATAGGAAGGTTTATATTATGTATTTGACATGCATAAGATAGTAGAGATTACACCCATGCGGAGCAGGGACGGGTCACTAGTGTGTAATATAAATGCATTTATTTATTTAGACAAATTATTTAAAAATTGCTTGATTTGAATAATTTAAGCTTACAGACAGCGGAAAGTCCCTTTATCTATACATCTATTATACATATAAATAAAATTGGGGTGTCTGTTTGTAATATTGAAATAACCATTTTTACTACATGCATTACGAATATATTAATATACGGTACATACACCAAAATACAATTTTTTTCAATGTTTGTCTGTCTGTTTGTAATGGCTTATCTCTGAAACGGCGGCGGGGCCGATTTTGATGGGAATTCTATTGGTAGGTAGATGACGTAATAAGGAGTAACTTAGACTACACTTTTTTTAGAAATAATCCTTTGTTTAAAAAAATAAAGAGTATTGTCGAGTTCTGACATCCATCCATAAATATAAAAATTATGGCGTTAAAATGCATTTGAAAACCGAATTCTGAATCAAAATTTTGGTCGGAAAAAAAATCGTTAACTGTTTAAATACGACGATGTTTTCAGTTCAAAATAGACATATAAACGTTTCGTCTATTTCCTTTTCTAAATTGGATATTCGAAATACAAACGCAGACCTCATTCCTATCGCGATTTCACAGGCCTTTTTGTTAGCTGCCTTTCGGACTGGTGATATTGGGCATAGCTATGTGCGTTACCAAAAATGGACGTTCGGCAGGAAATATTTGCAATAACCGAAAAATGATTTTTTTATCGTGTCACAATCGTCAAAAGGGTCCTACCACCCAGGGCGGGGCGGGAGGAACTGTCAGACTTAAACTGACTAAAATCCACCGTGATCCTTCAATAGCCCTTTAAGTTCCAGAGTCACAGTGACCTGTGACGATAACCGAAGTGTACATTAAAAAAAAAATCGTAGGAAAAACTGAACTACACTTACCTGGCCTATTATGTATCTCAACCAACTTTGAAATAGGTTGAACATTTTCTTTGGAAAAGTTTTTTTTGAAAAGAGGTTTGGTAGTTTACTGTATAAATATATAGAAAAAAGAGTAATAATATTCCACATATTATTATCCGAATGAAAATCCACCAGTTACATCAATAGCTAATTGTTCGCGACCCTCACGTCTATCTCGTATTCGCCAGTCGCCCTTTCGGTGACTTAAATACGACTGGCAAAATGGTGTGGGTACTATTAGATATGACCACGTATTAAAACGTCTTAAAATCAGACTTTTCCGGCGAGTGAAAGTGACAGAGTTATACAAGTCGTCTAGCGCCATCTCGTTCACTCACTGGAACAAGCCTGGTTTTAAGACGTTGTGATACCCCCCTGGTGTACATGTGCCTGACTAGTCTGAGCAAATAATAATGATAAATATTTCACAACTATCACACAACGCCAACTAGTCCCAAGCTATGCAGAGCTTGTGTTATGGGTACTAGACAACTGATAAACATACTTATATTTATTACTAAATACATTAATATTTCAGATAAATTGAACCCAGAGTGAAGGCTTGAGACGCCATAACGCTTGTAAAATTATACCGACCGGGTGACGTTTTATGTTCGTCAATTTTGGTTAAGGCCGCTTATTCTGAAAGTTGGCAACGTCGCAAAAAGCTGTCAAATATTAACGTAAGTTTTAATTAATTCGGCTTTTCTGTATGAAAACAATGAATATCGCTCTGTAGTGCACTAAAAAAATAATATAGGAATGCAATTACAACACTGAATTTGATGTAGTAACCGATGATCAAATGCCTTTTATACACTTTCAGGTGTATAAAAGGCATTTGGAAAGCTTCCAAATGCTTTTTTTACATGTTAAACTATTCGGTGTTATGATATTAATTATTGCATAACCTTATCAATTTTTTAGTGCGCTACAGAGCCATATTTCTTATTTTCATACAGTAACAATGATAAATTAATTAAAACTTGTTAACATTTGACAACCATTTGCGACGTTGCCAACTTTCGGAATATGCACTCTTAAGGGGGATGCTAAAGCCAGCCCGCGAAATTCAAATTTTTTTACGTTTTTTGCAATTTGCAGGCCAGTGACATGTTGAAACTTTATAAATATTTGTGTTGCGCAAATAACAAGTATAATTTTAAATATAAAAAATATCAAAAAACTCGCTCCATCAGCTCTCACATAGAAAAGGTGCATCATGTTAAAATCTCCGAAATCTAACTACGATGCACCTTTTCTATGTGAGAGCTGATGGAGCGAATTTTTTGACAATTTTTATATTTAAAATTATACTTGTTATTTGCGCAACACAAATATTTATAAAGTTACAACATGTCACTGGCCTGCAAATTGCAAAAAACGTAAAAAAATTTGAATTTCGCGGGCTACATCGAAGCAATCACCTTAAACATAACAAAATGAAAAATACTGGCCAAAATGTGTTTGATAATAATGTGTCTATTGAACTATTTTATTATTGAGTAAATAAAATAGCCTAGAGCTGATGTATTTCAGCATCGAATAAAAGGACTAAAATTTCGACTCATAAAAGACAGTCGAAATAAAAACCTTTTTATGCCTTAAACAAACTGCTGCTAAATCACGAACATAGCAAGGACAACCTAAATAAACTAAGTTTATAGCTAATAGTCTCCTTCTTCGCGTGTCGTTTCTTTTAAATATCTTTGGACCATAATTTAGTTGCGATAAATCATCGTTTAGGTTTTAGTATTTTGAGGTCGTTTGCTACGGAAAGCTCGTTGTTTAGGCAAATCAGAAATAAGCAATGAGAAATAGAAACTATTTTATTTAGGTCTAAAAGCTCTCATCTCCTATAAACTATACAAACCCATTGCTGTCGTTATTTTTCAATTATTCCCGTTGGATCCCACTTTTGAATCCCAATTGAATATTTTTCCCGTTGGATCTCACAAATAATTAAAATGTATTCCCGTTGAATCCCACAACAAAAGTAAAACGTTTTATTTCCGTTGAATCCCAAAAACTATTCTCGTTGGATCCCATCTTCCCACATGCCTTAAAAAATCTGAATGCGAGTACTTTCAACGACAAAAGTGTTTTTTTTTTAAAACTTTTTTCAGTTAAATTCATAAATTTGTAACAGAGAATAATTAATCTTTAAAATAAAGGTAACACTTTTCTTCTGATATGTACACTTGTTGTCATAAAGTGGGATTCAACAGGAATTAAAAATGGGATTCATCGGGCATACCTACAAAATGGGATCCAAAAGTGGGATTCAACGGGAATATAAATCTTATTTTTGAGTCACGCGGTAGTTCATTTGTCATAACATCACCTTCGATTAGAATTCTTAATTTTCTAACTTATTGTAACATTATCTTTAGTCGTTTCAATAACTGCTTAAGCTCAGAATTGGAACGACATAGAATGCAATTTAGTCTATTCTGCAATTAAGATTTAAAAAACGCACCGTCACTAATCGGAATGTGAATAATATATACAACGTGTCACGTTAATAGCGTAAAAAATGATTTTTCATATTGATGGGCTCGATCGCTCGCTCATTTTGTATGAAAAAGCAATTTTTTTTTTTGCAAATTTCCATAAGTCTTAGAACCCCGGTCTGAGTTAGCCCACGAGAGGTTTTGCGCCATTAACGCTACACGTTGTATACAAGACCTCTAATGGCGGCTATACACGTTGGGGTTTGCATGATAGTAGTTTTAACCAGGGACCGAAAACCTTTATAAATTACGGTACAGGTATTGAAGAATTTTGGTTATTTTTCAGACTTAGGTTACCGCTATCTGGGTAACCAGACCGAAGAAAAATGTAACCTCTATTCAGGTTACCGTTTTAATACCGGTTACCTAAAGATGACGACTTTTTGTCACACACACAGGCGATGCGCGCCCTGTGACCATTGCCGACGGCACGTGTGAAGTGAGCAAGATAGGGGTAATTTTTATTTTGGTAACCGGTATTAATACTGGTTATGTATTCACTTTAATAATAAAGGTAATCTTTAAAATTACCTGTAAAAGAAAATAAGGTTGTTACCGAAAAAATACCCGTATTGATCATACCGGTTTCGGTCCCTGGTTTTAACCTTGCATGTATAACCGACAGGCAAGCCATTTATCAGTTTATGCGTGCGGTCGTTAAAACCATTATCCAAAACCTAACGAGTATCAAATCTATAAGTTTATAAACGTTCAATCAGTCTACATATACATTACTTCATCAAAACCCACAGTCATCAGTCATGATATCATACACCATCATAAGCTGACATATTTTCTCTCCTCAAAGTCGAGCAGCTTGCTGATTTTTCCTTTATGCCAGCAATATCACAAGTTATGAGTTGCCGCCACTGACAGTTGAGTTATGAGACGTATAGCGTTCAACCCCTTTGAGGATTGTGGAGAGCGAATGTTTCCGTCTCACCATTAGCCGCCTAGTTCCATATAAGTGTACAATGTAACGGATGTTTGCTTTCTTCTATTTCTACTTGACTGGGCAATTTGATAAATATTCGTAAAAGGAAGGAAATAAAGGTGAGGATAAGGACAGAGTTATTTGTAGCTATCGAGAATGCGAGGCTTGAAAAATATACGATACGATAGAAAGATACGATCCACGGTATGTGTGATGGATTGATTGATAACAAACAATCTGAAATTTTATTAATATCAACAAAAAGTGTTATATGGATGCATTTTAAAGTGACCTACACTAACTAGTTTATAAATGCGAAAATAATTTTGTTTTGTTACCTTTTCACGCCTAAACCCCTGAACAAAATCATTGTAGGTAGGTACAATTTTGCATATACTCGTACATTGTCAGGTATACAAAATTACAAAGACGGTAAAAGAGTTCATTCCAAAAAAAATACAGTTACCGAGAAAAACAATAATAATGGCATTGGAATTGTGTGTTCAATAAGATACAAAAAAGTAAGTAAACAAGTATGTAACAAATCGAACTTAGCGTGAATATTCAAAGAAACGAACGTTTGCAAAAAGGTTATTAAGTCGTTATGACAAAGGTTCGTCCTCACATCGAAGTTGGGCAACTTCTCGTCTTGTGTGACAGTTGGATAAAATTTTGTAAGTTCCTTTTTTGGCTTACCTGTTTATGCATGAAAGTTTCACAAAAGGTCCTGATTTTCTATAAGTTGTGCCCAGAAAAATATCCATATTTACCTAAATTCACGTATTTTTCGCATCGGGGTAAGCGGAAACTACAGAATACCAGCTGCTACAATCGAATACCCGTTTCACCTCCACATTCTCACACAATGGACATGTACACAGGCTGGCTGGCTGAAAAAAAAATTGAAAATATTTTTAATTTTTTGTGTTTTTTAATTTCCGTTTCAACAGTTATTTTTCAACATTTTGTTGGTCTGATATTGACAAAGTTCTATTACCTACAATAAAATGAACCTCATAGAATTCTTAGATGTTTATCTTTCAAGATATTATGCTCTTATATTTTAATTAACTGTCTATCATTCTGCAATGAGATGTTCTTCCGTGTAACATCTGGCGTCTGCGCCACAATAGGGCTTGCCCCATTTAAATAAGGCCTTATGAGAGTGGAATAATAAACATAATGCAAACGTAAACCCTGAGTTAGTTGAATAAATTGTTATGATACTGCGTTTTCTCCGCTTTTACTTTACAATTTTATAGAAAACAAAAACACAATACGACAAACTCATGGAATATTTTTTTTTTATGAATTCTGAATTTTTAATTTACACTGGCCACTTCCACATTTCTGACTACGTACGTTTTACACCTTGTCGAAAATTCTTACTCGATATATATAAATCATAACACAATCATTCAACTTTTATTGTTCAACTTGTTGACAAAAAACCATACTGCCCGCCTACGCCTGATGGCAAGCGGTCACCGTATTGGTTGCGTGTTGCCAACCCTGCAAAAACATTTTACACCCTTTTAGAAGAGCATAATTTTCTAGTTTAAGTTGAAAACTAGTCTTGAAAGTATTAAACCGCAACCATCGTAATTTATTCGTAATGGTTTGGAATTTGATTCCTTTTTAAGCACTAACTAAAACTAGGCACTTAGAGCCATACGTTCCTTAAACGATCTTTTACTAAAGTTTCCAATCATTTTCTTTGCTTTGAAACTTCTGAAGTTCAATGCCGAGTAGAACTCCAAACACAAACTCAAGACATTTATATCTATTTGACCATTACAGGCACTTTTGTCAAAAACATTACTACAGTCCTAGCCACAAAGCGTAAAAAAAAGTACTCTAATTACCAATTCTTAATCGTAGCTCAAAAGTCTGACAACTAGTCTTACCATGGGGTATCGTATTACTCGGTTACTGGGTTGTGGAGGTCCGATTCAGGTAGTCACTCCATGTAAAATACTGATAATCAGCTGCATCTGGTTTGACTGGCAGTCGACCCCAATATAGTTGGGAAAAGGCTAGGCAGATGATGAGATGTCTAAAGAGAAGAAAGGGCAAGAAAATCGATTAAAATTAAATAATACAGATTTTTTGATCAACATTCATGTTGCTCGTATAAACGCACATGTGAGAACAGCCTAACGAAGATATGATAAATGATATTTATTTTGCAAGTTGGTTATAAAAAACACTTTTACACGTCATCAATATTTTTAAAGCTAGATGGGGCCGGTGTTTCGTACCTGACTACTCTGAGAAGAAACAGCCGAAACAAACTCAGAGGTCACAGTCTCTTTTAAAGTCCAGACATTGTTTTGTTCAGGTCATACGAGGACCATGCGGGTGTCTGAGATGGTCTTTTGAGGAAAGAGCAACACAGATTTGAGTGGACCTGTCCAGTCAGTGCAAGCATTTGTCGGTAATCGTGTAGCTCGACTCAGAACACAAGGAGCTCAACGATAAAGGCATATTAAAGGAGAATGCCCATAAATAATATAGTTTTTTTTTCACAAATAGATTCAGCAAATAGGCTATTATAAGACTATAAAATCGTGTTATTAGTTTATTATAGGCCACCTGTGGAGTTTATAACTGTTTAGTCAGACCACCCTCGTATTTGAATATGTTGAAGTGATTTTCAACATTATATTGCCAGAAAGGTACAAGTGGGACCCAGACTCGGAGGTTTTATGGTCGGACCTAATATTGTAAGTCGTAAAAAATGGAGGAAAATTGTGGATTTGTAAACTGGGGGTTTGACCGCTTGAAGCGGCATTTGAATTTAGGTATCTATTTTTTTTTTAAACTCGTTAAACCAAAATAAAAGTAAGGTCTACTTTTTTATTTGCATTTAATAGTTTTTCTTGTCTTTTCTTTAGATAATAAATTATGTTAGCCATAATATTCCACCCGCAGTGGTGGACGCCCATGGCGACGGACGTCGCAAGACGATCTCCGACCGCCTTAGCCCCTTCGTACACTAGGCGACGCAAGTCTCCGATACCTTACGATTTTGGTATTCATTGACGCGTGCCTATGTACGAACCTCTATGGGTTTGTATTGCGATAGCCGCTTGGATACCGAAGTCGTAAGGTATCGGAGACTTGAGTCACCTTGGGTACGAAGGGCCCTAGGCGCGGGCATGCGGGCGGCGAGTAAAGGGCAACTCGCTGTTCGACCATGGAACATGCCCGGGTCGACGGCGCGTTGTGTTCCACGCGCGCCTCAAAGAGCGTCAGCATAATGACGGGGCCCCCCTCTAGAGGCCCAAAGCCTGCCGGGGTCGCGGGACTTATCTCATTACCGTGACCCCGAAACATAAAGGGCTATTGAGGGCCACCGTGGATTTTAGTCAGTATGAGTCTGACAGCAAGGGGTGGCAGGACTCATTTGATGATTTTATCACGCTAAAAAAAAGCTATAATATTCCTAGGCTTTCTCTTAATAACCTTCATAAATCTCTAGAAAGGTATTTCTTGTAAATTATTAATCTATTCTAATTTAATTGAGCTATTAATACAGTTCAAAGGTGATTTATTTATTGACAACTTCTCGTTCTTGTCTTTATTAGCTATTGAAAGCTTTTATTGCTTGTTAATTAATTTATTGATAGGAAAACGACGTTTCTAATTCGATTTTTAATAAAAAAATATTTATAAAGTACATCGAAATCTGATCACCAGTTATGGCCACGAAGGGCAAAACAAATGGTGAGACAGGCAAACTTACTTTCAGATTAAAATAAAATGTACATTTTATTTTAATCTGAAAGTAAGTTATAGATATAGATTATACAAAAGATTTTTTTTTAAATCTTTTGTATAATCTCTGTAACATTAAACGCGCAAAACCTCTCGTGGGGTAACTCAGCTCATGTTACTGAACAATGTTTGTTAACTAACTAACTTTTGGAAATTCACGAAAAAAAATATGATTTTTCATACTGATGGGCCCGATCAATTTATTCATTTTGTCTGAAAAACCATTTTTTTTTTTGGAAATTTTCAAAAGTCTTAAAACAAACATTGTTCAGTAACATGGGCTGAGTTACCCCACGGGAGGTTTTGCGCATTTAACGTTGTATACAATTATCTTCAAAAATACGTTTTTACCAGCGATACCAGCTGAATACAAAAGCAGCGACAGCGCTGAAACTGTACAAACATAGCTTAATGATGAATGCAGCAAACCGACACACGCATCCGGTATAAAATGAGCAATTATAATACATATACGTATATATATTTATGTATTTTGTGGTGCACACAAGAACGCTCGTTGTAGTACAATATTTGCTTAATCTAGAGTCCACTAGGAGTTGCCTTGACTTGCTGGTATCTATGTAGATCTAGTAGGTAAATTGATTTGCTAATCTAGATGTTATTATGTACTAGCAAACTTACCTGGCTGCAATATAGCATCGCATGGATACAAATATATAAACATTTAACCAGTATTATATCGCTTTCAGCGATAAGAACGTCGTTTTACCCTAAGAATTAACAATATTGTAAAACTTTGAACCTAAATACCTATTCATTTTAGTGTAAAATAAAGTAAATTCTATTCTTTATAATATAAACCTTTCTTGTGAAACACTCAGTCTATTGACGGAAACCGCATTATTGACGATCGATAATCATTTATTAAATAAGTTGTATAATAATGAGTAATTATTATGATTCGTTGCAAAGTTTGAAAGATCTGAAGAAGTCTTTGTAAAGACGAAAATATAAAAATCTGTTTGTTTGTTTTATTTTCATACAAGTAATTAAAATTTAAAAAATAATCGTACCTATAAGTAATTAAAAAGGACCTGGTCCGGCTTCGTACGAATGATTTTTCCCGTATTTTCCCGTTAATTTTCCAACAGTAGAATCCGAAATAGTGATTACTATGAGACAGTTTTATAAAAAATAAAAATAGAGCCTGAGCCTCGAAAAGAATTTTGATTTCCAGTAATCATGAAAAATATAAATCACCTTTGAAAACATATTCTATACAACAAAGAAGTACTTATCTGATCCTAATCTTATCTTAGTGCTCTCAATATATCTATATTTATTGTTGAAATACTATTTATATTCGTTTATCGTATGTTGTTTCTCATAGTTAAGTACCTGTACCCTTAACACGAATTTTCACTCTTGTACTTTACGGTATTTACAGCGTTTCTTGTATGGAAAAGTGGAACAGCGCCTCTGGTGTGCGAAGCAGGAACTAATTTTTCCCTTAAAAATTGACAATTTGAAATGTTGTCAATCTTCCAGGGTGCCAAGTCTGCTAATTATTAGTCAAAATGGCGTCACAATGGCGTTTCAATTGTAGTGCTTATTCGAACCATTTTTTACTGCTAAGTAAATATAAGTAAATATATAATAATTAGCAGACTCGACACCCAGTTTGCTTTATGTCTCAAATACTGAAAAATCGTTCTAAGGGTACTGATGATTGTATAAACGCGGACGAGGCGAAAAGAAGATCACGGGACCTGGGATCGTAGATGGTGACGATTTGTACTTAGTTTTTGCTCACCCCTTATATACGTGAATTTATAACCATAATAATTATGTATACGTGGCTAAATAATTACATCCGCACAGGCCGATCTTCCGGGTTAACCCGTGCTTGCGGTTGGTCTGTGGATGGGTGACCATTTGTTATAGTGAGTTTCCCCCGTGCCTCGGAAAGTACGTAAAGCCGTTGGTCCCGGCTGTCATTTGTAGATCTTTGACAGTTGTTACTGTTAGTCAGTAGAAGCTCTAAAGTCTTACAACCAGTCTTACCTGGTGTAGCGTATTGCCCAGTTATTGGGTTGTAAAGGGCCGACAGGCTGTCGCTCCATGTTAAATACTGATATCCAGCTGCATTTGGTTCGATTGGAAGCCGACCCCAATATAGTTGGGAAAAGGCTAGGCAGATGAACACTTTCGTCGCTTAGTGATCAAGTTTTGACCATTATTCTTTATTTTAAGTTGTGACGTTACTAAAGTTCCAATGACAAATACTGTCGCTAGATTTCGCGCCACTACTCATGACCTGAGGAAAATTCGTGAAAGATTTTTGTTTCACGTTTAACAAAGGAAAAACATTCAATTTACTTTGAAAAATTACTACGACTCCTATATCTGGAAGCCATATCTCCTTCTCTGATTAGAGAGATATGAAGTCTCATCATCTGACAACTTTGCATAACATTATTCTCTTGTGTTTGTTGTCATAATTGTTCGTGTGTTTGCGTAGCTACTAATATGTGTGTGTCTACATTATACATCTTTCGGAACGTTTGTATTTACATTTCCTTACTCTCAATCATAACTTTTATAAAATGTTATCAAAATGTTACAATACTAGCTATAACGCCCCGTGGTTACCACCCACTACTCGACTTCTTTTGTTTGTTGCGTGTTGTTTTACAGGCTATCTAAATAGGCTTCCTCGATGAATGGACCATCGAATACAAAATTAAATTTTCTTTTCGAACTAGTTGTTTCTTAGATAAGAGCATTCAAGCAAGCAAGCTCTTCTTCTCAGTTTTATTATATTATTAGTTTTGATTATTTTATCTCCTCTCATTTTCACTTCTTATGTTCCTAAGTGTTTTGGCTTTGTTTTTATTAGCCAGCCGACTGCCTGACACTAAGGCCCTTCGTACACAAGGCGACTCAAGTCGATACCTTACGACTTCGGTATCCAAGCTTCTATCGCAATACAAACCCATAGAGGTTTGAACACAAGCACGCGTCAATGAATACCAAAATCGTAAGGTATCGGAGAGTTGCGTCGCCTAGTGTACGAAGGGGCTAACAATGCGCGCCGTATCCAGAAAAACTGCTTTCTGAATCCAGTTGCGTTATTTGCCTATTGTTTCATTATTTTATTTATTATTGTATAAATAATGATACAATGTCATACAGTGATAATAGCCTGTTAGTTAATAATCGTGGTAATGATATTAAATTATAACACAAATGCGCATGTGCAAACTGTTGATAAAAATAAATGAATTACATTTTTATAAACAAGAAGATAAAACGACTTTACATTTCTGTATTGGTAATGATAATGTTTCCTATTTAAAGTAATGAGACTTCGTGTAGCTCTTTATAGTAGGTATGAATTGTTAAGCTATTTTTGGTGGTAAAATCATGAAATGAGTCCTCCAGCCCTGCGTAGAGGCGAAGGGACAGTCAGATTCGAACTGACTAAAATCCACGTGTTCTTCCAATTGCGACTTACGTTCTACGGCCACGGTTACCGGTTTGGACAGTTCCGTACCCAGGTAGGCGTTTAGTATCATTTAATTATTCTATAATGTATTTTTTCGTGTAACTTTGAGTTGTTTTCTCTAAAAGCAAAGTGTAAATCCCAATCCCATTGGAATTATGAGATTAATCATGTATGTTTTCCGATAACCTACTCTATCTTCCAGTAAAAGTACTATTCAAATTGGTTCAGCTACTTATGCAGAGATTAGCCCGGACAAACAGAGAAAAAGACTCAAAGACAGGAAAAAAGTATGTTTTAATGTCATGTATTTAAATTATTGTCCAAAATCAAATAATTTATTTCAACTGGGCCAATTAAGCATAGGCACTTTTGAAATGTCAAAAGACATTATAAAAACACTTCGAGAAAAGTTAGGTAGTGCCCTTGCGCTTCGCTTGGCTCGTCTTGGCGGAAGCACACACTACAAAAACCATTATGGTGCTACAGTCCCAGTCACAAGACATAAAAACCGTGAAAGTATTGTAGGTGTCCATTACAAACCGTAGATCTGGGAAGAAGTACGGTCAAGAAAATGCATGGACATTGGACACTCTTTTTTAATCGCCAAAATTATTACATAATGGTATTTTAATATCATATTATACACAGTTGAAATGTATTGATATGTATGTTTGCATAGCTATAGATGTATATCTTGTATTAATAGCACCAAATCAAGCGTAAACGATGTTCTTGGTACCACTTGAGTCTGCACATTATAGATCACTCCATAGCTCAAAGTGCCAGCGTACGATTAATTTGCGTTGTTCATCGATAAATTAATTTGATTCTCAGAATGTGCGATACATTTGCTCTCTCACCGCGAGCATTCAGCTGTAATGTTACATTACAGATTTTAGCATTTCATCGGTGAGGGAGAACAATCGAGCATCATAATGCACACCTGAGGCCTTACGCGATCCAGTTTTGGCTGTGAGAAAGAGACAGAGATATATAAGTCGTCTAGCGCCATCTCTTTCCCACAGCTTAAACCGGATCGCGCTATGAGCTCGTGGTAAGGCCTCTGGTATCACAAATCTAAAGATATTTTAACTAAAGCTATTTTCAAACAAACAGACAGGCGAGGCGTGGCGAGCGCGACGCGATGCGTTTTTGTTTGTAATGTATGGAATTGTTTGAAGTCAGTCAGAGACTATCGGATTGCTTTCGCTTTTCTATGTGACTGGATTCAAACAATACCATTACGAGTATTACAAATAACAAATAAAAACGCTTCGGATCGCATTCGCTTCGCCTGTCTGTCTGACAAAAGCTTGTCAGTTAGGGAGGTAGTATTGTAATGTAATGCTCGAAGTCGAATCTATATTGTTAGGTACATTACTCGCAAATGCTCCTGGTGTGGGCACGCCTCAACAGTGATAATTACAGTTGTAATAAAATTATTTCATCATTAAAACTAGGAGTAAAGCGATTTTGACTTTGTCCTTGCCTGAAGACTGTTTGGTATATTGTGTATATCCACTCTCTATCACACTATCTCTCACTATTTCCCAGCTGTGGGGAGGTTATAGACTAATTATTAAATTATGTTATGAATATACGCAGTGCGATAATCAGTGAATCGGTCTTCTTGGCGAAATTCTTGGTGAAACCCGAATAATAAATATCTAGTAAAAAAAATAATTAAAATCCTGAATAAATTTTAAATTCTATTCTAAATAAAAGTACATAATATAAGGATCGCAGACATTATACATCGCAAACATGCATGGAGTAAATTATTTATGCTAATACGAACCTTTTCAGACACGTTCAAACTTTTTATTTTTAATACATTTTTTTTAATTCCAGTAACGTTTCAAAGAGGATTACGAACAAATGTACAGACTCTAAATTCATACTTTATTTTATGTTATTTTAATCAAATGGATTTTCTCACCACATTTTTTGTAACATTTTGTAAAAAAAATACATTCGAGCTCGAGCATTCTAAAGCCACATTTTAAATTATTCAGATAAAATTTCGCTGTTGTAAAAATCATACAAATGAGATAATTAAGCATCCCTTTGGTTTTCAAGAGGAAAATTTATTATAATTATTTATTTCCATTTATTCTTCTGTTGCTTTTGAGCTATTTAAGGCGGGTAGGCTACTTTTTTGCATAAAATGGAATAAAGGGAGCAAGCGAAGCAGTGGTCAAAAGCTAGTACATATTATATTATTTATTATGCATAAAATAAAAGTTGATATCCCCACAGATAAAATATGAACGTAACATATCATCTAACCTTCTAGACGAACTTCAGAATAAAGTTCGGAAACTAATAGTAGCAATTTCCTACCCACAATTTTCGATTTTGGAAAGTATTCCTCGACGCTACGAAACTGGGTGCTCTCTCATAACGTATTTGGCTTTATATTAAGCGGAGTATGGTAAAGGATAACACTGTTTTGAATTGTGTTATTGAATAATGGAGAAAGTTTGTCCCTATTTGGGACGGATTATATGACCCTATTTTGAGGCGCAAAGATTGTTAGATCACTACCTTTTTTTGCAATATGTTTTGTAATATATCATATTTTGGCCGGGTTGGATTTAGCAATAAGTTTGTGGAATCCTGAAGTTTAAACTATGCATTTTAAAGTTTCAATCAGTGGCAGTTCCTTGACGATTCTTTTAAAAAAACTCTTCACTTTAACTTTTGACTAATGATCAACCTGACCAACAAATTACTATATAATTATTTATTTTTCTTTGAAGGTTCTAGTATAAAGAAGCTGAGTAATTTTTTAAGTAAGGTCATTCTAACAAGTTAAAAAAAAACATAGTTTCACACCAATTAAGCAAGCATTTATTTTATTAAGTACTACTTTATACTCGTAAGTTTACATTGGTAGCACTGGCATCGGTGAAGGAAACCTAAAGTTATATTTATTTAATCAATTTTAGGAGTTTAGAACCAAATCGAAGGTCTGTGGGATTCCTAAGAAAAGTCCAATTATCTGGCCGCATCTTATGATAAATCCGTGGAAAAAAATAACTTTTCTCATTTAGGATTTTAGTACGTAAGACTAAATTTTCTTTGATGCAAACATTTAAAACCAAAATGTTTTAGAGCCGTATTTACTATTAAATTTTAAGAATTGACGCCTCGGTGAGGTCCCTACGGGACCCCTACATAATTAATTATTCAAGTGTTTGGACAGACAAAATGTTGTGTAACCTTAGCACGAATTTTCACTCTTTTACTTTACAGCGTCTTTCCAGTATTTACAGCGTTTTTTACGAAAAAATGGAACAGTACCTCTGGTGTGGCGAACACAGAACTATTTTTTTCTTTGAATATTGTCAATTTGAAATTGTCAATATTCCAGTTTACTTTACGTCTCAAATACTAAAAAATTGTGCTAAGGGTACTGGTCTGTTGTCGTTTCCATCTCATTGGCCTAATTCTTATTGCTGAGTTTCTTCCTTCTTCTAAATTCAGCATCAAAGTGAAGGTGCTTTTTATTTTTAACCTGATAAAATCGTCGACCCGGGCATGCTCCATGATCGGATATCGAGTTGCTCATTACTTATTGCCGTACCAAGTTTTATTTAAATTAGTTGCTATGAAACTGTAAAATTCAGTAAATAATAATAATAATATTCCACAACTATCACAAAACGCCATCTAGTCCCAATCTAAGCAGAGCTTGTGTTATGGGTACTAGACAACTGATAAACACATACGTAGGTATATATTTCTAAATACACACATATTATAGATAAATTACACCCAGACACAGAACAAGTGATCATGCTCATCACATAAGCATTTGTCCTGGGTGGGAATCGAACCCACAAAAAATAAATTAATGGTGCGAATGCAGCTAGGTATGTACTCGTAATTTAACGAAAACTTGATATTTGTCTATATTCAACAAAAAAAAACTGCCACGTTTCCAAAGCTCGCTAAAGCTGTGTCATGGTAAAAGAATCTACTTATAATCCAGTAGGCAGTGGAAACCTCTAAGAAATCCTCTGAGATTTATAGCTCCGCTTTATCACTTAGCCTTGGTTTTGCCTGAATGTAACCTTATTTCATAAAACTCTTACTTATGTCAGACATATACCACTAGTAGAAATAGCAACTTGCCTAATACCTACTTCACAAATAATTTCAGTAATCCCCTCTCTTTAACAATTTATGTTAACCATCCAAAAAGAATTCACCAGCCCCGAAAACTCAACAATATAATTATATGATAACTGATACAATTTTTCAAATTACCTGATTCAATTTAATAATGGAATTCAATGTAATCTAAGTCCTGAAAAAAACTATTTATATCATATATCCAACTATACAAAGTGTTGCAAACGGCTTCGTCCGCCTCAACTCGAAAATTATCCAACGGGAACATAAAATCGAGATAAAAAAACTATCCTTTGTGTTAATCCAGGTTATAAACTATCTGTGTACTTATCAAAATCCGTTCCGCTGTTTTAGCGTGAAAGAGTAGCAAACATCCATCCACCATCCACAAACTTTCGCATTTATGTTATAGTATTACTAGCTGTGCCCGCGACTTCGTTCGCGTGGATATCAGAATTGATCAAAATCCTTTCTTAGCGGATGCCTACGTCATAACATCTACCTGCATGCAAATTTCAGCCCGATCCGTCCAGTGGTTTGGGCTGTGCGTTGATAGATCACTATGTCAGTCAGTCACCTTTGAGTTATATTTAGATGAATTAAGTAATGTTATTTCGCACTTATAGCACTAAGAAATAAATGATGGTGTATCTCCGTGAAGATTTTACAGCGTTCGCTTTCTATACAATGTTTTCAAGTCATGGGTTACATTCACCTTGAATATGAACATGGATGTTGCTAAGGAACAACGGAATATTGATACGGAAGTGTTTCCGCCTTGCCGGGATATCCATAACATATGGTGAGACTTGAATGAATATAAACTAAAATTAAATAGAATGGGCAAGTACGAAAATAAGAAATATGGCTATGTAGTGCACTAAAACATTCGTAACACCGAACTTTTTCCAAATGCTTTTTTCACGCCTGAAACGACTACAACATCAAATTCAGTGTTTTGATTGCATTTCTGTGTCAATGTTTTAGTGCACTACAGAGCCAATAATTTCTTATTTCCATGCAGTAACATTGCTAAATTTATAAAAACTTGTTAATATTTGGCAACTTTTTGCGACGTTGCCAACTTTCAGAATACGCTCTCTTAAGTATACTAAATCAAGTAAAAGCTCAATAAATCACAGTACAATAGAAAATATATTTAAGATATTATAAGATAGAATTAAAATGACACTTAATCGAAAGTAAAACAACTAACGACTATTTGAATTAGCGAAAATATAATTTTCCAGAATATATTTTCAGAAACAGCTATTGTTATAATGTCTTGTAATTCTAGTAGACACACAAAAGAAAATTAATGAACCAAAGACTACGAAATCAGACACAGTAAATACATCGTTAAGTTAGGTTCAAAGCGATTATCAAATAAGTTAGTAAGAGATTTTTGTGCTCATTTTTCTTTTGTTCGATAATCATTATTTATAGTAGGTATGTACTCTTTTACGATTTAATGAACTCGACAAAGAATGTTAAGTGAGAAAAAACTTGAAATTAAATCAATGGCGACAGATGGAACTAAGAGTGGGATTTATACCGCTATTGGCATTCCGGAGGCTTAGGTATGTGGCAGATACCAAACAGTTACGTTCAGCCTATCACGCATTGGCGCAGTCAGTGTTGGGTTACTGCATTACGGTATGGGGTGGGGCATGTAAAACATTCATGATAAACCTGGAGAGAGCTCAAAGATCACTGCTCAAAGTCATGACATTCAAACCATACCGGTTCCCGACCGCCACTTTGTATGAAATTTGCAAGGTGTTATCGGTAAGACAGTTATTTTTACAAAATATTATCATAAGGAAGCATCTTATCACACCTTTCAATCCAAACAGTATACGCAAACGTACCATCCCCAACATCTGTCTCCATGTAAAAACATACTCTGCATCGGCAAGGCGACAGCACGTGTATTTAGCAGCACACATATATAATAAGGCAAACAGATTACTGAACATAAACCCTCTTACACTGAATGATTTAAAATACAAAGTTAAAATCTGGCTTCAGACGCTCAGCTATATTGACACTGAAGAAATAATTAAATAACACAACACACCACACCACACAACTTCACACCCACACCTACAAATACCCACTCTCACACCCACACATACAAACACCCACTCACATTTACCTCACACACCACACTCATACACACATACAAAATACACACATACAAAATACACACATATAAAATACACACATACAGCATTTGTGTTTTATTGTGTTTTCTATGTTTATGTTTTCCTTATTTTTATTTTTCGATTTTGATTTTGATGTTTTTGTTGCACATTGATGACATAAATGGGAGAAGACACTGACTTCTGTAACACAGGCTTCGCCTAGCTCAGTAGTCAGGGTTACAACACACATTGTATCATTGTATTTTAATGTCAATAAAAATATTATTATTATTATTGGCACCGTATACAAGATTTTACCGCCACCTAGCGTTCGCAACTTTATAGATATAATCTAAGGGACTTTAAGGGTTGAACCACATCTAGAAAGCATAATGCGATAGCACGCTGCGGAATCCTCGAGGCGGCCGCGTGCTATTGCATTATCTCGGTCTAGCCAATGGCAGTTTTAAGCAACGGAAAGAGAAAGGGCGACGGAAAAAGGCGATTCCGTGCTGCCAGATGTGGTTCAACCCTAAATATATCTAAGGGATTTTGAAAAATTTATAGATGTTTATGGCGTTCAAAAATGTGGTTATTAAAGCTATTTTCAAACAGGCAGACAGTAAATTTTATTATGGAATAATTGTTTGAAGCCAGTAACATCGCTTTCGCTTTTCTATGTGACTGGATTCAAATAATTCCAATCACACACAAATAAAAATCGCATTCGCTTCGCCTGTCTGTTTGACAATAGCTTTAAAGCGCATCGCGCACGCAGCGTATCATATTACAACGCCTGTCATGAATACAGATTACAGTATCAACACAACTAAGGCTAGTGCAGATGTATTTGAAGTAGATATACAATCTAAAGTAGGTAAGGCAACACTGTTTATGACGGGGACGCGGGGTATGATGAGAAATCACTCACCTAAGACAAACTTAACACAATACTAACGTAGCGCAAAACAGGACGCTATTTTTGCTAATGGCCGCTTGCAAATGACGTCCTGATGGCGCTTGCGCTACGTTAGTGTTGTGTTAAGTGTGCTTAAAGAGTGTGTAGTCCCCATTATACCTCGCGTCCCCGTCTTATACACTTTTCCCCTACCTATAAAGATCTAGATGTATTTAGTACGCAAAAAATCGCGCTTTTCACGTAAAGCAAACGCTTTTCACGTGAATTTGCGAACAACAGTCCGCTATAGTTCAGTTCAAATGATTTACGTTATTTGAAAGTCAAAGTGTGGCTATTCGTATCAAACCGAGACTCCTCTCCACCACTGAGTTCTTGTTAAGCCGTTGGTCCCGGCTGTGATTTGTAGATGTTTGACAGAATTTGATTTATTTGAAGACCAGGGTTGTCAACGCACTCACGATGCAGGAGAAATTGCTTGTGTGGGAGTAATATTAAGGAAGAAAAATGGTTTCGATACACATGCTTTAAACTAGCTTGCTAAAGGACGAGAGCATACTACTTTTAAGCAAATGCTACTAAGTAGCATGTGTATCGAAAATTTTCTAATAATGAGCATATGCTAATTTAAGTGTAAACTCTAAGCAGATATAAGGAAATAAGCAGTACCTTTGTACTTTAGTTTTAATTATTATGTAATTTCCTGTAAATTTATTGTGTGTACATAAATAGTTAAATAAATAAATAAGCATGCTCTTTTAGCATGCTAGTTTGAAGCATGTGTATCAATACCTTTATACTGCGGCCGGTTCCAGTGCTTTCCTGACCGTCGCGGTCGGTCCTGGCGACACGCATAACCGGTCTTCATACGCAGTGCGTGGCAAATTACCAATATACAGTACAATAATATACAATATATTGTATTTCAACTCTATTGCTTGAGCTTAGAGCTTATAAAAAGTTAAGAAATACATACCATTACCTACTATCAATATAATACTATTAAAGTGGCTGCATTCGGTTAGAAAGAAGGACAACATACAAACCTGCATAAAGAAAAAAACTTTTTCAAAAAAAATGTGACCGCCTTCAAAAACGACCACAAAAAAAGAGTAAAATAACCTACAAAACTTTTCTGTCGGAAGTCGGTGACTTTTTTATTAATTTCATTGTCTCTTTTGCCACCCACTTCCGACAGAAAAGTTTTGTAGGTTATTTTACTCTTTTTTGTGGTCGTTTTTGAAGGCGGTCAAATTTTTTTTGAAAAAGTTTTTATTTTACTCTTTTTAGTTTAAATATTCAACCAAAATTCTTGTCAAATACTTCAGTTTCTTACATGTGCACTAGAATTTTGTAATCCGTAACACCGGTAATAACATCGTTAACATCTCTTTCATTCATTCCCTATCTCAAAAACTGCTAAACCGATTTTGATGAAATTTGCAGTATTCCCTAAGTCGAACGATACCTAGTACAACAAAAAAAGAATTACTTAAATCGGACTTATAGTTCCGGAGATATGCGAACTAAAACATAATTTTCTTACTTGAAGAGTTGTACCTTCCATCATCAGCTCAGCTACATGAGATGATGATTTTCATACGCAAGTACTTGAATTACTTCATAAGATTTGCGAAAAACTATGTGTCAGCTAATAAAATTTGAGGGTTGGCCTCGATTTCTCCACGATCCAATCATCAGATCCTAAAATGGTGACAATGGGACCACACGGGAAGCACCAGCTTTCGAATAAAAAAAGAATCATGAAAATCGGTTCACCCGGTCGCAAGTTATGAGGTAACAAACATAAAAAAAAAAGATACAGTCGAATGGGGAAGGCAAGTGTCAAAGTGAAAATGACAGTTTGGTCCCCAAAGAACTGTAAAATCAAAGGAATTTTCAGAAAAAAAACCATTTATTGATGTAAAATGACTAGATGTTGTGTAATAAGCTGTAAAAATGATGGAATACACTTTTCAAAATAATATCTACTTTTCTTTTGGAGGTTAAGTACCAGTATTGCATCGCTCGAAAATCGAAGAATTATCACCTGGAACGAGTTTTGTAATAGTTGTGGTGTTAAGAAATTAAATATATTGTGATGTTTCTCGAATCTAAATAGAAAAAAAGGTTAAAATTACTGACTTAAAACATTATGATATTTTATCAAAATAGAAAGTCAAAACCAGCATTATATTCTTGATAAAGGAGAGGACAGGTAAAACATACCTAAACTCAAAAATTGAAACCTCAACTACAAGTAATTGTGGATTTATTACGGTAAAATCAAATGTATAACCACTCAATTAAATCACTTTTTTCCTCTTGTAGATGCGCCGCGGCGTCTTAATTCTTCTTTTAGTATATAGTACTTGCATGGACGAATAATTTTCCATATTTGTTTTGTATTTATACTCAATTTTTATAACAAATAATCTTGTTTGTTTTTTTGTACAAGGTAGACGTGGGGACCAACTATCGCAGCGCCATCTACGATTAGCTTTGAGTTGCCATCCCCATTGATAACCTCCTCCTTTTTTTTCTCTTGATACTCATACGTCCAGAGATTTCGATTTATTTGTTTTCATTCGTCGTTGCAATCAAAAGCTGTAACGAAGAGTACAATCGGGTCGTAGAGATTGAAAATTAATACTATAAATAAAGCAATTTCTGGTTTATTTCGCGGCCATTGTTTACTCAAACAATCATTGTATGTAGGCACAGCGACGGATGTTCAACATCCCGCCAACTTTGGAGCACAATATTGAATAAATAATAAAGATTATGTTTATTAGATTTTCATGATCACACATAAGATTCTCTGAATGATCGACTCATTTCAACTCGCTGTCTGACCATGAACCACGCCCGGGTCGACGGCGCGTTGTGTTCCACGCGCGCCTCAAGGAGCGTCAGCATATATGATGGGGCCCCCCTATAGAGGGCCACAGCCCTGGCGGGATTGCGGGACATACGCATACCGCGACCGGTACACAAAGGGCTACCGAAGGACACCATGGATTTTAGTCAGCAAGTCTGACAGTACCTCCCGCCCTGCCCGGGGTGGGAGGACTCATTTGATGATTTCACCACGAAAAAAAAAAGTGTGATCGACTCAGAAAGAGATTCGTAGACGAACTAAAGTTGCCGACGTAGCCCAACGAATTAGCAAGTTAAAGTGGCAGTAGGACGTCCACCCACAAGGTGGACAGACGATCCGAAGAAGAGGATCACCCGCGATGCAAGCTGCTTCCAACCAGTCCTATTGGAAGCTTTTAGGGGAATCCTATGTTCAGTAGTAGACGTCTTATAGCTAATATTATGTTAATAATGTTGACATTAGATTCGATTTTAGGTAATAAGATTTACGCGTAAGACAGTTCAAGTATCATAATGGAAGTCGTATTCAAAAAAAAAATTAAATGTCCTAAAAATATGAAAATAACCCTACAGGTAAGTAGTCCAGTTAGGTAGGTCCAACTTCGAGAAAGAGGTCAACCGCCGAATCCAACTCGGTTGGGCAGCGTTCGGGAAACTACGCAATGTCTTTTCGTCCGACATACCTCAGTGCCTCAAGACGAAAGTCTTCAACCAATGTGTGTTACCAGTGATGAGTTACGGCACCGAAACGTGGTCTTTCACTATCGGCCTCATCTCAAAGCTCAAAGTCGCTCAGCGAGCTATGGAGAGGGCTATGCTAGGTGTTTCTCTACGTGATCGAATCCGAAATGAGGAGATCCGTAGACGAACTAAAGTCACCGATATAGCCCACCGGATTAGCAAGCTGAAGTGGCAATGGGCAGGACATATTGCTCGCAGAGCAGATGGCCGATGGGGTCGAAAAGTGCTAGAGTGGAGACCACGGACTAGCAAGCGCAGCGTAGGACGTCCACCAGCAAGGTGGACAGACGACCTTATAAAGGTCGCCGGAAGACGCTGGATGCAGGTCGCTTCCAACCGGTATCTGTGGAAATCAAAAGGGGAGGCCTATGTTCAGCAGTGGACGTCCTATGGCTGAGATGATGATGATGATGAACCCTACAGGTCTGAGAGAGAGGCCACTCAAAACGTGGGGGCGTATATTATTTGAGGGATTATATATGGGATATATTTACATGACGTGTATTATAGATCGTGGGTGTAACTTGCAAATATAGATAAACGTGGGAAAATAGATGAAGAGATACAATTATTGACTATCCTAAAGGATCAAAGGAAAAATGAACCAAAGGACCCGTCCCGTCCCGTACCCATACCCATATGGGATCAAAGGTATTGTAGTAAAATGTAGTTTATTTCCCTTGGACCTAAATAGTAGGAAATTTAAAACGTAATTAATGGCGAACAGAAACGGATCATAAAAACAAACTTTATTTTCAATGTATTAAAAATTCTATCGATTCTGAAACATTTCTGAACATTTAGCCGGTTATTGAAAAATAAACCTGCTTCATCATCATCATACTATAATGTTCCCACTGCTGGGACACAGGCCTCCTCTCTGTGAGAAGGAGTGGGCCATAATCCACCACACGGGCCCAGTGAGGGTTGGCAAATGTCACATGTCTTCGAATTTTTGATTCTAGGATGTGCCGGTTTCCTCACCGTTTTGAGAGCAATGGTGTGAAATAAATTACACAAAGTAATGAGTCTGGCGGGATTCGAACCCACGACCTACAACTCGTAAGTCGGGACCAATAAACATTCATCAGTCACCAAATGATACCAGCCTAGACAAGTATGACTTAACTTTATTTTACCACAGACGTTTCAATACACACACACGTATAATAAATTCTTACCGAGACACCCCACGCATCGTGTAAAAGCTTCTCAAAGAGACTTTTACAAAACACCTCCATTATCTTGATCGACACTTCTTTACGTTACACCTTAAAACTACGAACCGCGATGACGTTGAAAATTATGATATCAAAATATTAAAAAAAGATTTATATCGCACTTGTTTGAAATATATTATTCTACGGAACTCACCGCGGGTACGCTTTGTATAAACATAAAAGTATAAAAATAGATTTTGATATAAACGTGCAACGAAACCAAATGTTTTATAAGTTTGTTAGTTTAATATGAGTTGGACTTTGGTGAACGCGTTGTGGCAAGACTTTAACCTCTTGCCAACGAAATACAAGCTCATAGTAATTTAATTCTACGGGACTTAGGCTTAGGCCCATTGTCCACGTAACCGCACGTCAAACGCACGCTTTCGTCAATTGCCGATTGCAAGACGAATAATGCTTGCATCTTGCGTAGAAAGGTACCTTAAGCACGCTATGATTTTTTTCTTTCGACTGGAATGAAAAACGCATTTGGACATAAAGAACCAACAAATCAGTATCCTGACAGCTTTTAAATCGAGCGTTGGATTATTTATTTGTACGCCAAGAAATTGGTTTCGATATAATTTTCCGAGAGGTCCCTGTAAATCAGTATAACGGAAAATCGCACAAAAGAAAGACAGATTTTTTTGAAAACCTGCCTATGGGCATTGTTAGCGCTGTCAATCATAATTAAAAAAAAAACTCTTATAATTAAAACTAGCACTACGCCCGCGACTTCGTCCGCGTGATTTTCGAACGTTGCCTTTGTGAATTTGAAAGTCCCGGCCACCCTCTATATGGGATACTGTTGGAAAAACTAAATCAATATTCAACAAAAATTCTATCAACCCGCAATATTCTGTCTTAGATAACACCTAGGTCCTAAAAATTTAAGACTCCTAACTATCAACTCCAATACAAACTTTTAAGGGTCGAATTTCGTATCAACGTCTCTTAGGGGGAATCATTATCCTAAATAGAAACCCCCTGCAATGTTGAGTCCTCTAATTACAAACACAAAGACAACCCCGAAGGGGTAGAAGTTTGTAAAATTCCGTCTTAGTGATAACCTAGGTCCTAAAACAACCGCCATTCTGAAACTCCTAGCATTTGTAGCAACAAACTTTCATACAAACTGTCAACCCTATAAACAGCCCCTTAGGGGTAGAATTTCAGAAAGTGTGTAAAGTAGTGCTTTGGTGTGCATTTACGTCATAAAAGAACAATCTAGCAAAATTTAATACTCCTAGCATTTGTAGAAACGAAGTTTCATACAAAATATCAAACCCCTAAATCAACCCCTTGGGGTCTATTTTCACAAAACACCCTCAACTACATCCAAAAAAGAATCTCTATGGACTATTTGAGTGAAATTCGAATTTCGCAAAACTGTCTTAGTGATCATTTAGGTCTTATAAAGAATCCCTCGCAATATTATTCGAGATGCCTAGCACTTGCAGTAACAAAGTTTCATAGAAACTATCAAACACAAAAACAAACACCTTTAGGATCGAATTTCACAACATCCCGCCATGGTGTGCATCTAAGTCCTATAAAGGAACCCGGTGCAAAATTAGAGGCTCCTCGCTCTAGTAGCAACAGAGTTTCATACAAACTGTCAACCTCAAAAACAACCTCTTAGGGATCGAATTTCGCAAAATCCTGTCATATGTATTACTCATATCCAAAAATGAACCCCTATGTGAAATTTGAGTCTCAAAACTTTCAACCCCAAAAACAACCCCTAAGGGGTCGAATTCCACAAAATTTTTGCCATGGTGAGCGTTTACGTCTTAAAAAGAACCGCCATGCAAGATTTGAGACGCCTAGCACTTCTAATAAAAAAGTTTCATAAAAACTGTCAACCCCAAAAACAAACCCCTTAGGGGTCGAATTTCGCAAAATCCTGTCATAGGTAACTCTTACGTCCTCAAAAGAACCCGTATTCAAAATTTAAATTTCCTAGCACTTGTATTAACGAAGTTTCATACAAACTATCAACCCCAAAAACAACCCCTTAGGGGCCGAATTTCGCAAAATCCGTTCTTAGTGCTCACCTACGTGGTATAAGGAGGGTTTATGCCAAATTTCAAGTTTCTAGGCACAGCGGTTTGGGCTGTGCGTTGTCAGATCAGTCAGTCAGTTTTGAATTTTATATATATATATAGTCCAGTCATTTTAGCTTAAATTAGGTAAGAATCTCGGAATTCGAGATACCCAGCTGTAAGTCTGTAAATACTTGTATTTGGTCACCCTTAAGGTTGTCTCAAAACCTACATATGGTAGGGTGTACGCAACTATAAAATTTCAAGGTCAATATATCATATACAGGGGTCCTGGTTAAGTCGACCTAGATCCTTTGAGGGGTTATAGTAGACGTCATTCTTGACTGATTTTACTATGGGAACCCCTATCCCAATCCTTACCGTTTTTGAGTTGCGGTTAAAAGAGTATTGACGAGTTTGGTTAAAAAACCACCTTGTCAGTATCAACCTTTGTTTTCTGGACACTTATTAATAAAAGTGGATATTGTGGTACCATTTAAAAAAGCTAATGAGACAACAGTGTTTTTGCTGCAATCTGCCAATGTAATACGGTACATTTATTTTGAGAAATTGGGCCCGAAAGACAAGGGTAGCTCCAGTAAAAATTCAATATTTGAACTTTCCAGTCATTTATTTCCCAAGATATGAGTAATTTATCAAATATACTGATTTCAATAGAATGAGTCTTTCGTAAGCTATCAAAAAAGTATCACTTTAGCGTCCTAAACGTCGTACAATGCTTACAATAACTAGTTTATGACGCAGAGGCGGCATATGTTTGAAAAAAATCAAAAGTCTAATAACTCATAAACGGTAAGGATTGGGATAGGGATTCCCATAGTAAAATCAGTCAAGAATGACGTCTACTATAACCCCTCAAAGGATCTAGGTCGACTTAACCAGGACCCCTGTATATGATATATTGACCTTGAAATTTTATAGTTGCGTACACCCTACCATATGTAGGTTTTGAGACAACTTTTAGGGTGTCCAAATACAAGTATTTACAGACTTACAGCTGGGTATCTCGAATTCCGAGGTGAACTTACTAATTTGACTGGACTAATAGATAAATTAACGGTAACATTTTTCCTTAATAAAAGTCTCCAGATATCTGTTGCTTTCTTATAGAATCTAGTGTTTCACAAGACAGATATTGTAAGAATAATTGTCCTAAATATTTTTAATAATTTTGTCAAAGGACGTACGACGTTTACAAAGTAGATTCTAAGGGTGCTCCCACATCTAACGACGCGGATTCGGATTTTTCCGTCGCCCTTTCTCTTTCTGTCGCTTAGAAATGCCATTTGCTAGACCTAGACAATGCGATAGCACGCGGCCGCCTTGAAGATTCCGTCGCATGCGGTCGCATTATGCTTTCTGTCTGGGCGACGGAAAAATCCGAATCCGCGTCGTTAGATGTGTGAGCACCCTTAGAATCTACTTTGTAAACGTCGTACGTACTTTGGCAAAATTATTAAAAAATATTTAGGACAATTATTTTCATAATATCTAAGAAAAAGACGTTCATTTCTACGTCATCACAAAGTAACTGAATAGAGAGATTGTTTGTTTTGTTACTTAGTTGTTGCCGGCGACTTCGCCCGCATGTACTTCGTAAATTATCCCACGGGAACATGTTATAGAGATAACGGTATCCTATGAATTACTCCAGACTACAAATCAATCTGTGAGCCTCATCAAGATTTTTAAGCCGTTGAAACATGATTGAATAAAAAAAAAGCGTCCGTCCAAACATACAAACTTTTACAATTGTAATATTACTAGCTACTTATTCCTCGCGGTTTCACGCGCACGGTCGCTCCTGCTGGTCGTATCGTGATGTACAATCGACGAAGTGGAATTATGACCCACCATAAGCTTATTTTCCCACAGACATTCAAATACAATTATGTCCACATTCGCGTAAGCATACATAATATCCATTGTAACTACTTTGATCTTTGTCAATTTGACAGATTCAAAGGATTTATTGTCAAAATGGGTCATGATTCCACTTTGTCGATTGTACAATCCTATATCCTTCCTCAATAAATAGACTATCAGACACACAAATAATTCTTTAATTTGAACCTGTAGTTCTTGAGATCAGAACAGTCAACCAAACGAACTCTTTAGTTTTATAACATAGGAACCTATGCATATAAGTTTATTTTTTAAGTCCTAACGCGAAACGCGCTCCGGCGCTAAAACATTTTATTTAGCAAAAAAGTCTTGTCTAAATTAGAATGACACTTGTTTGTTGATCAACGATTTTTGCACAAACAAGATGATTAACGTGACAGACGTAGACTAAACCATTTTTTGTGTAAATGACGTCATCTTGATCCGACTCCACAATTCTCTGGAATTGATTGAGCGCTCTGTGCGCAATTGTCGATTCCAGTAACAAAAAAAACATACGTCTAAAGTCACGAGCAATTTCATTTATACACTTAGCTTTAAACAAAACCGTTGTTCTAATATCAATACTCAGGTGAAACAACTCAACATTTTTACCATAAAAACTTCGTTGGGGTTTTACTCCACTATTTGACAAGGTACATCCAAAGTTAAACATGGTATCGTTTCGTCTCATTATTAATTTTGTCTGTACGGAAGCATAATTTTGAAATAACAAGCCATTACACACATTTTCCAAATGAAAAAAAGTCAGAAGAAGAAAAATCTTACATAAGAAAACTTTACTTGGAAATGTCAGTCTCAACAGAAAGTTTAAAATTATTATGAATTTCTAATTCTATTGATGTAATGACATTTTATGTATTAATTAATGACGAGTGTTTTTGTTTTTAATGTGTATGATTATTTATTTTCAAATTTTATCAAATTGTATTATGGACTATGCCTGATGTAAAATTTAAAAAATCATACAATTTAGCAATAACACTATTTTTTTAATGTTCTCTGTCAGCTCTTTAAACCTGTGTATTGCTTGTGTGTGTGAAGTCTCATCGAAATCGGCTCAGTCTTTTTGAAAACTAAGGATTTGATTTTTTAATTAAATAGAGTTCAGCGTACATGCTCTTAGAATAGAATAGAAAAAAATATTTGGTTTCAATGTAGTAAATACATAAGTTGTTACAGTTCAAGTTGCATTAGCACACAGCAGTTTTTAAAACATTAACAAATGGTCTATAGAAAATTTTAACAAATACGATAAAAAAATATTTACGATTGCAAACGTCACACATTCTGTAAATCCCATTTTTTATCTCTCCCTGCAACCTATTAGTAACCTTATAGTGATAAGAATAAGTATCACTCTGATATTAAATCTGAGGCACATGATTCAATCGCTAATTCGTCGGTATGAAACTCAAAATTGACGTCAATGATATTGCGGTCAAATAAAAACTGATAAAAAGAGATTCATCTGAATTGTATAAAAATAAACACTATCTGTTTTGAATTCTTTATCACGAAGCTGATAAGACCATCAGTTGCTTCAATATATAAGACACTACAGCCATGCCTTTCATTTTAATAATTTAATAAAGTAAATGTAACACTCATCATCATCAGCCTATAATGTTCCCACTGCTGGGACACAGGTCTCCTCTTTGTGTGAGGGAGTAGGCCATATCCAGTGCGGATTGGTAGATGACACATGTCATCGAATTTTTGGTTCTAGGATGCCGGTTTCCCCACTTTGTTTTCTTTCACCGTTTTGAGAGCAGTGGTGATGAAATAATTAATCAAAGTATTGCGCCTGGCGGGGTTCGAACCCACGACCTACAACTCGTAAGGGACCGATACCACTGGGGCACCACTGCTCGTCGTAACACTAATATTCGATAATTGTAAATAATTATTATCAATTTTAAACTTTCATTCATCATCATCTGTCTAGCCCTTTCCCAACTATATTGGGGTCGGCTTGCAGTCGAACCGCTTCAGCTACATTAGCTGAATATCAGTATTTTTCATGGAGCAACTATCTGACCTAAAAGGCAGTTTCTGGGTAATCCATAATGGCTTGGTAAGGCTACCTGTCAAACTTTTAGAGCTTCTAATGAGAAACGACAAAATTTTAAAATGTCACATTTAAATTACATTTTTTTTTTTTGGATTGTTTCTGATAAGGTAATAGTAAGCGACGGATCAGGAATTTAATTCTACATAGGTACTACATTAGGCTAGTTGCCTAAAAAAAATGTAATTAGTCCGTCTTTTAGATTATTCAAAAATAAGGGACACGTATTTTTTTATTTGTAAATTAGACCAAAAATGACAAAGATATAGCCTATTAAAGTTACGTGTGACGTCACGATGCGTGGCATTTTTCGCGCAGAGTGACGTCACAGGTAACTTAAATAGGCTATTATCTTTGTTCTTTTTTGTTTAATTGAAAAAATAAAAAATACGTGTCCAATATTTTTTTATAATCTAAAATACGGACTAAATAGAATAAAATTATTTTAACCCTGGAAACTACCCTATTACGCAATTGAAATACGACGCAAAACAAATGAAGAACCATTGATACTCCCATCAATTTTCAAATGATTAATTTTCAATCGATCATCAAAATTAATTTTGACAGTCCGATGGTACTTTGAATACGTATTTTTGTTCCGAACATCACATCAATCAGTGAATCCAATCATTTTTGACAGATTGTTTGACAGTCAAGAACGAGGATTTTTTCATAAAAACATCTCATTTTCGAAATATTACGAAACATGAATACGAGGCGAACACAATCTTTTATTCCAACCCTGAAGCATAGATGAGAGCTAAAATGGAACTGGCGTTGAAGCTGGCTCATCCAGAAAGAAATGAAAATCACAGAAGAAGGGCCGGATACATTCATCATTTGGCTAAACGAGTATATAGCAAATGGATTATGTAAGGTTTTCCGAATAGTGGCCAAGATAGTGCCAAAAAAATCAGTGCCACCCCAAAGCCCGTATCAAGATCACAGAGAACAGATGGATGAGGGACGAAATGGGGTCTCCAAAATTTAGTCCAACCAATAGTTATAAAAAAAATTATATTAATTCTAGAACATGCTGATCCAATATCGCCTTTATAAACAATAGTTGACGGAATGTAGGTATGATGTACAGTCTACAGACGCTATCCAGCAGGTCAACCTACCCGATCTGCCTTTTACCGACCGAACAATACAATTGTGATAAGGTTGAAAGTATATGAAAGAAAAGAAAGACAACTTCTAAGAATCCGTCCATGAACTTTATCTATCACAAGTGTCACTTGAAACTAACGTACAGCAATAAAATCATCATCATCATCATCATCTCAGCCGTAGGACGTCCACTGCTGGACATAGGCCTCCCCTTTCGATCTGCACATATACCTGTTGGAAGCGACCTGCATCCAGCGTCTTCCGGCGACCTTTATAAGGTAATAAAATACTTTGTGTAAATTATTTTTTAGAGCATATTTCTATACTATCTTGTGGAAGTTATTTTCATTCGAGAATTGTTTATTTTAGAACACGCAAATGACAAAAATCGTGGATGAAGTCACAATACGGCGTCCTAAAACTTTCCTTAGTTTGTAATCATTTGGGTAGTGTTATGATGATGTATTTTATGTAAATCACTCAATGTTCAACCAGGTCAAATATTAAAAAGTTTCTTGCGTTTTTACCCTTTCGAAAGCCTACAAAATAACACCACTTATATAATGTACTTATTTGTGGTATTAAAACGTCAGATTTTTAACGCAAATAATATTATTAAAGAGGGTTTTAATGCTGACCAACACGCTACGCGTGCGACCAAAACTACATCGTATTACAACCGCGCACATAAATCTTTACAGTGGTAATATTAACATTCGGTCGTTTTATGTATTCGGGCATTTTAAATCGTAAATCGCCATTGCTTCAGCCTGTTAATATAGTGGACACAAATTGTAGATTTGTATATTAAATGAACGCTGGCGGCATAGAGGAGCTCGTGGACAATTGCCGCGCTTGCCGAGGTTGGTCTGTGGATGGGTGACCATCTGTCATAGCGAGTTTCCTCCGTGCCTCGGAAAGCACGTAAAGCCGTTGATCCTGGCTGTCATTTGTAGATCTTTGACAGTCGTTACTGTTAGTCAGAAGCTCTAAAGTCTGACAACCAGTCTTACCATGGAGTATAGTATTACTCAGTTCTTGTATTACTCAGTACCTGGGTTGTGGAGGTCCGACAGGCAGTCGCTCCATGTAAAACCGACAAACTGACCTGATAGAAATGATCACTTAAATTCAAGATTTCGTATCCTCATTTAGGTAGCTAAATGAGGATAGAAACTAGACTTAGTAGGTAGCTACTAAGACTAGTTTCTGAGTGACATTTTTTAGAAAAAATCGGGCTTGATAAAACACTGTGCGTTTGTGTATGTGAGTTTGTATGTTTGTAAACGCACCGACCATATACGAGAAATCCCTAGAAAAGGAGCAACGATTTCTTCTTTGTATTTTAAAGTACTGAGCCCCGTGAGATAACTCCTCCCTCTACGGGGTTGAAACTGCAACCACGTACCTACTGTGTTTTTTAACATAAACGATCGATGGAATCTTCGAAAATCCGCTGCAGAGTTCTAAAGACACATATAAATACACGAAAGGCGCCTCCAATTTACATACAGTAATAGGTATATTTTATAGGCCTCGTAAATACAAGATATTTATAGAACTATCCGTTGAACCACGTCGTAACTCATACTGAAAAATAAAAGTTCCCGAGGGACCGCTTTTAATAATTTTTCGCCTACTGCGAAGAATATAATTTGTGGAAAATACTGGAGATAATCGTAGTACGAATACAGACCTTCCCGTCTCTGTATTGCGTTTTTTTTACCCGACTTAAAAAAAAGTAGGTTTTCAGTTCGACCAGTATGTATGTTTGTCGGCGATTACCTCGCGTTTGGCTGAACGGATTTTGATAAAGTTTTCAGAAAAGTGTTTTTTACATTCCGGGGAAGGTTTGATTAAATATCAATAACGGATATCTCGTGGTCATATTGTCAACGAAATAAAAAACAAAGCCAACGACCTTTTTTTTTTAAAGCCAACCCCGGTCAGGGCGGGAGGGACTGTCAGACTTCTACTGACTAAAATCCACGGTGTCCTTCATTGCCTGTTATGTTCCGGGGTCACGGTAAGGGAATAATCCCGCGACCCCGGCAGGCTTTGGCCCTCTGAGAGGGGGGCCCCGTCATTATGCTGACGCTCTTTGAGGCGCGCGTGGGACACAACGCGCCGTCGACCCGGGCATGGTCCTTGGTCGGGCAGCGAGTTGCCCTTTACTCGCTGCCCGCATGCCCGAAAGCCACCGACTTCCGAAAGAAAAGTTATTTTATAGTTTTTTGTGTTTCATTTTGAAGTTCCTTCCCTTTTTTTCAAAAAGTTTTTTTAATAATTATTCTAGAATTTGACAGCTGCAAAAGACCATCTCAGACACTAACCTATATGGTCCTTGTATGACATGAACAATACTTAGCATAATACATGGACTTCATGTAAAAGTTTTTGCAAAAATAAATATAGTTTAATCATTTTATTTCAAGGATGTTTTACACGAAAAGGGGAAAGAATTTATGGGGGCAGTAACCAAAGGCAGACCGTCTAATAGTAGGCATACACCATCCTGCCTATCGATATTTGCAATTGTTTTTTATTTGACGCTTGCAATTGTTTCAAATCGGCAGTTCGTCCATATACACCATACACCATCCTGCCTATCGATACGATAGATTTGTCACAACTTCAAATCTGCACCAGTGATGCCAACTCAGCAACTAGATCTGGCTATTATTCGGTGACGACAGCTACAATTTCTAGCACCTTTTCATTTCATCATGAGACTATCGAATTAGATTTAAAAAAGTGGTGCTAGCGATTTTCGACCTTATCGACATTAAAAATTTAGTTTGTTTTTCTCACATTCTCATTCGTTAACATTGCTTCTTCATTAAAATCCGGTGTTTGCATCGTTGTCAATAAGGTCGAAAATCGCTTGAAGGTCGGAAAACATTTGCTTAAGGATTGCAAGTTAAAAAAAGTGGTGCAAGCGATTTTCGACCTTATCGACATTTAAAATTTAGTTTGTTTTTCTCACATTCTCATTCGTTAACATTGCTCCTTCATTAAAATCAGGTGTTTGCATAAATGTCAATAAGGTCGAAAATAGCATGAACCTTTTTTTAACTTGCTTTCGTGGTCCCTTGACACCTCTCAAGTTTTCAATCGTATTTTGGTTTAAAATAAAATGAATAACTCTTTTTTTTACGAGTGTACATACATGCGATCCATGTGTGTGCGAAAAGCCTCAGTTTTCCTGGTATGGCCACGTTCACATGGCGATTATTTTCCCGTATACTGTATACAAGATTTTATCGAATAGAGCAGTAATAACAGTTCACAAATGAAAACTTAAAAATAGTTTAAACGGCGTTCATACGGGAAAATCCCGTGTTTGAGAAATATAATATTTTACCGTGTACCGTGCAAAGTTGTCCTAAAACTGGTCAACTCTATTCGATAAAATCTCGTGTACGGTATACGGGAAAATAATCGCCGTGTGAACGTGGCCTAACCGTCCCTGTAGAAAAGTAGCTAAAAAGTTTAGCCACAAGTTACACTTTTTAGCTTTTTTCTAGCACCTTTATAAAATTGGCTAACTATCTATGAAGTTGCTAAGATGGCATCACTGCTGCCGATTTGACGTTGTGTCAAAAACGATTTGATGACCTATCAAAATTGGCATGTCATGCCATCAAATTGGCATTCCACCCCCATACACGTTCAATTCTATTTGAGCAAATTGGCAGTTTTATGCCGAATTGACAAATAGGCAGTATGGTGTATGGCTACCATAAGGTATTCCCACCAACCGGCCGGAATCGGCGGCATTTTCTAATGCGTTAAAGAACATTGAAATCTATCAACAGTAAATACAGTTCATATTTGCAAGCAACATAAGGGACATGTCGCTACCTGTCGCGGAATGCCGACGGAGATAACTTTGCAAGCAAACATGAACTGTAAATACTGTTGATAGATTTCAATGTTTTTTACCGCATTGTAAAGTGCCGCTGATTCCGGCCGGTTGGTGGGAATCATACCTAAAAAGCCATACTCTATAATTAAATACAATAAAGGAAATACCAATAAGCCAAACGGTAATAAGCCAAACCTAAATACCGTTTATTATAAGTAAATACCGGTATTATAACCTGCTATTAACCTTTCTTTAATAACAGTTAACCCTTTCAAATTATAAATTGTTTTAATGCGTCCTAGGTATAAATTATTTCAAATAATGATTCAAAGGAGTTAAAACCTTCCTAAACGAAGTTGATTGGCCCGTTACACGTGTGTACACATGGGCCATTGCTGGTCTTGAGATCCTGAGTTCAATTCCCAGGTTGGGCAATTTTGTTTCTAAGTCGAGGGTCGAGAGGTTCAGAGAAAGCTTATAGTCTGGACAGGCTGCTTATGGTCTCGTTTTTTTCTTTTTTATTTCAGCCTACACTGTCCCACTTCTGGGCAAAGGCCTCCCCCAAGTTTATCCAAGTTTTCTTGTCCACCGCCGCTTCGAACCAGTCCTCACGGTGTGAATCTAGCTCGTCTCGCCACCTTTTTCTAGGCCGGCTTCGGCTGTGCCGTCCATCTTCATTGTGAGCAAAATAATGAATCATGTCTGGCGAAATGTGAGAATCCATACTTCTTTTCTGTGCCACAGTTGGGCAAAGACCTCCTCCATATCCTTCCACTAGTTTTTAAGTTTTGTCTTTTTCAGCCAGTCTCTTCAAAAAAGAGTCGAACTCTCCCCGATAACGTTATGTAGGCCTGTCTGCGACGCGCGTCTTCTGGTCTATACTTCGTACCCTTTTTAATATTTTTTGTTTGGGACACAGGCGTCCTCTCTGAGAGAGGGAGTGGGCCATAATCCACCACGTGGGCCCAGTGCGGGTTGGTGGAACAGCTGGTAAACTTGTATGATACACCCGACTTTTTAAAAATCATTTCGTGCATAAAGTTGATTATAACCATAAATAAGTACTTTCACCAATTTGTTAATCATTTACAAGTAACAATGTATGTATATGTATAATCGAGAGAGTACAGTAAAAAAGGGCATAGGTAAATAATGTGTCCTTGTTTTTGGGATAGACATTTATGAAATAAGTGCTCTCATTGTTCAGACAGTCCCTTTAATATCAGTTTAATACCAAACCCTTGTTTTTAATCGCCGTCTATCTAGTAGTTGACCGGCGGTTAGAAACAAGGGTACTAACTACCCTGCAGATTGTACAAAATATCTCTAACGACAATATGAGTAGGTACATCCTTTGTGTCGATTACCCTTCATACATAAACATATGAGCACCGTAGACACGGTTAATAGATTGAAGCATTAGGGTCTAAGTACTGAGATATGACGTCACAATACCGTAATAAGAGGTAGACGAGAGGTACTATAATATATTGTGATTCAGAATACAGTAGTCATAGATAATTAGACGTACATACCATCGCTGCATCGAACAATTTTCAATAGTTTTTGACGGACGTAATTTTTCACAATTTTCTGATGAATCTGCAAAGAATAGAAAAAGTCCAACCGGAACGACAAACAAACAAATAAACAAACAAGAAAAGTGAGTTTATAAAAACGTGGGAAAAAAATATCGAGCAGTTGGTAGTAGATTTATTGGATTGTGGTAAATTTGCTACAAATCTCATATCGTAAACTTCGAAATACAAAACTCACACGAGTTTATAATGACATACTTTATACCAAATGAAATTAAAAAATTAAATTATAACACTGTTTGTCTAACAAAACAATGTTATAATTTAATTTTTTTTCATTATGATACAGATTACTGATCATAGATACATTTTTTTACTTTTTTATCTGTGGCTGCGCGCGCTTTCTAAGGGAATGTTGGGATTTTGACGTTTGTGTTTCGGTGGATGACATGGTGGATGATTATTAGTGTTTATTAATTTTTATCTTTTGTTTGATATGTTCGTGTTCAATGAGAGTAGATAAAGTAGTGTATGAAACTGTACATAACTAGGTATTATACCACTCGTGTGATACTATTAAAAAACTCGCTTCGCTCGTGTATAATACCCCTCATTATGTACCAGTTACATAAACTACTATTATATTAAACAGAAAGTACTAGGAAAACAGGATCATAGAGGTGTAGGTCTGTGCCGCCGTCTTCGGTAAAAAATATGTGAAATGATGAGATGTGACTTTACAGTAACAAAATCTAGCCGTGGTGAAAATACTTTCAATGTATGAGGTTTATGAAACTGTTGTAAATTAACTTTGTGGCAAATTTACAACAACCTCATTTATTTAATCTGATATTTTAATGGATAGGCAAAAGTAGGTTTGCTATATCGTAATAATTATCTAGCATTTGGCAACAAACTAAACCCTCAAAAGCCATACGCGTATTGCGACAGTGACTGCAGATAAAACAAATGAAAGAAATTGGTAGCAACATGTAATGACGTCACTAGTCACCGCAACGGCGACGCGACGTGAGACGCGATATTTTTCATAAACAAAAAAAAACAGTAAAGTGTCGCATTACACGTATTGACGTATTTCATCTCCAGAGATTTTGAACGTCTCAAGAGGTATTTTTATGTATGAATTCTCAGATCAAAGAAATAGGCTGATAGAGCGCTCAGAACACGCGAGTGGGTCCACCAAAGTTAATACAAAATCAAAATCGAATGCAAAGTCGCGACAGTACCTACCAAGCTACGCGTCCGTCGTACCAAGCTGCGTGTCGTTGTTGTTTTTTGCCAAAATTTGCCGTCTCGTGTCTTTAACCATCGTAAAAGTTGTTCTCAAAAACAAAGAAAACATTATGGAATGTAATTCGATTTGATTTTGTATTAACTTTTGTGGGCCCACTCGCGTGTTCTGAGCGTTCTATCTGCCTATTTCTTTGATCTGAGTATGTATTATTAAAGTATTTAAAAACACTTTTCTCTTTGTAATGAAGTTTATTAAGTGAAGAGCTGCACATCCACAAAAAGTAAATAAATATAAAAAAGTCTGAGAAGATAATAAGCAGATGCAATCTCGAAAAAATATGACGTGGCTCACTTTGGTCCGATAAAATTGCAATATCAGTAAGCCGGCTGCATTTTTCTTTGATTATTTTTTACTTCGTGATTGGAAAAGTTTTCAAATTTCAGCCGAGGTGTCTCGTTTATTTTGCGGCTGGTTGGTACGGTGTCGATAAAAGGAGGATTCCTTTTATTGGCATTGCAATTTATGAAAGATTCAATAAAGATATTATTCTATAAAAAAACATTAGATGTGTCTCGATCGTACTTTTAAATCTATAAAAGTGTTAGCAGTGAGCGGATGTGCTAATACTCCATCCACTTTCAAGATATGCGAGAAATTGAAATTGAAAACCGAGAGTGCTTTTCTATAACGTTCACTCAATTTCGAATCTCGAACGAACTCATTTGTTTTAAAGTCCTCGCAGATTCTATTTAAAAAAAAAAACTATTTTTGAAATTCGAACGGAACGAACGAACTCGTTGAGAATTCCAGATTTGAAATCTAGGAGAATAGCAACACAGAATCGTGTTGCGAGAGTGATACAAGTGATGATTTTAGTAGCATAAACGAAACAAAAACAAAAAAGCGGTACAGCAAAAAGACAAGAATACCGTTTCTTCTGCTCATTTTCTGTTAATTCGTGATCGTGGACCATTGCAAAAGTGTTTAAATATCGGAAACTATGGAAACATGGTAAATATCCCGTTTTAATTTCTAATGATAGAGACAATAATTAAAAAAAAAAAACCAATTTGAATCTCTGCACTCAGCTTAATGTAACAAAAAAATCTTTTCTAGAACAATTCTCTTTACTTTAATGAGCCAAACTGAATTGCCTACTGCTTAATTAACGTACCTAATCGCTATATTAAACGATCGTTCTATATTAATTACCTTAGACTCAGACTTGGATAATAAGACTTAGGTAAATTACTTTCGTACAAGATGCAATTAAAACGATTCAAAAAAGGCGAAGATATCTCTGGTGAGTACCGACATAATTATTTACGAGAAAGCTTTATTCTTTTATTAAAAAAATCGGTTGTCTGTAAAGTCGGTTTACTGATGATAGTTGAACATGACAATCTTCAAGAAAATGCTGCACTTACTTTGCTATGAACAAACAATTGACACACCGTTGCTATGGAACGCCACAGAGCGAGGTAACGCCGCATTACGTCATCTTCTTTCGTGTGTGCAGCCGGCCATCGAATTATAAGACGTTATGACGTCTAAACCTTAAAACAACCGGCTTCAAAAGCGAAAATAAAAAAAATAAAATTGTAATCTTTTAGTAAAAATATTAAAAAAACTTCGTATAATCGACGTCTTTGAAAATCCGCCATCGAAGTCAGTAATAATGCATCCATGCCAACAACGCCACGGGATATCTATTATTATTGTTTACTAGTGTTTGCCCGCGGCTTCGCTTGCGTTATTTTAGAATTTGAGAAACAATACGGATCGTGTGGCGCCATCTGGAATATGAACGTAATTGTTTTCTCGGAAACAGCTCTCTTCTGGTATTCGGGATGTAAGATACCTTATATCCGTGTCTATACTCCTGACAACGTATATGCTTTTTGGGACGATCGATTCAGTAGGTAGTAATGTGTGAAAAGGTAAAAAACAAACATACTTGCATTTTTATTATTAGTTTAGATCAATAATGTTATATCTAGGTACATAGTTTGCATAGGAAACGTCCTTATTTGAGCGACATTAATTTCAAAGAACCGTGTTTATTTTAAACATTAGACTATCATTTTTGGGTCGATTTACAGTGTCGCTGCAAATTGAACGTACGATAGCATTGCTCTTCTCCCTTTAGCATACCGCGTGATACCTAAAAAATAACTAATTATCTCGTTATACCTAAGTCTCGTCGATAAGTCTCGATGAGTACAACTTGTCGTCGTTTAAAACAGAATCTATGCACTGGTTTGAGCACCAATTCAAAACATAAATAAACACAAAATAAAGAAACCCTGATTTTTTTGTAATCTTTAAAATTCCACACCTCGAAACAATTACAATTTAAAAAAATATCCAACTTACTACCTACAATTTAAATCGGTGTAAGTAGATTTATATCCTAGAGAAGTATTGAAAAAAATAGTAATTATTTAAAATCGCGAATAATATTGAAACAAAAGTATGCACATTTTTTTTAATTATTTAAAACTCTCAGGACAAATATAAGGAAACTCAAAAAGTGAAAAAAAGAAACTGCGAGATTTGATCCAGAGACCCCTTGCACGAAAGTCAAGCAGGATACCAACCAGACTGGCTAGTAAGCTGACAGTGAATTTCAAATAGCGGTTCTTATACAAATGTCAACAATGACTGAAAATCAACATATTATAAAATTGCTAATCCCCCAAAGGGAATAGCGTAATTATACATATCCTATTAATAGAAGAGCAGTTTAAGGAATATTTGGGGAAAAATTGACTAAATAATATCCAGTGGTTTAGCTTCCAACTAAAAACAAACATCTAAAAACAGCAAAATTCAAAATTGCTTATCTCCCAGGAAAAACAGCGTAATAATAAATAGCATATTAACAGAAGCATATTATTAGGAATATTTGAGGAAAATTTGATCGACAACTTTACAGTAGTTTCGGAGATAGATCAAATCAAAAAAACATAAAAAATTTCGAAAAAAAATAAAAGTTGATCTGGCATCAGAATCGATCCCTTATCTCGAAAAAAATACAAAAAGAAAAAAATATTCAATGTACAGGAATGACGTCTCTACGATTTTATTATATGTAAAGATTAAAACCTTCTCCTCTATAACAAATATTTTTCTAAAAACAGCTTCAAAATCAGTGTAGCCAAACGCGAGATTATCGTGGACAAACAACAGGTCGAATCAAGAACCAAACTCCATCTTTTAAAAAAAAAGTATGTTTCTACGCCTTTTGTCATAATATTCACAATATTTCATTGAAATCAGTTGCGTTGTTTTGACTGATTTCAATGAAATTTGTGAATGTGTTTGTGGTTGGTTGCAGATTGCGGAATAGGATACTTTAGACCTGATAAGAGGCCGTGCCTGCCGGGCCAATGCGTTAGTATTATTTTAATTAAGTTTCATTTTGCGTGTATGTCGGTATTCTACCTAAACTGCGCATTTGCTTCATTTTCTGCTAATGAAAGTGTTTGATACGAGAGTACATTCATCACTTAAATAGTGTTTACTCAACTATTTTGTGGGCGGCTTCCATTCCAACCGGTGTCGCTAAAATGTTTATTCATCGTCTAAACCATTTTTTTTTTATCGTGGTTTTATCATCAAATGAGTCCTCCTACCCAGGGTAGGGCGGGAGGGACTCTCAGACTTGTACTGACTAAAATACACGGTGTCCTTCAATAATCCCTTTATGTTCCGGGGTCACAGTAATTCGTTAGTCCCGCGACCCCGGCAGGCTGTGGCCCTATAAAGGGGGCCTCGTCATGACACTCTTTGAGGTGCTTCGAACCGCATGGTCCATGGTCGGACTACTCGTACTAGTCGCCCATCTTTTGTATCATTTAGTTTTTTTTTTTTATTTATATCTAAATGCATAATTATATGAATTTCACCTCTAGGAAAAAGTCTCTGGTGCTCTAAAATACAAGTCACGGCTTAGTTTAGGCACCATTGCAGTCTCCCACAAATAAACAATGTATTCATTTAATTATACTATTCTTTTATAAGTTAATAGTTGAATGGTGTTATTTGTAGAAGAAAATAAACATTTTGTTATTTATTTTACATAATCTATTATATATAAATAAGTCGGGTTTTCCTTCCTGACCTTATAACTCCAGAACACACGAACCGATTTCCACGGTTTTGTATTCGTTGGAAAGGTCTCACGCGGACGAAGTCGCGGTCGTAGTTCTAGTATAACATATAGAATAAATATCTAAAATAGGTTATCAGGCTTAATAGTGCATAAAATACAAAAACATAGTAAAAAAATCTCAATGTTTAGTCAAGTCGTAAAATGTGTGTGGATCAGAAGTAGTCGCTTATATGCCTGTAAAACGATCACAATACCTACTCTACGTGATGAAGTATGACCATAAAATGGCGGAGGCGTATCGTCCAATCACCTTTTAATTTATTACTGAACATTACACATGAACGCACCCTTTAGCAGTACCTCTAAACGTTTATCCATACTGATATTATGAATGAATGATAATGACTGATATGATGAATTTTACTTGTTGAAATGTAAGGAGAATCTACTTAAATTATATTGAAAAACTACTTATTTATGGTATATTTGATTATGTTTTATTCCAGACTATAACGTACATCTGATCATTTCATGAATATCCTTTCAACTGTTGTTCAAACATCCATTCATCCAAACTTTCCAATTTATAATAATAAGTTATTAGACACGTCTTATTATCGTGGAATTGTATCCACGTTTGTGCAAATAGAATGTTGAAAACTCATTGACAGTAGGCATATAAGTTTTATTGCATGACTGCGGTCGATTTTGTAACATTAATTTCGTGCTACGGCTATACATGGAAATTATCCCACGAGACAATTTTAAATAACTTTAACACTCGAAGTATCCCAGGAGTAAAAAAATCCTTAGTGAATTGGTAGGATACAAAAAGAAGAAAACAAAAAAAAATGTTATTAACTTCAGGGATATTAAACCTCCCTTTGTTATGTAGAGAATGTTACTTACATTGTTACGTATATTTGAACTTTCTTTTTCAATAAAAAGACAAGACCCTGTGCCAGTCAGTTTCGCGGAATATACGATATAAACGGAATTCTGTTTGTCTCGATTTTTTTAGAGTTAAGTAGTTGCGTATTCACGTGTTCAGGTGGGCGACCACTCTAAAACCAATATTTCTTGCTATATTTAACCGCCGCCGTCTCCTTGCTACACAAAGCAAGCGCTATCACTATTCATCTGGTAAACTCCTTGGCCACATACGAAGGTCTTGCGACAGCGAGTGTAGATGAGGCATAATTATGACTATCTTTAAGAGCATATCCCACAATACTTTTATGGTATACATGTGCAGTTTCGCATACAAATTAACTCGGATTTGCGGTAGTGGTAGTGTGTTTATAATACTCGTAAATAAATAAATAATTTGACCGTTATTTTAAAACTGTCATAGAGTTTAACCTATCGTCGTCCTCCGGTTAAATTGAATCTGAAACGCTTTTTAATTACACACAAGTCGCAAAGAAATTATCGGGGCTTATATAACCGCTTTTCTAACAAATTCATTTAATACGAGTATAACCTATGACATTTATGCTGTACACAATTTAAGCCCTCCCCTTCTCACTCGGAAGGTTTAAATAAACTGATAACTAGTTAGAGCTAAACTTTGCTAACGACCCTACCTACATCACTAAGTTTAGTGAAGTACTTGTCAACACGATTTGTTTAAACCTGATTACTTGATTGGTTGTTGGTAATTCTAATTATTAAACTCTAACTAGCTGTGCCCGCGACTTCTTTCGCATGGATGTCAGAACTTAACAATGTATTTTTATTAAATTGACAAAGTTTCATCACCTATTTGATCCCTTTGGGGGAAGAGTTGATCAAAATCCTTTCTTAGCGGATGTCTACGTCATAACATCTACCTGCATGCCAAATTTCAGCCCGATCCGTTCTGTGGTTTGGGCTGTGCGTTGATAGATCGCTATGTCAGTCAGTCAACTTTGAGTTATTTTTATTTAGATACTAGCTTCTGCCAGCGACTTCGTACGCGGATCCTGTTGCTTATGCCAGCGGCAACGGGGTCGTCAAAATCGAAGATCTGAAACGTCTCATGTCGAATTCTTAGAGCCTGGGACGGGAAAAAATGGACGCGCATGACGATCCCAGACGTTCCAGTTTTCTTACAAACGTAAGTCAACAGGAAATGCCCATCAGAAAAAACAACTCTTGCTAAGACGTGATTCCTAAATAAGAAATAGTGTAGCTGGGCGCTTAGAGTTCCACATCAGGTGTTTCAGATCTTCATTTTTTATACAGTAACAGAGAGTGCTCATCAGGTTGAACAACTCTTGCTAAGACGTCATTACTATATATTATGTTATAGTGTAGCTAGCTCTTGGAGTACCACACCAGGTGTTCCAGATCTTCAGTTTACATACGACATCAGGGAGTACTCATCAGGCTGAACAACTACTGCTAAGACTTCATTACTGTATATGTAATAGTGTAGCTGGGCTCTTTGAGTTTCACATCAGGGTTTCCATATCTTCAAATTTTTTCTCACAGCAGAAAATGCTCATCACATGGAACAATTTTTGCTATTGCGCTTTTTTCTATCTCTTATAGTTTAGCATATCTATTGCAGTTCTTCATCAGGTGTTCAAGTTTCCAAGATAAATTATAGCCTATATGTTGCCCAGACTTAATAGCTATACAACAACAAATAAAAACAATCAAATCCGTCCAGTAGTTCCAAAGATTAGCGCGCATGGAGTAACTTCTCCCGTTTTCCTAACATTTCCCTTCACTGCTCTGCTCCTATTGATTGTAGCGTAATGAAAAGTTTACTATAACCAGCCCAGGAGTATGAAAAATAATTGCACCCAGTTTCGTCAAAATCCGTCGAGTAGTTTTTGTTTCTATAAAGGTTATACAGACAGACAGACAATAATTTTATTAATTGCATTTTAGGCATCAGTATCGATCCTTAATCACCCCCTGATAGTTATTTTGGAAATATATTTCATGTACAGAATTGACCTCTCTACAGATTTATTATAAGTGTAGAGTAGTCCATCAGTAAATTACGCTGACCACCGCACAGCGTTATAAGAAACTAATTAATAACGTAGAATTAAATCCACAGTAGCTCGATATGTACAACTAATTATTTTGGCAAATAGAAGGTTCACAAGTGATTGGCCATCTAAAGGCTATTGCATGCGGTTTATATGACACTAGTTTCTGCCCGCCACTATGCTCACGTCAAGGAAATAATTCCACGAGAGGGAAGAAAATCCAGTGAAAAAATGCGATCCGTGAATCATTTTTAGGGTTCCGTAGTCAACAAGGAACCCTTATAGTTTCGCCATGTCCGTCCGTCCGTCCGTCTGTCCGCAGTTTAGCTCAGAGACGCACAGTACTAGAGAGCTGTAATTTGGTGTAAATATACGGATTTGTTGTGCCAAAAAAGTGGTAAAATAAAATCTCGTAAAATATTTTTTTTTAGGGTACCTCCAGTACTTACACGTAAAGTGAGGATTTTTTTTTTCTCGCGTACCCCTTAGTGTGGGGTATCATTAAATAGGTCTTTAAAAAATAATGATAGTTTCCATTAACAATTTTTTGATAAAAAAATTCGTTTGTGAAATATTAAGCTTTAAAGTGCTAAATTTTGCTCGATTCGAGTGTCCCCCCCCCTCTACCAGCTAAACGGTTATGTTTGGGGTGTGAAAAAAATCACAATAGTAGTATAATAACGAAGTTTAAAAGAAAATTATCATGACTAAGTAGGCTTTACAACTTTACGAGTAATAGTCGACCAACTTATAAAATGTACTTGGACATCAAATTTTCTAAACAAAATGTATCGGAGACAACTGCAAATGTAAGTTTGTCAACTTTATTTTTACAGCTTTTTTAAGTATGTTTTTTGGGGATAGGTAGGTTTTTATCGTCAACTATTTTTAACTAAATTCAAAAAAAGGAGGAGGTTCTAAATTCGTCGTAATCTTTATTCTTATGTATTTTCCCAAATGTCCGGCACCGAAACCGGCATGTCCTAGAATCAAAAATTCGAAGACATGTGACATCCACCAATCCGCACTGGGCCCGCGTGGTGGATTATGGCCCACCCCCTCTCACAGAGAGGAGGCCTGTGTCCCAGCAGTGGGAACATTAATAGGCTGAGGATGATGATGATTTTCCCCGATTTCTCAAAGACTCCTGGACCGATTTTGAAAATTCTTCTTTTTGAAATTATTCAATTCAGCGAATCAGTTTAGTTAGTTCCCATAAGTATTTTGATGGGCAACTACGGAACCCTACACTGTGCGTGGCCCGACACGCACTTGGCCGGTTTTTTGGAATAAATTCATTCACCTCTTGATAACGTAAAATAAAATTGAATATAATTTTTTGTGATTGAAGTTTTGCTTTGATTGTTTTTAATCGGTCAATAGGGTAGTTTCCAGGGTCAAAATAATTACATTCTATTTAGTCCAAAAATGACAAAGATATGGACTATTTAAGTTACCTGTGACGTCACCCTGCGCGAAAAATGCCACGCATCGTGACGTCATTCGTAACTTTAATAGTCCATATCTTTGTCATTTTTGGTCTAATTTACAAATTAAAAAATACGTGTCCCTTATTTTTAGGGTTCCGTAGTCAACAAGGAACCCTTATAGTTTCGCCATGTCCGTCCGTCCGTCCGTCCGTCCGTCCGTCCGTCTGTCCGCAGTTTAGCTCAGAGACGCACAGTACTAGAGAGCTGTAATTTGGTGTAAATATACGGATTTGTTGTGCCGAAAAAGTGGTAAAATAAAATCTCGTAAAATATTTTTTTTTAAGGTACCTCCTGTACTTACACGTAAAGTGAGGATTTTTTTTTTGTCGCGTACCCCTTAATGTGGGGTATCATTAAATAGGCCTTTAAAAAATAATGATAGTTTCCATTAACAGTTTTTTGATAAAAAAATTCGTTTGTGAAATATTAAGCTTTAAAGTGCTAAATTTTGCTCGATTCGTGTGTCCCCCCCCTCTACCAGCTAAATGGTTATGTTTGGGGGTGTGAAAAAATTCACAGTAGTAGTATTTAAAACGAAGTTTAAAAGAAAATTATCATGACTAAGTAGGCTTTACAACTTTACGAGTAATAGTCGACCAACTTATAAAATGTACTTGGATAATATGTTTTCTTAAACAAAATGTATCGGAGATACATTTTGCATAGATTGCAAATGTAAGTTTGTCAACTTTATTTTTACAGCTTTAATAGGTATGTTTTTACGGTATGTTTTTTGGGAATAGGTAGGTTTTTATCGTCAACAATTTTTAACTAACTTCAAAAAAAGGAGGAAGTTCTAAATTCGTCGTAATCTTTTTTCTTATGTATTTTCCCTGATTTCTCAAAGACTCCTGGACCGATTTTGAAAATTCTTCTTTTTAAAATTAAATTCAGCGAATCAGTTTAGTTAGTTCGCATAAGTATTTTGATGGGCAACTACGGAACCCTACAATGTGCGTAGCCCGACACGCACTTGGCCGGTTTTTTTTTAATAATCTAAAAGACGGACTAATTACATTTTTTAGGGCAACTAGCCTATTATAGCTCTGTGTATCACATTTTGCCGTAGGACGATCTTTAGGAGCAAAACAGTAAAGCGATGAATATTCTGCAATTGCAACCCACGAATATAAACAAATCATCGCACCTACGCGATGAAAACCAAACAACATACATTACGCGCTTGTCGCATCTTTCGTATCCCAAGAGGTCGTGGTTGTAGCATTTGACGAGAGAAAAGCCTTAGATTCCCTAACATATGCTGGAACATGAGCGTGGGAAGTCAAATGGATCTTTCATACAATAAATCTTTTTTGTATAATAAAGGATATGAATAAAGTATTTTGTATCACATTATGTTTATTGGGAATACATTAACATCGCATTTCTACAATTTGCTGGCAGTATTTTGTGCTCTATTTGTGATTATCACTGTATCGGTCAGCAATTCGATCGTATGGGTTAATATTTAGTTGATGATAATGTTGTTTTCCGAACTCATCAAATCAAATCAATCAAATCAAATCGTTTATTTCAAATAGGCCAATTATAGGCACTTATGAATTGTCAAAAGACATAAAATAAAACAAGTATAAAAATAGTTATGGTGCTACGGTCCCAGACACAAGACATAAAAACTGTGAAAGTACCGTAGATGCACGTCGGAACTAGATTTGGTATTTAGCAAAGTGGGACGTACCTACCGATGAAATCTAGATTCTCGAATGTTTAAATAAATAAAGACTTGCGTTTGCACTGGGTCTTATTACCTAAGTATTTCCAGTAGAAAAAACCAGGCACAATAAGATTTGTGCCAAATTGATAGGCTGATTTTCAATTATACTTTAAGCACATCAATTAACTTTTCGGGGAATATAGACGCCATGTCATGTTATGTCTATAGACAAATTATTTAACTTATAAACATTTCTCAGTCGGTTTAAACTAGCAAATACCTATATTTATTCTGAACAAATATTGCAGTGCCTATGCTAAATGCTTCACAGGCAGATCCGGCCTGATTTCCAATAGTCAGTTTGGCATCCGCAAATATTTGTGAAGCCGATAGGTCAAATTTCTATAAACTTGACAGTTGATTTGCACTTGAATATTACGAGTATTAAAAATATACCTGGACAGAGTAGAAAAAACTTTAAAAGTGATCATTTGTTTAATAATATAAAACTATACAAGTATATAAGTTTGTATATGTGAACGTTTCGAAAAAGTTGACAAATATATAAATTAAAACCTTCCTCAAGCACCATTCTATCCATGGGTGGAAACAGCATGAAAATCAGTGCAGTAGTTTTAGCGTTTATCCTGAACAGACAGACAGAGACGCGAGAGGAATTTGTTTTACGTGATAAATAACTTCAAAAAAGATAGTTGCCCGTTTGTACAGTTTTGAACGAGACATTTATCTGTTCAATCTAGTCTAATATTATAAAGACGTAAAGTTTTAATGTTTGTGAGTTTTGTTTGTAGAAAGTAATCTCTGGAATTGGTGAACCGATTTTGAAAGTTCTCTCACCAGTAGAATATCACATTATTCTTAAGTACATGACACTTTATAAGTAATTGCTATTTGTGTAATTTTAAAATTACACCTGTACCCTTATGACGAGTTTTCACGATTTTACTTTACAGTGTCTTTCCAGTATTACAGCGTTTCTTTTATGGAAAAATGGAACAGCGCCTCTCGTATACGAAGAAGGAACCAATTTTTTCCTTGAATTGTCAATTTGAATATGTCAAAGTTCCAGTTTACTTTACGTCTCAAATACTGAAAATTCGTGCTAAGGGTAGTGATAGGACGGATCACTAATTTTTAATTAATAAGTACCCATCGCCAGTAATAAATATTAACCCTCCACCCGTCGCGCCTTTTTTATTACGCGATCCGTCGCGTGGGGTCTACAGAGACCCCAAAAATAAATATCAATCAATTAGTATTGTAACATAAATTATTGACATTATTTTGGCGTTTCGCATTTGGATAGGACTTCCTTGAAATAAAAAACAAAAGATATTGCAAATCAGACATTTATTTATATTTAAAAAAAATCAAAGTATTAGAAGTAAGATTTTTTTCTTATATTTTTACTGAGTCATCTTAAAATTAACTTTAAAATAAAAAACGGGGGATAACTTCTTCCTTTTATATTATTATTTGAGGTCAATGAACTAAAGATGATATACAAACATATATCAGCTAAAAATCATGAAAAAAAATATATAGTTTTCATGTCTAAGTAACCCTAACCATTTCTTTGGACACAATCAGTGCATATAGCTTTGGTATGACTTTAATGGGATATTATGGACGTTATTGATGAAGTGATTTATTCACAATGCTCATCTTCTTTGTATTCCAGTTTTGACTCCGTGTCTTTTTCACTAACTTCATCCGGATAATCAACATTTTCTTCATTTCACTCTTCACCACCAACAATCTCCTCATCTTCTTCCAACCGTCTTAAAATACGATAACTTGGTCAGTTATCCATTTTTACTCATACAACAAATATCCTCGAACCAAAATATAACAAAATAAAAATTATCACAAAAAAATTCTATTGAGTCACTAGTAAAAATTTACTTACGTCAGTCGTCGCGTGGGGTCCTTGAGAGCCTTGTGTAGAAATACACGTTCGTACTTCAAAGGGCGCACGCGCAGGCTTAGTTTTGATGGCGGGAGGGTGAAGTGAGATCCTTTTTAGGAGGGTACCTAAAGTAAGGGATCCGAAAACATATTCTAAGTTTACATATTTAGCAATTTTCTAAACCCTGGGCTTTGAAAGACCCCACGCGACGGGTCGAGGGTTAATAATATCAACGCATGAGACGTACTGTCATCTACCAAACTACCCAAAATGGCATCCGAATAGAATACAGTGGATACGTTCATAATAATCTCGAGAGAGGGTTTTCTTTGATATTTCAATTATCTACGCAGAGTGATTCTTTTATTATTAATGGAACGTCATGAGGAAAACTGAATTCATAAAAGATATTGGTAAGCTTCTAAACGGGCAATATTGTCACTACAATATTAGCTATTTCTTGAAAAAAAACAGCATAACTCTGAGAGATGGTTGAAGAGTCCTTTTCCTTATAATCTCATCAGGCTTCCTTTACAAAAAAAAAATCTCTGAAAGACTAATGAGTCTTTGAAAAGAACGTAAGAATTGATATCATTTTCTTTTTTTTAATTCTCAAGGGTTTTTTCCTCGCTGCCGAGGGCAATTTTTCATTTTGCAATGTTGGTAGCCGTGAGCAAGTGACTTGTCATTACCTTCAGTTGGTACACGTCAACGTAAATGTGTTGACACTGTGAAGAGGCTCTTTGCGACACGCGTCGTGGAAAAAGTGTGAAAAGAATTTTGAATGAATTATAAAGACAGGAAGTCTTGAAAGTTTGAAACTGAGGTTCTTTACATACATACATACAATGCATAAACTCACGCCTTCTTTCAATGGGGGTAAGCAAGAACTACAGAGCGAGGAACTTTCTTATTTTGAAACTGTATTTTTATAATCTATAAAGAAAAGAAAATTTCGATTTTTTTTAAATACAGTTTTGAGTATAGCTACACTCTGGTGGCGCGGTTAGTGCAGTAGCTGACCGATGAACAGCTTCGTTGTGTGTTGCGGGTTCTATACTGGTACGGATCAAATATTTTTAATATGGTCTCGCATGACTTTTCACGTTTTTGTGACGTAAAGTAAACTGGATCTTTTTTTGTGATGGATCATAAAAAAAAACTATTTTCATGGAACTAAAATGTTAATCACTTTTACATGAGCGTCGTTATTTTTTCAACAACGTAAAACTAAGATATTAAATGAAGATGAAAATTAAAAATGTTTTGTGACGACAGATTGATATGGAGCTTGGTTTAAAAAAAAAACAATGATTTTCGAATATTTACAGTTTATAACACAAATAATAACCATTTAAATTGCAATAAACGAACCGCGAACTATTATGAACTGATTGAAATGACAGGTGCGTGCGCGCAATTCTATATTTAATCCAGACAAAAGTAAATTCATGTTTCGCTCATTCTCTCGACTCCAAACGAGCTGTGAGAGATACTGACAGTCGTTTAACAAGTGCGAAAGAGATACCAGTATCTGTCATTTTATACGAAAAACGAAGAAAAACAATATAAAAAGTTGTTATTGCTCAGTGAAAATTTGTAAGCAGTCATTTTATTTTGCTAAATGGTATGTAATACTCGTATTTTATTTCACAAATACTCGGAATTTATGGATCTCTGATTTGTTGAATTTCTGCGTAATCGCATAAATTATTTAAAGGAAAGTGCTCCCAACACGTAATATTTACATGAAACTACTAGGTACCGAGATCAATTTAATACTCCCGGAATGAATGAATATTAATTACTAGCAATGCATTTTTATTTAGAACTGTTCTTGGGGAACAATTCCGTATATGATTATTGCACAATATAAACCGTCTACGCAGCGCACGCAACGGCACCTCTGAATAAAGAATTAGTTTTCCCAATTATGCAACATTTTTGCTCTGCTCCTGTTGGTTATAACGTGGTGTTCTTGATAAATGGATTTTCCAACACAAATATAATTTTTCAATTCGAACCAAGAGTTCCTGAGATTAATGCGTTCAGCCAAACAGTATAGATTGATGCTTTAAACTAGGAAATGTAATAAAATAATATTTGCTGCCATTATATCCTCTAGCTAGAAGCTAGAGTATTGTTAGTATACTTACTACCACTACTACAGTTTTTACAATTATAAAAGAAAATAGTTAATAATTATAATGAGAATATATAATTTTCTCTTACTCAAAAACTGCTTTATTTGCATAGTAACAAATAAAGAAGACTCACCGTTTGAATTGACTGTGACTATAAATTATTCATAGTTGAAAAACTTATACAAATAATGTCCTAATGAAACACAAAACTGACACACAGGAAAATAGTTTCCCACAACGATAAAAATAAGCACCACTCAGCATTCATAAAACAGCAGTAAGTTAAATCACTGCATTCTCTCCTTGCAACTGAACCGCAATAAATAAAAGATACGCTGCATAATATCCCAGTCGACCTTGTCTTAGTCATTCCTGACCTAGACTAAGGTCAAGAGCAAACCCACCTCACATTAAAAAAAAAACAGTAAACAAATAGCCAGTACAAGAAAATCTTGTAAGGCAGCTGTTATACGAGTACGTTGTAAATGAGTGACTGCAGGTTATAAAATATAATCTTTTCTTTATAAATTCGCCCACATATAAGTCCAAAGCTATCTCAAAGGAACGTAATTCGAATATCCTTTAAAATCTAGACACGCGGAAGCGTGTCAGAGCCAAGTATGTTTTACATGTCATAATATGTAGAAAGAGTACGAAGCTATACGACCATAAACTGCAAAAAAAAAACAAAAAAAAAATATGATAACGCAAAAACAATTTGAAAAACAATTTCAAATACTACAAAATACAACACACATAAATACAAAACTGACACTCATTTAATTGTTTCCCACAACAATGTTAATAAGCACCATTCAGCATTCATAAAACCGCAGTAAGATAAATCATTGCAACTGAACCACAATATCCCTAATAAATAAAAGATACCCTGCACAATATCCCAGGAAACATCAAATACCCGAGACAGTAAACAAATAGCCAGTGCCACCTCAAGAAAATCTTGTAAGTCCGCCATTAAACATGGCTGGGACGGACAGTGACCATAGATTAATCGTAGTTGGGACACTTATTATAAGTAATGGTTGCGAAGCACCAGGTGTCGCTGTTAAAGCCAGGAGATTGGATGCTTCGATGAGCTTCCGATAAAAATAAAATTAGGTTTGATCTTTTATTGAGTTCGCATTCTGATTTTTTTAGATCACGAAATCGATTGAAATAAACTGTTTTTAAGATCATTAACTCGTATTTCAATTAAAATCATAATACCGGTGTCTTTTCCAATGACCAGCAAATGCTGTTCATATGAATGTTTTCCCAAAAATAATTTTGAAAATTACAAGTTTCTAGCTTTTTTTTTGCTTGGTGAAATCATCAAATGAGTCCTCCCACCCCTACTGTCAGACTTGTACTGGTTAAAATCCACGGTGTCCTTCAATAGCTCTTTATGTTCCGGGGTCACGGTGATAGAATAAGTCCCGCGGCCCCAGCAGGCTTTGTCCCTCTGAGAGGGGCCCCCTCATTCTGCTGACGCTCTTTGAGGCGCGCGTGGAACACGACGTGCCGTCGATCCGACAAGTTTCTAGCTAAAGAGAATGTAAACTCTGTGTATCATATATAGAGATTTTTACTTGGAAATAGGACAGTTAGAAGAAATCCAAATCCACTTTAATTAATAGATTAAAAATCTTAAACTATTTTTCATGAAATTAAAAAAAAACATACGTCCTGAATACATAATAAACGCAAATAATTTCTCAATAACACTTTGTTTTCTCGGTTTAGTAAAAATGGGGACAAAATAATAATTATATCCCCATTTATAATGCAAAAGATCAAACCCGGTGAACCCATCAAACGTCAAGCATCAGTACCCTTAACACGAGTTTTCAGTATTATGCCTCATTTACATTCTGCCCCTACCGCTGCCCCTCGCGCTGCCGGCAATAATTCCCTAAATGCTGCTGCAGCAGGATCGAAAGGAGTGTGTGTTTACATTCTGCCCTACCACTCACTTCGCTTTCAAGATTCGGCAATGGCAGACGTCGAAAGAATTACAGCGGCCGCGCTGTCTCTTTTTGCGATACTTAATTATGTTCGATATTTAAAAAGATATCGAATACAAAAAAAGAATGTTCGTCGTAGACGATGGTGGGTGATAATATCTATCCATCGAAATAGAACTTTATGTTATAACTGTTCATGTTGTTTATCCTTAACATCCCAAATTACTTTTTCCGTTTCCAGTTGTTCTAAGAATTTTATTGTAATCTTTTTGCTCCATTCGTACAGCATTTTCGATGATGTAACCGAACGTCTTTCTCCTCCAGGCGCTCGTCGAGTACTGAGCGTCAGAGCAGAATGTAAACACGCAGGGCGTGGCCCCATGTCTCCGGCGCGGCGCCGTGAGCCGTGCGGCGGCACGGCGCCGTGCCGAGCTACGGCGCCGCCGCCGGGGAGCGGCGCGGCGCCGTGCCGAGCCACGGTGCCGCCCGCCGGCGAGCGGTGCCGTCGCCGGCGGGCGGCGCGGCACCGTGCCGCGCCACGGCGTCGTGTCCCGACACGTACCCTATGATCAGCAAGTGTATCCAAAGACAAGAATTACAGTTTTGATTTGATATGGACCGCGAAAGACGTATCCTGTTCCTGTTGCTAGTGTATACGTATGTATGTAGTCAGACGTATGTCTACATCAAAAAAAAAATCTATGATAAGAATAAATAAGTTAAAATTATTTCTTTAATTTCTTATCTTATAGTTAAGCCTAACATTTCCATAGGCTCAACAGTTTTCCTGAACACGTATTTCTTCTGTATATAAGGCGCTATTTTGGTTAGCAGTTCTCCAAAACTTGATACGGACATTCTAAAATATTCGTAAAATTAGTCATCACCACAGTTTTTCCGCGCTTCATATTTCCTCTTGAAATTATCTCCATAAAGAAAGAAAGAAAGAAAGAAATAACAACACGACGCCGTAACGCGGCACGGCGCCGCGCCGTGCGCCGGCGACGGCGCCGCTCGCCGGCGGGCGGCACCGTGACTCGGCACGGCGCCGCGCCTCTCGCCGGCGGCGGCGCCGTAGTTCGGCACGGCGCCGCGCCGCCGCACGGCACACGGCGCCGCGCCGGAGACATGGGGCCACGCCCGCACTGCCGGCCGCTCGCGCTGCCGGTCCTTTGACGTCCGCACAAAAAACCGCCTTTTTGGGGAGCATCGGGCAGCGCGAATGGCAATGGCAGTGGTATGAGAAGTATCGCGTTTACACACTCGTCTTGCCCACTTCCCTGCCCATTTCCCTGCTCACTACGGCTGAATGTAAATGCGGTATAGAGACGTAAAGTAAGCTGGAACTTTGACAATTTCAAATTGACAATTTTCAAGGAAAAAATAGTTCCTTCTTCGCACACCAGAGGCGCTGTTCCATTTTCTCATACAAGAAACGCTGTAAATACTGTAAAGTAAAAGAGTGAAAATTCGTGCTAAGGGTACAGACGAATAATTCTACATCGTAAGGCGGCAAGAGTGGTGATACTAGAAAAACTACACCGTTTTATTATAACACAGTCAAGCTCTGCTTAGCTTGAGACTAGGTGGCGTTGTCTGATAGTGGTGGAAAATTATTATTATTATTTTATTTCATAGACCGCAGTGGCACTTGTAAAATGTCAATAATAGGGTGCACGGTTCGATTCAAATGATGTTGATGACTCCTAGAGGATTTAGGTAATCACAAATAAATGATAAAGAGACGTACGGACAAACCTGTCAAACTAAAAAAAAAGAAAAGCCTTTTACACTAGTTATAAGGCGCATTCTACATAAGCATGCATCTCCAATTCTCCACTCGTATTGAACCTTGGAACCAACCATCTGCATTTAATTATGTACTTAGTCATGCGGGAATGCACTCTCATTATTAATAAAAAGTTCATATATTTTATTATTAATTCATGAAATAAAATTCGCGGTCTGCATTTCTTGAAAATTATTTGTAACGTTTTGAATAATTTAAACGCATTACTTTTTACTTTTTTTTAGAAGCCGGTCATCTTTTTTTCTGTTTTTTTTTTAGTAGTCTTGCAACATTATTATGAAAAAGCAAATAATGTGTTAATGATAGTTCAAAATACAATTATGTGCTGCCCCAGGGCACCTAAGAGCCGGCTCTCGCACTAGAAATTCCTGTATTACAAGACGCCACGTTTGTCTTATATTCATTGCCATTCTAGAATAATACTCTGTCAGAATTATCTGCTAAAATCAGCCTTCTATATCTCAGAGCACGTCTCAAAATAATAGTGAGAGGTGATAGTCTATCATTAAGGCTATTTTGGTCTTCCCATTTCATCTAAATCTTCCTCATATTAAAGTTATTACTCCATATTACGGCTCTCTAAAATCCTTTTAACTACTAAATAACACTAAACAGAAACACCAAGAATCAGATCTTAAATCTCAAAAACAGTTAATGTGGTAAATTGTTTCCGCCTTCGTAATAAATTGTTTATGTATCGCATTAAAGACAGGAATAAAAACAATATAAAGTAGGAGGAAATAGCCCGGCGGTTACATGAACTGGAAGTCGATTTACATCAAGAAGAGAAACAGTTCATGTAATTAAATAGTACCTAACGCACTTCTTTTCTAGAGAGCAGTGGTGGCTCAGTGGTATCGGTCCCGACTTACGAGTTGTAGGTCGTGGGTTCGAATCCCGCCAGGCGTATTACTTTTTGTAATTTATTTCATCACCACTGCTCTCAAAACGGTGAAAGGAAAACATCGTGAAGAAACCAGCATGTCCTAGAACCAAAAATTCGAAGACATGTGACATCCACCAATCCGCACTGGGCCCGCGTATTGGATTATGGCCCATTCCCTCTCACAGAGAGGAGGCCTGTGTCCTAGCAGTGGGAACAATATAGGCTGATGATGATGATGATGATGATGATGCACTTCTTTTAGAAACTCGTGGCTTTATTATGAAAAAGCTACGCATGTCCAGGATGATCTATGGGTGATTGACCATCTATCTTCTAGTATTTCCGATAAAGCCTTTAAGCATGGCAATCATTTGTAGATCTTTGGCAAAAACAGTCTGACAGCCGAACAAATCAAAAGGTCAAATCGTTCTACCCATTTATTGGGTTGTGGAAGTCAGAAAAGCAGTAGCTCCATTTAAAAATCTGATATTAAGCTGTATCCCATTCAACTGAAAGCCGAACCAACTTAAATAAAAGAAGTAGATCGATTGATTTTGATACTTTTTTTCCACTAATGCAAATAGAAGTCTGTCCTTCAATAAGCAAAGCCACGTGTCTTTTAGATGTAAACCAATTATATATCTATAGTACAACCTTCAAGCTAATGATATCACTTCAGAAAACTCAATCAAAGACCCGTCCTTTCCATCAGTAATTATCGCCAATCGAATCACATTGTACACCATTCATACGAAATTGGATCTTTCCACAAATGCACACGACCGTACCAGACCATGAACCAGAACTTTAAATGTTAAACTGTGGCTACAACATTGTGTCTGACATGAATGCAAATTGGATTAAAACCAATATAATAGGATGTTAGCCAATACTCACAATAACATTGGAAATAGCGTGGAAGGTTCGATGAAATTGTGTTCCAATTAATAATTATTATTGTTGGTATGTTGGTAAATTAGCGCTCAGCGATGACGTAGAAGTGGAATTGAATTATTATTGTAGGAATGTTGGTATATTAGAGCTGAGCGACCCAGAAGTGGACTTCGGAAGTCGTCTGAATGCAGAGATTTAAGAAAAAGTCGTCCGTATAAACAACAGGAGTTATCACATAATTTTCATCGGCGAAAGTAACAAAAGCACTTTTGTACTCACTTTTTAGTCATTTAAATATTTCTCAGTATGGGATGCGATTGACACATGTCTGCATGTTAATTTTCTAACATAATAATGTTTCCTTATCAACTTTGCCGCTGAAAGCGGTGACTAAGCGCGGAGCGGCGAGCGGTAAAATCAAATGTATAGAAATGTTTGAAACACGCCACGACGACCGCCGCCGCCGCCGCGTGAGGAATTCGCGTACCTACAAAGTAACTAATGTCTTATTCTCGCCGCCCGTCGTACTGCTCACATTTAAGATTAAAGTAAGGAACGGGATGTTATGCTGTTTCTTCCGCTCACCTGAAAAGCATGGCGTTGACATAAACAAAAAGTACAGTTCTTGAGATTGAGCTCACGACTTATGATCCTGAAGTCCATATTCGATTGCACTAGAGCTTTCCTGTATAAACGTAAGACCGTAAATCTTAAATTAACTAAAAATACTCTAAAGCTCTAGAAATGTGTACGTACCATAAATTCTTATCACTTTGATACAATTAAGTAATTATGATATTACAAGTACAAAAGATAAAAGATTTTAATCAAGTTATAAAAGATGGAAACGCGCAATTTATCATTCAAGGAAACTCGTAAAGGTCTGTCGAGAAAAATAGGTCACAGTTTTATCTTAAACTTGTTTCATGGAATATTCATGGGAAATTATTTTGGCATGGAAATCGCAACATTTGGACTCAAAAATTATGTAAACAGGAAACAATTATTACTTTTGTCGTAATATACACGAAATTATAAGACAATTGTGTAAAATATTAAGCCGTAGCAATGGCCCAGAGCCATAAAATTTTCTAAGTACTCCTAATTTATATAGCTGACAGTTTGACATAAGCTTATAATTATTATTTCAAGAAATTTATTTATCTTTATAGGTAACTAGTTTCTGCCCTCGTTTTCATCTCCGCTGCTTGGCTCCTATTGCTCGTAGTGTGATGTTTTTAGCATTAACCTTGTCTAACTAGTAGTTTCGGATATTAGCGTGTTCAACAAAACATAGGTACTCTTCAGCTCTGTAATTTTAGTTTACAAGTATAGATATAAAAGTTTATATACATAAAATCAATATACAGTTTAAACAGGGTGCTAGCGAAAAGATTATAAACTTCACATAGACAGACGCTCTTTAGAAAATACTAATTTTATAAGATACATACATCACGTAGACGTTCAGCGAACTCCACAACGGTTGCGAAAAAGTTACAACTTTTATATCTAGGTCAAGAGCCAAATCACTTAGAACTTATCATGTAATAGATACTAATTAGTCCCCTGGACCGTTTGTTTCGCAAACACAATTAGATAAATTACTTTGTCATTACTTAGGTATAATTGATTATACTTAGGCCATCACCTTTAAACCTCCTAAAATAAGCTCGAGGGCGAAAAATATTTAGAAGTCACTGACTTGCCGTAAATCCTCCCCATGGGTTCCTTGGTAAGATATTCAAGTCGAGCAAGGAGTTTTTGGGTTTTTTCATCAAGAATTTCTTACAAGCACACCGTGGAGTTTGAATCTCTGCAAGCTCGGCTTCATATGACTTAATCAGCATCATCAGCCAGATGACGTCCACGCCGAAAGACAATCCACCAATTACAACGATAGGTTCGGCAACCCACACTGTATCTTCTGTCCACCTAGCGTGGCGTCTGCCCACTTTGCGATTCGTAGTCGCCAGTCGTTTCGGTGACTTAAATACGGCTGGCAAAATGCTGGTCTGGGTACTATTAGAATGGGACCTGGGGGGGGTATTACAACGTCTTAAAACCAGACTTGTTCCTGTGAATGAACGAGATGGCGCTAGACGACTTGTATAACTCTGTCCTTTCACTCACCGGAATAAGCCTGGTTTTAATTAAGACTTTGTATACATTTGCCTGACTATTCGGAGCAGGTTTGATGTCGTTTATTATTTTACTACACTCGCGGGAATTACTTATTTGGAATTGATCCGAAGTAGCTCCATAAATAATGGCGTGACTTGAATGAATTTGGTATCAATTTAAAATAAACAGTTAAACTTTTAAAATTGTATCAAATTGACTAGTTATTAAGTACTCAAGACCGCGCGTAATCGGAGTACAGCTTGGCCAGAACGTCTTGAAACGGAACTAATCTGTTTGTTTGCTGACAACGTTTAAATTAATTATAGTAATTTGATATAAACAAAGAACGCAAGTTTGTTTGATTTATTATTGTGCCATAAAACTAACGTAATAAGTGAAAAAAAAAAACATTCAAAGTGCTGGTAGCGAGAGCACAGTGGCGACTTCCGGTTTTCTGCTCTGATTTGCCAAGCTGTAAAAGATTCCATACACTTGCGAGCTTTTGCTCTTTTGATTTTATAGAGATTTTGATAGAGTTTCTGACGCAACGCATGTGAGGAAATGTTGTGGAATTGACATGTTGAAATAATTCATATAAAGTGCCAACGATCGCTAAATGTGACACTATCAGGGGCATTGCGGTTAGATTTTGGTTTTTGACGCATTATTTCTGACTGCAGCTGTCGTGAATTTAGGTCGCATGATAAATTCTTTGAGCATTGATAAATGACAAAGCATAAATCGGAATAGTTAGGTGCTCTAAACATTGATCATCATCATCATCAGCCGGAAGACGTCCACTGCTGAACATAGGCCTCCCCCTTAGACCGCCACGCCGAACGACAATTCGCCACTTGCATCCATCGGTTGCCCGCGACCCTCACGATGTCGTCGTTCCACCTAGTGGGAGGCCTGCCTACGCTGCGAAAACTTTTCTTCCCCATCGGTCGTCAGTTCTACGAGCGATTTCCATTGCCACTTCAACAAACATACATACACAACAAATATAGGTGCTGAAACGGAAATACTTCAGAGTTAAAGGCAGTACATTATGGCATTTTTTATTTGCACAAAAAATAAAGAAACACTCCATTTTTTTTTTCTCACAGCTGGGCAAAAGCCTCCGTCTTACTTCTCTCTCTCTCTCTCTCCCTTATGTCTTGTTCAGCGCTTATATGTATGTACAGACATCCTATCAACCTGCACAAATCTGTCAAAATGTGACAATCGAACATTAACCTTCCACTATTGTGATAGGGTTGAAAATATATTAAAGAAAACTGACAGAATATGGTAGTTTGATGGACTGGCGTCTGTACATAAAAGTGATTGCAGTTAAAAATATATAAGTACTACTTTCTTTTGTCGTTTGCATTTTTGCTACTTAGAAGACTTTTTTACTGTTTCTTCAAGAAACCAGTAAAGCTTTCTATTTTGCCATTTTTTCCCCCATCGCAAAACGCGTCCTTTTTTCAACATTGTAGGTAATTCTAGAAGATTTTTATTTTTCCTCAAACTGTACTCGAGTTCTTAAGGCTCTGTCGTTACGGTTTGCGAATTCTCTCTTCTCCGAAATGGTACCTAAGTAGTCTCATTTTGAAACAGTGCTACAAATTCATTTGTTAGTGTTCTCATTTCTACCTCCCTCGCCGTATGTCAACGTCCAAGCGCGGTTTCACTGAAGCAGCTTAAATAGCTTTAAAAATTACTTTAGTTATGATTCGGAATTATTCATTTAGAACTGCATAGTTTTCAAGCTTGTATTACCATTAAATGCGACTTTGTTCTTTTACGTTTTGAGATCTTGTACACTAGAATTGCGACATTTTTCGTCAACTTTTTTTCTCAAATATTTTAATCAAAATCAAAAGTCACATATTATTCAAATTAGGCTGATTTATCAGCACTTTTTGAAGGTCAATTTTTACATAAGACAGTCCCCCAAAACGCCCCCCCTTCGACACTTCTTAGTGTTTTGGCTGGGAAGAAGTGGCGGAATAAACTCCCCAGCAACACATCTGTCTGTACGGTTAGAAGAACCAAGATTTATACAATCATGGTAAGTACTCTTTTCATTGTTAAGAATTTCAAGAATAGGTTACTTATACTTTTAGACATAGAGCTTTTAAATAATTGTATCTCTACAACAAAAAATCATTTCTTGTCATAATCTGTATGTTGATTAGCAACACGAGGTGTTTTTTTTTCAATACAAAATTAATGTCGAATTGAGAATCTGCTCTTTTTTTTAATGAATAAACCACCCTTCACCTGGAGTCTGGTCAAATACACTAAAAAAAGTAAAACACTTTTAGTTTCAAAAATAAAATAACTTTACTAATTTATTTTACAAATCCCTTGATCTAATCTAATCTCAACAATCCTGAAGTAAGGAATTAAACCCTGAAATTAGACTTGCGGAATGTGAGACGTAAACATACAATTAGGTACTTACCGCTCCATTACCATTTGACCTTCTCCACGACAACCAATTTCCTCTTCTATTACAAATTGCCTGCGATGACAAGCACTCAATCAGATCAAATTCTTTTCTCAGTAAACCACTAACAATGGGCATTCCGATATTATTGCGTAAATTCGAGACTCATTCGTATGTCAGAGTAAACATAAATTAGTATTTTTAATTTATCGTATATCAGAGTAAACATAATTAGTATTTTTAGTTTGACAGACCTGTTGGTCTAGTGGTTAGTGACCCTAACTACTATGCCGGAGGTCGTGGGTTCGATTCCCAAACAGGACAAATGTTTGTGTGATGACCACGATCATTTGTTCTGTGTCTGGGTGTAATTTATTTATAATATTAATGTATTTAGAAATAGGTAAGTATGTTTATCAGTTGTCTAGTACCCATAACACAAGCTCTGCTTAGCTTGGGACTAGATGGCGTTGTGTGATAGTTGTGGAATATTATTATTATTAATAGTCTTAAGAGGAAACAGCAAGAGCGATCTATTCTGTCGCACAGTGCCCACAACAGAGTTACAGAGCGCGAAGGAGACAACTGCAGCTTGGACCGAAAATACCTTAAAAATGGCACAAAATCATGGATTCGTAGTACCCTGATTACTCCTCCAAAACTTAGTTTAGAAAGGCATCCTATGTTTTCCTTTTTTTGTATCAAATTTGTTTATTGAACACAGCGGAAAATCTGCCATTTTTTTTAGGATTTTGAATGTTCATATCTCTTTTCATAATTAATTTTATGGGAAAAGGAAAACATAGAGACATGCCAATAGTGGTCATAGATTTTTTGTAAAAAAAAATTATTGTGGCATTATCCAGGGAGAAAACAGGGGACTATGTTTGTATGGAAAAACGGCCGTGCTGTTTCCTCTTAAGACCGAATTCGTCTACGGCGGCAAATCTCAGCGAAAATGGAGTAGTTTACTGCATCAATCAATTGAAAATCTGCGTAGTCAAACAGAGTATTGAAAAATAATGAACTCGACTTTTTTTAATCAATGAAAATTTAAAAACATAAAAAGTTTCGAAATTCGGGAGTGAGAGCTTGTGACGTCATAACGCTTGTAAAATTACACCGACCGAGCGAGGATTTGTGAATTTTAGAAACGTTTAAATCTTCGACAATTTTGATTTACCTAAGGAAATTAAAATACGGGTCAAATATTTTATCCAACATTCGGACTAATTAACTTTTTTGACTAAAATAGCCTATAAGCCATCGGCGTGGGGTATATTATAGTCAATTATAGTGCGTATATGCGCAGTCACAGATGCACTCTCATTTCCTCTATTGTAATAGTCTGATGGAACGGCAGTTATTTCTTGACGGTGTATTATTATTTTAGTACCTTCATAATACCTTTTATTTCACAAAAGAGCCTATTTCGTTCATCTTTGAACCTACTGTATGTATTTAATACCGAATAAAACCGCTTTAATTCGAGAGAGGAGTGGTGTAGCGACATCGTCACGTTTCGCGAATCAATTTGCCCCACACGAAATGTTACGGACTTGGTATTTTTTCGTTCAATTGCTATTCTTGTCTGTCCTGCAACCGCACTGAATAAATGGAGCTTTCAACAATCGCATTGTTCTTATAATAGCCTTCTTTCGTCGGTTTTCTTTACCGTTCCGGGTAGGTTTTTCTTCTTACTTTATTTGTTATACTGAGTAGCAGGGAACATTATTTTCTCTCTTAGGAAGCGAGCTGTATATCAATATTTTGAAAAATATGCTTACGTATATGAAGATAAAGATTTTTGCCTAATTTTACGAAAGTTCTACGGACGAACAAAATAATACAACGTGTAACGCCAAAAGCGCAAAACTTCTCGTGGGGTAACTCGGGCTGAGTTACCCCACGAGAAGTTTAGTATGTTACTGAACAATTTTTGTTCTAAGACTTTTTTCATACAGATGTGACCTACCAATTTCTCATTATGCGAATTTCCATTAAAAGTCTTACGAGAAGGTCGTGGGTTCGAACCTCGCCAGGCGCATTACTTTGTGTAATTTATTTCATCACCACTGCTCTCAAACCGGTGAAGGAAAACATCGTGAGGAAACCGGTTTAGTATCCACATAGGCTGAGCTACCCCACGAGAAGTTTTGCCTCCTTTCGTTGGTTTTTTGTTCCGCGTGACATTTGTTTGTATACGTATGGCACTATCAAGCATATTAAAGACTAATTTTACGAAAGTTCTACGGACGAACAAAATAATGCAACGTGTAACGCCAAAAGCGCAAAACTTCTCGTGGGGTAACTCAGCCCATGTTACTGAACAATTTTTGTTCTAAGACTTTTTTCATACAGATGTGACCTACCAATTTCTCATTATGCGAATTTCCAAAAGTCTTAGAAGAAAAATTGTTTAGTAACATAGGCTGAGCTACCCCACGAGAAGTTTTGCGCTTTTGGCGTGACACGTTGTATATGCATGGCACTACCAAGCATTTAACCGTTTGAACACACTGGATGAAAAACCGTCTCACCACAACAAAGATATCTGTTAAACATTTGTCTAAAAAAACTATCAACGTCAAAACGTTGTTACAAAACTCGTTTTGCCGTTACACTTTTTTTAAACAAGCATTCAACAGGTGTTTACATTTTTGTGGCAAGGCGGCTCATGTCTAACTGAAGGTCTTTGACAATAGGACCTTTAAAACAGTTGAATACCAGCCGTTGCATGACCACTGATTTGTTATATTTTCATTCGTCCCTTTTGTGTGCTAGGAACTAGTCACATTATTATGTAAAGGTTAAAATAAAAGTCTCTAGTGAAGTTAACCTTATACAGTGTAGTTTGATAATCCTCAGCACCTAATAAATCAATAGGTTTTTCAAGTACGCTATAAATAAAATACAGAAATCTTGTGCTAAAGCTTCATTCCACGCCAAAACCAGACTGCACTACTCCAATGAAAGCTGTTTTTATCCTAGTAGAACGTTCCCGTGATATAATTTAAGGCCAAAAATAAAAATCTTCCGGTAAAAGATACCTTACCTATAAATAACAAAGCAAATTGTTTTGAATGAGTTGTAAAGTTTACAGTTCTGAGCGCCGTATTTACATAGTAAATTGAAGTTAAAAGAATTACCTACATTTTCCAATGAATCCATTTATTTTATTCTCGGAATTGAACGAACCGGATTCTTTATATTTTAATGTGACAGCTTCTAATAAATTCTAAGAAATGACGGCTTACCATTAGGGGCCATCCATAAATGACGTCACACGTTAAGGGTATCCCGGTGTTTATCTAGTGTAACATTCAGTGACAAGAGGAATAGAGGAGTAGTAAGCTTTGTTCCATCTCATGTCTAAAACTAAACAGTCCCGTCTGTATAAAATTATTGATGTAGTTTTACCGAAAAAATATTGCGACCTGCTGTGTTAATTTTATAATGTTTAGGTGCCAACTACAACATAACAATTATGTTGTAATAATCTATGTTACCTCACATATTATGTGGGGTAACAACACGGGGGAAACATCAATTTCTTCGCAGCAAATATGACATCTGTTACAAAGGCGCGAAGTGAAGAATGAAAAATTGATGTGACGTATTTTATGGATGACCCCTTAAACATGGAGGAAAAACTTTATTTTCAACACCATAATTCAGAGTTTTAATTTAGTCAAGGAATGGTTGTTGCTTACAAACATTTTTTTCAGAATACTGACGTAGGTACTCGCTCATTGAATGTAAGCAAATTAGTCATTATACTGACACGTCAGTTATAAAGCTTGTTAGATTATGGATTTATCGCCGGAAAACTCCTACCTACCTTTCATTTTAGTACGAAAATGTAAAAAAATACGTTTATCTGTCATTATGTAAAGTACGACATTAAACATAGTGAAAAAGAAAGACTATTCTGTTTATTTCAACTAAAACTAATTAATACTAATTAAAGTTATAAAAGATAGAATACATTAAAAATAAATAAAATAATAAGTTAAAACACTAACAATTTAATGCCAAAAGGCCACAGCTCAGGATAACGTCTGATTTTCAGCTGCATCCCACGAGTGTCATACTAATTTCTAATCCTGTATCACGATATAGTTTTCCGCAAGTTAAAATAATTTGACAGCAACGTGTAGACAACATTACATAAGACCATGTTATATTGCCTATAAGAAAAAAAGAGAAAAAAAATATATAAAAAGGATGTGCAGAAAGCATTTTAAAACTTGACAAGTTCCTAATACTACACAATGATACTAGTATACTCTACAACGTTGGTACCAAACCATCAAGTTATGCTTATGTTTCGTAATTATCATCTTTTTAGCTTGAACAGTTTCGTAATAATACAGCCCGGTTTCCACCGTAAGCGGAACGGACACATAATGACTCCTATAAACTCGCAGGCGCAAACTGCATACTTGTATTTCCACCAACAAATAGTTTTTGCGTTCCCAGAGCGAGCTCTTTTCACCCGCTGGGTCATTAATGTGTCCGCTCCGCTTGCAGTGGAAACCGGGCTGTATAGTCAGGAAAGTAATCAATTCTGTTTATTTTGTATGGTTAAATGTTCGTAGAGCTTAACTATATGTATTACAAGAGAAGCTAGATGGTTCACTGGGGCGCGATTTAACTTGGCTTCGTGCCCAAAACTCTGACAGAGATCCCAAATATTTATTACTTAGCTGCATCTATTCCCAAAAATAGACAGTAAACTAAAGTAGTTAACTGACTACGATGTTGTATTTACTGTAGGATTAAGTAGAATTCATTGCAATGGATTTTAAATACTTAGTAAGCTATTTCATTATTTGAAGTGATTTTTTTCCATTTGTGACTATTAACTTTTTCACTTTACGTTTTTATTTGTACTCGACTTAGAGAGACCGCCACATGATATCTCTTCGTAAAAGTCGATGTAAGACTTTCGAGCTACTGATTAACGAAATGACTCTCAAATATTTTAAAATAGCAGCAGGGGCCAACTGCTTCAGTCGGTGAATTTTGTTAATTTATTTTATTTTGTCCTTTCCTTAACTCAGGCAACTCTAAACGCCCATAACACATTTTTTTTACTTTGGGTCAGTAATTTATTTTCTAGTTGTAGCGGGACAAACCGCTAACAAAAGCTGGTACAGGAAATATCAATATGATGTCAATCGCAGTTAAAAGTTGAAATCGTAATTTATCTCTCTCTACAATATTTCACAGTTAATAAAAAATTAAAAAGCAAACACCCTGTTGGCTTTAATTGCACATGTGGTAGTGCCAGCTAAAGTTTCACATTCGCAATTCATTTTATCTCTTGTAGTTTTAAATGTTTCACTTCAAAATTATATGGAAATTTTAGCTTTGTTAGTTAGTTATTCCACGGGTTGAATGTGGCTGTATAATTAATAATAACTATTATTAGTTACTGTAATTTAATCACAATAATCTAAATATGTTTAGTTTTTCGTAAGTTGAGTTAACTTAATTGTTTTTATTTTTAATGTGTATTGTTATTCCACATAATTTTGTGTTAGTATAAACAAAATAACCTTGTTATTTTTTAATTTTACAAGTTTTTTTTTTCAATTCCTCAAACACCGCTTAGAACTAAATTGCGTAATTTCACACGCATTTTATCTTACAAAATAAAATCACAAACAAGAAACATTGTAAAAGCAAGTAAATATAATCGTCACCTTTGTCGTGTTACAAATTCAGAGAAATGAGGCCAATCTTCGTTCGCTACAAAGCTGAAATCTCTGAAATCCCTGAAAGTCTTACGATTACATTGTGGTTTAACATTAAAACGTATTTGGCTTCGCCCATAAAAGTGGAATAAAATATATCCCACTTTTACTCTGGTTTCATATTTAGTGAAAATTTTGTTTCGCATATTATGACATTTGCTTAGGACTTTTCAAGGGAGGAAATAATAAAAAAAGGCTTTGAGATTTTCGTTTAAAACTCTTTGGTAGAAAACCTTTAGAAAGAGGCACATTTATTAGTATTCACATTTGCTCACATATTACCGAATATTTTAAAACCATAATTTCTGAGAGCGATTGAACGCTCTACACACAACAAAAAATTGTTTGTAATAAAGTCAGCTCTCAAACAAATGCTTAAAAGCTGTTGCTACTATTACTGAAACCACTTAGACTCAACACATTTAGTACAAACCACTTGATTTTTCAGATCAAAGTAAATAGAAGGTTTGATCCTAAAATATAGTTTAAGAATGACTTCTTGTACATTTATTTGTAAATCCTAACATTACTTTAAGTCAATTCTGTTTATTTTCACAATAAAATCTATAGAATCGCCATAACGTTTTACAGTTTCAACAACAATGTATTAAATCTGTGGAGGTGATAAAAAAAAAACAAACATGGTGACGCCATTTTAACAGCTTCTGGTTTTAAAGTTTAAAAATAGAATTCCGAACGTTGAAATGTTTGTGGCGAGGATAAAATAAAGCTTTAAAATTGGTACATTATTTCCAGTCTTAATAGCATGGGGTTGCCACAAAATGGATGCAATGAGTCGAACGCTGAATGACGATTTTGAAGTATTAAGCATTTAATATCGTGCAAAATTGAATGTAAAAGGCGAACGCTTTCAAAAGATCTCTTTTATTTTACTGGCCTTTTATGACACGACAGTTTTATTTTAAATTTTACTTATGTATTTTAAAGTTATTTATTCGGTATATTGAAAATCGGAATTTCATTTTTCGGAATGAGAACTCATCGAGCATTACATTTTTCGAATATGTGAAAATCGGAAAACGAAGAAATCGGACATACGAGTTTCGGTCAAATAAATTTCGAGATTCTTCATGACAGATATTGTAATTTTTAGGTATTATGATAATCGGAGTTTTGAAAATCAGAATGTCGAAATTCGGAATTAAATATTTCGGAGTATTTGGGTGTTTCCCATTTTTTGCAAATACCAACTAGGTACCTACTTAAATAAATATATTTTATTATACTAGTCCAAACAAAAAATAAAAAAACTGCGGAAATATTTTTAAGCTTAGCTGATAGAAGATTAAAACGCACAGCCATATTCAACCTTTTTTCAACTAAAATCAGTGCGCCCATTCGATCAAGGTCAATGGGGTTATGCATAGCCATAATCTTAAAAACTGATCGGCTTTGGAAAACATGTCAGTTCATGTCCAAAAATGAGCCACTAAAGATAAAAGCCTCTTAGCACAGATAACCTCTCCTAGATTCTGCATAGAACCTGCAACCTGAACGCGCCACACGTCAGTGCATTTCATCATCATCATCATCAGCGGGAAGACGTCCACTGCTGAATATAGGCTTCCCACTTTAGACCGCTACGCCGAACGACATTAGTCGGAATATTTGCCTAGGTACTTTTTTTTGCATTGGTTTACCTAAGTGAACGTCTTTACTTGATGCCTTCAGTCGACCAGGCACTAAAGGCGTGGTGACGCTAACAGTTTCAGAAATCTACTTTGGACTTGAATTTTTCTTAAAGAAACCTATTTTTAAAACGTTCTGTGTAGACAGTACGAGAAGGACAGCAAATGCACTGACGTGTGGCGCCAATAGATGTTTTGTATGCGGAATCTAGAGGTCAAATGTGCCGTAAGATATTATGTAAAGTAGCATATTACGTCATAGCTGTATTAATATCGTTGTCATTATCATAACCATTGTATTAAGCACCCAAACTACCGTCCATTTTATCCCCCATAAAACACCAAGTGGCCAAGTTATCGCATAATAATCGATACGGAATAGCACCAAAAATAATAAAATTTCTGACAACGTCTTCTGGATACTTATATTATTATTCAATATTCGGGCAGTGAAAAGATTGCTATTATTATATTACGAACTCAACACACGTCCCGAATTTGATTTCGCATAGAGATAACTTTCTAGTTATATTAGAATTTTACTACTTTGGATTTTACTGGTGAAGTGCGGGCGTGCTATAACTTTGCCTGGGTTAGGTAGAGGTGTACCTCGGGGAAATAAAGGCATAACATTACATTATGAGTTACTATCGAATAGTGGAAATTCTAGTAAAATATTTGAACGTATGCTAGGCCACTTGAAGAAACAATAATCTTTAAAAAAATTGTAATGTACAATTTACAAATATGTAAGATGGTACATTTTTTTTGTGACTCAGAGTGATGTCGTACGCTATTCTTTAATGGGGCAATGCCGCCCATGTTCAATATTTTTTTGTTTTTCATAAAAGAGCAACAGGATCCCTCTATAAATTAAGTCATGGTTACTTCTCTCTAAACCCAAATTCCCAGCTAAAAAAATGTTGTACGTTTTTAAAAGCCGCCGGGCCCATCATTAGGCACATTTTTAAATGTGGTAAAATTATAAAATGAGTCCTACTCCTACCACTCAGGACAGAGCAGAAGGGACTGTCAGACTCGTACTGACTAAAATCCACGGTGTCCTTCAATTGCCCTTTACATTCCGGGGTCAAGGTAATTCGAAGTCCCGCGACCTTTAGCCCTCAAGTCCTCGTCATAATGCTGACACTCTTTAAGGAGCGCGTGGAACACATCGCACCATCGACCCAAGCACGATCCATGGTCGGACAGCGAGTCGCCCATTACTTGCCCGCATGCTCGCGCCTACGGTGGCCGGAGATCGTCTGCCGACGTCTGTCGCCGTGGGCGTCTAGCACTGCCGCTGGGATGGAGGGAGGACGCTGACATCTCCTTCACGCAGCCCGCCTCTTCCTTCGCGAGCATAAATGCTTCGCAGAAGGAGGCGACCGCTTCCCACTCCATCTCGCCCCGCAGCATGGCCTCGACTAATGACGGGCGCGAGAGGTCTCCGCCCAAGGGCTGACCTGCACCGTATGCTACACACAATAACAAAAACCGGATACATCACATCATTCCGATAGCCAATAGGTCACCTTCAAAACCTATTCCCTCCCAATATTGGTTCAGTCACTGACGCCATAGCCGTAATAAAGTGCCTAGTGTCCTCTATTTGCTGGGCCAGTCCACACTATACGAAATTAACTGTTACTGTCGGAACACTCGAATGTTACGGGGTTTCTCACTTAATTGCGTTTCTGGCCACTTAATTGCTTAAGTGATAGATAGTATGACCGTCATAAGTTAGCCTTTTTTTGTAGTTCCGAATGTACGATAGTCGTTGAATTGAAATTTATTTGTTGGACGTGATAAATTTAACTGAGCGAGTGCAGAATTTATTGTTATTGCTAAAACATTTGGGAATAATAGTTTTGAGAAATAAAAGTTATCCATGATTAAATAATGTAAAAACTCTAGTACGATTCTTCCGGGGTATCGCTAGGCACTTGATGGAGACAAGATAGTGATCAAAGAACTCCTCCTGTCCAGAGAGATGGAGCGGAAGAAACTGTTAGACTTTAGTCAGACTAATATTGACTAAAATCATACCTATTCCTCTTTTTGCTCTTTGCGTTTCTGGATTGTGGCAACCTCTCAAAGCTAGCCTTGCTATAAGCCAAAGAATTAACATTGTACAACAGCATGGCAATAATAATGCTGCCAGCAATCTAGGCATTATTCCAGTTCATGATTTTTTACACCCTGTAATTAATTCTTGTTTTCGATGCTTGTACAATTTGTACCATACCTTTTGTATTTTATTGAGTTCGTAAGTCTATATAAATTATTTAATAGTCTACAATTTTTGTAACAGTCACAATTACCAAACTAATTAAAGTATTCAAAGTGAACTAGTTTTTAATCTCTTTCATAAGCTCTTTCTATTTTAAGCGAAATCTAATATTCGTCAACTTAAGACATAAATATTATATTTTTAAGGGCTTCTTAGACGAAATTACAAACATATTTTCTTCAAGTTTACACGATTATCGATTCGAACTAAAACAGATGATTTTTCTTTACAGATCGAAGTGCACGAAAACAGCTCTTGCGTTGTTTAAAGAAACTAAAAAAGGGTGAGTGATTTACAACAATATTTTAGTAACGTTAAATATAAACTGAGTTAAAGAAAAAAATGTAACGTGCGGAAACTTTAATGCTAGTCCTTGAATAAAGTGTTGAGTTGTTTAAAACCGAATTTAAAATGGCCATCTGTGATATTGATACCGTATGTTGAACAATTATGCTGTTGTGATGAAAGATATACACGTTACCAGCTGGATATGAAACGATTAGTCGGCGCCTAATGCGATAATAATAGTTGTTATAAATATTCCGGACAACTAAATTGATTTGTCTACAAAGTAAAAGATATAGGAGATGTTTAATTAACCCGCGTCTTAAATAAAGCGATCAGTTTTATTGTTCGACGAGTGAAGAACAAGAACACAAATAAGTTTATTTGTATACATATTTTCTTTTAACTCATCATCATCATTATCAGCGGCCTCCTCTCTGTGAGAGGGAGTGGGCCATTATCCACCTCGCGGGCCCTGTGCGAGATGGTGGATGTCACATGCATTCGAATTTTTGGTTCCTGAACATGCCGGTTTCCCCACGATCTTTTAACTCTTGCAATATAAACAAAAAAATGCTTATTAATCGTGCGTCCCAAATACTGTTGTATGTTATGTATGTTCATGACTGTAAGCCACTTATTTGTTAAAATCTGCAATATGTTTTATAACGGCACGACCTCGGGTCGATTCACAGAACAAAAGCACGTGAAGTTCGCGTCTGCGGGCGACTATTCGCTTTGGTTAGGTCATGGTGTTATTCTTTCACTGTTTTCTTTACTTCATTCAACATTATAAGCAACTTATTTGTTAAAAACTGCAAGATGTTTTATAACGGCACGACCTCGGGTCGATTCGCAGAACAAAAGCACGTGACGTTCGCGTCTGCGGGCGACTATTCGCTTTAGTTAGGTCATGTTGTAATTCTTTCACTGTTTTCTTTACTTCACTCAATACTTATCTTGGTAGGCATTTAATTATCTATTTATGAAACCTATTAGTGCCATGTTGTGCGTATTAAACTCGGCCTTAAGCTGTAGCCTACAAGCAGCATGCGTAATGGAAACATTAGCTACTACACGGCTCCTACTACCTACATTGAATTGCAAACGAACCTAACATAACTGTTTGATGAAAATATACGCTACCAGCTGGGTATGGAACGAAGCGATATTAATAAATAAACGGGCAAATTGTATTGATTGTTTAATTAACCCGCGCTCGACGAGTCAAATAAGTTTATATCATTTTTTCATAACTCTACATGATAATGTTCCCATGGGACACAGGGTGAAGTTTTCAAGCAGGCTGGCGTGGATTTTTTTTCCTACATTCAGATCAGCACAAAGCGTAGCGTTGTATGCGATTCCATGACTAAGCCACTATTCTACTGCAAGAATAACGGCACGACCTCAGGTCGATTCACAGAACAAAAGCACGTTACGTTTCGTCAAAATCTACTATTCGCTTTTTAGGTCACATGTTGTTATTTTTTCAGTGTTTTCTTTACTTTATTCAATGCTTTCGTTGGCATTTATTATCTATTTATGAACCTATTAGCCATATTGTGCGCATTAAACTCGGCCTTAGCTGTTTTACAAGCAGCGTGCGTAATAGAAACATTAGCTACTACAGTGCTACTACCGACATTGAATTGCAAATTAAGCTAACATAACTTTCAATATATTATGCAAATAAACGCAAATTGTATTGATTGGCGCTGTCAAAATATCATCATAATATATTACATCATAACATAACATGATAATATACAAGGTGAAATTTTCAAGCAGGCCATGCTATTTCCTAATACAGGTCCGATTTCTGGACAGGATTACCGGTGTTCTAAAATCCAATGATGCAGTTTCACTTTTCGTCAAAATCGGTCTTCGAGACTCCTTTCAACGTTTTTCGATATTCGTCATAGTTTTGGATATAGCCATCCGCGCCCAGTTGAAATTCATCCTGTATTCTTACTGTCATCGGAAACGAAAGATCTTTAGATACATAATATAAATCTCTTACTCACTGTAGATGTGGATTTCATTCAACAATAAGTGGGCGAACAAGTCTTCGAATTAGTGGTTCTTTTTTTATTGTAGTTAAATCATCAAATGAGTTCTCACCCAAGGCGGGACGGGAGGAACTGTCAGACTTGTACTGACTAAAATCCACTATGATCTTTAAATAGCCCTTTCTGTTTCAGGGTCACGTGCCGCGACCCTGGCATGATTTGAAAAAGCGTGTTTTCATTTTGCTGATTTTATAATCATGAAAACTCTAGAGTCAAGTACTCTCGGAAACTCAAATCGTACAAATACGCTTTAAAATATTACGACTTCTACAAAACGACTTCACCTTATCCGGTATTAATATCGGTATTCATAAAATTTGAAAACCTCAAGGAAATTATTATCGGCAAGATTTTCGTAGTATCACTCAGCTTGCCATGAGTATTGAGTATTGTTTGTCGTTAATTTGCCGACTGTTTTCTGTCCGTTTTTGTTCGGCATAAAAGGAAGGCAAAATAAGGAGTAGTTTATCTAACTTAAATATTATGTTGTAATTGCTGAGGTTTGTGAAGATGTAGAGATGTTTGTTTATTTCATGCAAAAATTCCCTCTTTAGCGTAAAACTATATTTATAAGCTACAAATTACGTATCAGTCCACGAAAGTCGGTAACGATTTACTAAAAAAAAAATATGTCTCAAACCAGATAATTTCATGGAAACCCGAAATGAGCCATCAAACTTATTTTTTACGAGAATGTGGTCTATTTTTCGAGCCTTTTCATAAATAAACTGTACCTACGTACATCAATAAATATTTTATGACCTTATCACAAGCATGCAAGGTCGGTTAGAATGCTATTTTAATTTTATTCCGAACTTTACACTCATGCCTGAATCTTGAAAATGATGCGGCTGTAATAAATCTTGAAAATATCATTAAATATTAGGTCTTATAAAAGTTATGACTTACCGATTTATATGAAAATGGGCTTATCTTTTGAAATGTAGTATAAAAGTAATGGACTTTTACTTTGCCCTCGACTTTGCTTCTGCGTCAAGAGAGCTGTCTACCTAAAAGTGCTCAATCTATACTTATAATAAAGAGAGGTAAAATTCGTTTGTTTGTATGTAGGGGGTAATCTCCGTAACTAATGAACCGATTTTAAAAATAGTTTCACTGGTCGAAAGCTAAATTATTCGTGAGTGCTATAATAGGCTATAAATTAAAAAAATATCATGTATATTTTACTGCCCAACGAAGTGGGCACGGGTCAGCTAGTACTGTTTAAAAGTAAAAGATATAATATCTACAACTCTTATGCTCATTCTTATCTCTTAAAGACACAAATATTTAGCGATACGTCACAGACCCACTATTATTCCATTTGAAAATAAATTACCTACATCTAAACAAAAAAAAAAACAATACTACTGAAGTGGTATAATAGACAGACCATTTTTATGTGTGTAGAATGGATTGAGATCGATGGGCCTAAGTAGTTGCTCATTGCACTCTGTAAGACTTGCGTTGATGTCGGGCGAGGCCTAATAGGCCTCGCTGGCGAGACGACTTAGGCCCGTATTACAGAACGTCACTCAATACTCGAGTATTACTTAAAACTTGATTCAAGGCATTTGATTAGTTGAAATGTAGATTTAAATATACGAGTAGATCAGTGCTTGAGTTTCGTTCTGTAATACGGGCCTTAGAGGCGTTTGGCTATTAGCAAAGCTCTCTACTCCGTACCATCTCAAGTTGAATGATGTAACAAAGGTTCTGTTATAATAGGGTAGTTTCCAGGGTCAAAATAATAAAATTTTATTTAGTCCGTATTTTAGATTATAAAAAAAATAATGGACACGTATTTTTTCTTTTTTCGATTAAACAAAAAATAACAAAGATAATAGCCTATTTAAGTTACCTGTGACGTCACCGTGCGCGAAAAATGCTACGCATCGTGACGTCACACGTATCTTTAATAGGCTATATCTTTGGCATTTTTGGTCTAATTTACAAATAAAAAAATACGTGTCCCTTATTTTTGAATAATCTAAAAGTCGGACTAATTACATTTTTTTGGAAACTAGCCTATTTTGGCGATTGAAAAAGAGTGCTCATAGAGTTTCTTGGCCGTTCTACTCCATAGAGAACTATGCTTTGAAATGGGCATCTGAGTTTTTATTTTTTATGACTGGGACTGTAGCACTGTAACTATTTTAAAACTATTTTATTTTACTTTTATCTTTTGACAACTGAAAATTGCCTGTAACTGGCCTATTTGAAATAAATGATTTGATTTGAATCGGGAAGACACTTGTCCAGCAGAGAGACAAGAAAGATTAAAAAATATCTAATCGCTAAGAACACGATAATTTATTGTATTTTGAACAAGTTGTCATTGTAATGAAATCGAGCTGAGTTGAGCAATTCTTGAGGCAGGTTTTGTAATATCAGTGTAACTACTCAGGTACCTACGCCCTATATCATGTATATGTAATGTACCTAGAAACATTTTGGCTAAGCACTAATATTTGATTTTAGTACGAAACTCGTAGCTAAACGATACTTACCTATGCAAACAAAACTTATACTTAAACATTTTGCAGTGTAAGTTCAAGTTTTATGTTAGTTTTGTTGAAGATATGAGCTTAAGATAATCAAAGATTGGAAATCTAGTACACATTTTGCTAGTTAGTTGTGGCCTTTATGAGAAACTTGTGTATTCCTTACTTAGCTAAGTTAGTACCATACAAAATTATAGTAATTTTATCCGGCTGGCACACGGTAAAAAGATTGTCACATACACAAATAGACATGTATGTAAATGTGAGTTTCTTAGTTTGTTATCGCACCCACCCACGGTACAAAAGAAATACCTACAGACTTTCAGGCAGACAAAGAGATGTTAAACATAAATTATAATATTTTATTTAGGTTTGATTTTCGCCGCCTTTAGGCGTTTTGTTCTTTAAGTATAAATGTTTAACAAAAGTGAAAATATCCTCTTTTTGTAAAACATTGTAATATATTTTACAAAGAGGAGTTTTTAGTTTTATTTTTATTTTATTTAATTACAAAGAAAAACAATACTGTTTTTTATTTTACCAACAAACTGTAAGGATCTTTAATTAATTATGTCTCTATTTTTATGTGCTGTACTAAAAAACTTCACTTAATATGAAACAAAGTCGCGCATATTACTTCCGAACGACGCCGACTTGTAACAATTTTTTCAGTAAAAACGGGTAGATCAAAAATGAAAACCTGTGCTTGCCTAAAAAAAACAAATAAAAAAATTGGATTATAATATTACTTCAAAATCTAGACACGCAAACAAAGCTCCAAACTTATTTGGCTACCTTGCAGATACTAAAGTAACTAGTACCTCCTAGGATTCAGGTAAACAAGTTAATACAAAATCACATTGTCTAGTTGGTGCACTAATTTTGATTTATACATTTGTTTTCGTCTTTATATTTTTCATTGTAACTCGAAAATTTCCTGCCACTGTGTCAGTTGACTTTGGCAGTAATTTATCACAAAGTTCAAAAACTTTTTAATCCAATATCCTTTTGTAACAATTGGCAGTTCTATAAATCACAAGTTTGCCTTCTCCTTCGTTTTCTCCAATTATTCTGTGTAAACTCCAATGCCTCTTCAACTGGTGAAAGTTAGTCATTCACTAAAGATACCGCGCACCGTCACAAATACACTTATGGCGCAGTGGCTGAGCGATTGTTCGATTCCCGCACGGGACAAATATTGCTATGACCTACAAGAAGTTATTCCGGGTGTGAATGTTTTTGTATGTGACTTTAAATGTTTGGAAACTTACCCATGCGTAGGCAGATCTGAACTAGATGGACCGACGACATTGTGAGAGTCACGGGCAACCGATGGATGCAAGTGGGAGGCCTATGTTCAGCAGTGGACGTTTTCCGGCTGATGATGATAATGTACCCATGAGAAATATCTTGTGAGAGATACGTTTTCTTTTGCGAGAGACAAAGAGTACTTGTGATTTCAGTCCATTTAGGTACCTTTATAACAGCAAGATTTTGTCATCTTTGAATCTTAGGCTTCCAGTCCATCAAACATATACAAAGTACAGCGACTTTCCAACATTTTGAGCAAATAATAAAATACGAAATCATATCTAGAGGAGCTCATGTCAAAAGGAATAAAATTTCCATTCTTCACGCATGATTCAATCACAGAAATATATGTTATCAATAAAGGCACGACGCATGTGTGTCCTTTGACAAAAATAGTTGTAGGACGCAGTCTACCATGTACATTTCTTGTGGTAAAAAATTGGGGCTCTGACAAACAATGTTCATAGATAAAGAAAATATTTAGACAAGATGTGCCCTTTGATTCTTGTTTACAATCATCAAAATTGTAAACCTTTGTTATCGTTCCGAAATTTGTAAAGCTTTAGCAAGTAAACAAAAACATTCATAGACTTTTCGATATTTCAGCGGCGCGTTTCAGGGATTTCGTGGTTTATCTGGAAAGCGCCACAAAATTTGATCATTCCTCAAATCTTTTGTCCGGAACTCGCTTTGTACCAAAATTTTCAAATGGATTTGTATAAATCTTTATGACACGGAACCTGAAAGATTGGGTAAAGTTTGGTTTAGCGCCAGTGAAAACCTTGCTTGTTTTCATATCTATTTTATGGATTTAGCTAGCACAGACAAATTTTGTGATTGTGGAAATTGGGAGCTACGGAATAACAATTCAATCATTCTAAACACATATGTATTTTAAATGTAATGTGCATAAGGTAAGTCGTTAAGAAAACCTATAACAATTATGTAACATCGATTAAATTTCATCCTGGCAACACGAGAGGCGGTCGTTAAGAAGAAAAATAACAGCATTAACAGCGCTGTAATTGATCCTTGAACATAAAAACAGCGATAAAGCCCAATCTATCAAGTAGACCGAGAAAGAATTGCTAATAGATTCGAATGAAAAGCAAACAAACCGTCTAGTTAAATAATTGTTTTAAAAGCGCTTAAAGCTACGAAATGGCAGAAATCCTTCGCATTCCTCTTGTGAAATACAAAGTTTGTTATGCTTACACCTGTTTTGCTATTAAATCAATCGCCTGCGGGTTTATTTGAAGGATAAGTTAAATAAAGGGTTGAAAACTTGACGCACAAGGTAAACATATAGGTAGCATGTTTAGAGGATCTCCCACCATTAAACGCAAACTATAGGTACATTTTAGTTTGACATTTTTGCCGTAAACATCACCCGAAGACATAAAAAATGTGTATGAAACAAAAATTTTTTTCCATATGCCGTAGGTAATCAACCTATACAGTTCCCAGTACTGGGACAATTGTCTTCTCTTTGTAATAGAGGGCTATAATCAGCTACGTGAGCTCCGCTAAAATGGGTACTTGGGTGGGATTTTTTTAGTACTCAGAATCTCAGACACTTCGGTTTCCGTACGATGTTTTTCATTGTGTGGAAATGATCTGAAATGGCCACTGAGATCAATGATCTTTACACAAAGTAATGAGCCTGCCTGGGTTTGAACACACGACCTACAAAGTCAGAAGTAAGTGCCACTGGGCCACGCTTTTCTTTTGAATTTACGTTCCGTCTACTCCCCATTATCGTAGCACTTTAAACGTGGGCTTAGCTCAAACACGCAAAGTAAACTTCAAAACGTAATTCTAACGTTTCCTAGTTGTTTTGTTAATAATTTGTGTCCTGAAATGCCTAAACAATGTAACTCTTGTGAAGAAAATACTGTTAAAATAAGCCGATTTTCACAAAACGTTTCAAGTTGTAGTTTCGACTGAAAAGTTGTTTTTGTTAAAACCTGTTTTTGTTTAGTTTACTTGTTGTGTTTACAAACCTTTATTTTTATGTTGGATCTTTTTGAGGAAACTACAATCGATATTATCTGTCTGTAATCGGTTTATTTATGTGTAAGTATACACTTACACGAGACTTTTTACAAACATAAATAGAATAAACTTAGGTGTAAAACAGAATAAGAAACGGACGCCACAAAAATCTTGATTTTATTCTTTTATTTAATTATAACGGACAAAAATGCATATTTTTGAGAATACTGTTCGTTTCATACTACTTCCGTTTCATTGCGTGTTCCGGTGTTCCCCTTAGTAACGTATCACTATTAACAGCCGCACGCGTCGTACTTTAAGGAGCGGTGTTGTGTGAGAATCACCTACAATATTCAAAGCATTGTAAAATACGATTCTATCTAAATTACTCTACTTTTTTTCTTAAAGGTAACCTAATAAATTACAGGCAAAGAAACTAAATGCCTCGACCATCGTATTTTTGTGCTACTATACATTACTAACGACGTTCAGAGTACTTAATTGCCAATTTCGTTCATTAACTACCGAACCTAGCTACATGTGTCGAGAGTCATGATCAATAACTTTGAACGTGACATTACTTTTACCTTTTTTTGGTTCCCTAACGCCGTTTTGTCAAGTAGATTACTTGATATTTTTTGCCCAGTTTCTGTAAAAATGAAATAGGTATAACATGAGGAAACATGGCATGCCCTAGAACTTTATATTTCAAGACACTAAACTTCACAATGGCTGCATTGTGGATTACAGCTTGTGCTGTTTCCAGCGGATTCACTCGCTACAACTTGAAAATTATCCCTCGTGAACATAAAATCGGGATAAAAACTATCCTATGTGTTAAGACGATCGTCTACCGAGCGCTCGTCCATACAAAAAGAGAAAACGTTTTCCTCCCCCTAGATGTTATCCTATCTCAATGATTTTTTAGAATGCATCTGAAACAGTATTAAACTAGGTTTATAGGTTTTCTTTTTACCCGACTGCGCGACGCAAAGGAGGGTAATGTGTTTATCAGTCTATGTATGTATGTATGTATGTTTGTTTCTATGTGGCGATCTAGAGACCATATGCGTAGGCTGATTTTGATAATAATTTTTACGTCAATTGATTCGTCTTCATCTTGCGAGTGTCACTAAAGACATGACAGTGATCAAAATTCACCACAGCGACAACCAGACGCCATATTGCCAAAATGAAAAAAAAAATGTCGATGAACTATGTCATGTGGGGTATCGTTGAATAGGTATTTTAAAATCATCTATAGGTTCCCTTTATCATTTTTCATTTTAAATAATAGTTTAGGATATATAACGATTTAAAGTTGTTTAGCAAAACAATAATTCTCTGAATAGTAACTAAAAAGTATGAATTAAAAAAAAAAATTTAACGAAAAACAAAAAACCCGACTGCGTTAAAAAAACTAAAAAGAAAGAAACAAGTCCAGTAGTTAAGAATTCACTCATTCACACTCACAGTCGGGGCCCGTTGAGAAATTCTGATTGCTATAATTTAAATGGGCCCCGACTGTGAGTGTGAATGAGTGAATTCTTAACTACTGGACTTGTTTCTTTCTTTTAAGTTTTTTTAATTTTTCGCGTTGATTACGCGAATTAAAACGTTTTAGAAACGTGTAGCACGGGATGTAAGCGTTGCAAGGGTCGGCCGGTAGGTTGGAATGAAAAAGTTCTTTCTTGCAGCAGAGATGTATAATCACGATAATTATCAGAGCGAGTGAACTGACTCGTGTGAAGGTTGCGCGTGGACTGTCCACCAAAAATACACATTAGTCTTTCCCAGTCGCTGGCGATAAACTTCTTACAACTAAAAACTATAGTAAGCATTGTTACCAATAAACAATAGAAACGCTCTCTGGGAAGCCCAACGGTATAAAAACATAAAACATAACATTTGGCATTTTGTTAAGGCCATAAATGTTACAGACAAATACCCTTTCTTAATTGCCAGTTCACAATGCAGTTTAAAACAATTCGATGTACAATACAATTTAACACTGCAGCTGCGTACAATAAAACATAATATTTCAGCTGTGTGAATCGGCGGAAAGGACCGAAGAATAGTTTATTGTTATCTATTACTTCGGAGCTTTCACCCGATGGGTAATACACTAAAAAAAAAAGGTTGCACTCCAGGAGTGCCGGTAGAAGTGAAAACTTTTTTGTTACTATGTTTTATTTTTAATTTGAATGACGTCTTACTCATTTTCGATCAGGGTCACGTGACCCTGACGCGAGTTTTGGTCACGTGACCCTGACGCGAGTTTTAAATTTTTTACCCATTACAGAAAAAGTGTACAACGCCGCTAAAGAAGTTTTCACTTCAAAAACAAAAGAATGCATTCAGAAAAGAAACAAAAGCATGAGAACTTATTAGCTACGTACATCTTAAAACTAAACAATTAAACTGAAGCTATATACAAAAATTATTTACATTGGTACCTACTTACGTATACATATTTACAAACTAAACTTATGATCTAATACACATTTACAATCTAATTATACGTTGCTACATTTGTTGGTAGGGACATATGTGGGGCGTTAAGTCGCCACAAGTACCCCCCTACCAGTGATTTAGATCACGGAACAAAACAAGTGATTTGGGCCATAAATCTGCTAGTGATCTGAATCATGATAAACCAGCCTGATAATACTCAGGGAAACGAACACGTCTATTAGACCTACGCGGAACCGTGCGTTGGTTCCTAAACGGTGCGTCTGCCGTTCGGTCGTGGGCAGTTACTTCAGTCGTAGTACTTGCGTCTGACGCTCCCTCTAGCGGGTTTCCCTCGGCTGCGGCTAATGCATGACTAATGCTACCATGAAATTACTACCATACACAACATATTTGAGTTATGGAGTCTCATCAATCAAGTAACAACATAATAAAGATGCAGTCAAATATTAAATTATAACAAATTCTTCGACACGAGTGTAAATGTAAGGTATTTATTTCAATACTAAGTCGTGTCGACACATGAACAGACATTCGGGCGGCCAGCGAAGACAGCAACAGAATTCAACATCATAATTTTACCATATTCTATTTCTAGACTTAATTTATACACATCGCCCTAAACGAGTCCTGGGAAGTATTTCTTTGTTCACAATCAAACTGGCGAGCTGCTTTAGTGTCGTCGGGTTGCGGCGGGCACTCATTAACTTAGCTATACTGTAACTCGCACTAAACTATGCGCGGCGGCCGGGAGGCCTCTCTACCGCACTCACACACAGTACGGAGAGTAATAACAGCCGCGTCTGAAACCTGATATACAAGCACTTTTCTGTCGGATCGGTAACTTTTGACATCCTCAGGAAGCTCTCGGCGCATTTCATCCAGGGTTTCAGGGTCAGCTGTGCTGAACTGAGCCATCTGCGGCCACGACACCTGCCTGGAGCTGTTAGCTGGGCCGTTGACACTGCCGCCACCGGGGGTCGCCATCGCACCCGTCATGATGACGTTATTGCACTTGCACTCACTTGAATGTCACGGAGTATCACAAATTGTCAACTCGCCGCGTTGCTGTTAATTAATCACTGCGGCCCGACCCTTTATACATCGAAAGCTCACGTTTACTAAATACTCGATCACGTCGGGGTCACCACTTTCGCGTTGATTACGCGAATTAAAACGTTTTAGAAACGTGTAGCACGGGATGTAAGCGTTGCAAGGGTCGGCCGGTAGGTTGGAATGAAAAAGTTCTTTCTTGCAGCAGAGATGTATAATCACGATAATTATCAGAGCGAGTGAACTGACTCGTGTGAAGGTTGCGCGTGGACTGTCCACCAAAAATACACATTCGTCTTTCCCAGTCGCTGGCGATAAACTTCTTACAACTAAAAACTATAGTAAGCATTGTTACCAATAAACAATAGAAACGCTCTCTGGGAAGCCCAACGGTATAAAAACATAAAACATAACATTTGGCATTTTGTTAAGGCCATAAATGTTACAGACAAATACCCTTTCTTAATTGCCAGTTCACAATGCAGTTTAAAACAATTCGATGTACAATACAATTTAACACTGCAGCTGCGTACAATAAAACATAATATTTCAGCTGTGTGAATCGGCGGAAAGGACCGAAGAATAGTTTATTGTTATCTATTACTTCGGAGCTTTCACCCGATGGGTAATACACTAAAAAAAAAACAAAAGAATGCATTCAGAAAAGAAACAAAAGCATGAGAACTTATTAGCTACGTACATCTTAAAACTAAACAATTAAACTGAAGCTATATACAAAAATTATTTACATTGGTACCTACTTACGTATACATATTTACAAACTAAACTTATGATCTAATACACATTTACAATCTAATTATACGTTGCTACATTTGTTGGTAGGGACATATGTGGGGCGTTAAGTCGCCACAAATTTTCAAAATTTACAATATTTTGAAAGTTACGGGCGCGTAAAAGTTACTATTTTTATGACAAAATCTTCATTGAAGTAAAACCTTTGTATTTAAAAAACAAAGAAATTTAAGAAAAAAAATAAAAACCTACAAACCTAGAATATAATATGCTGAAACGATTGACACCAGAATCTAAGAGATTGGTCGTGATTTAGTATGTGAAAAACGTTTTCTCCCGAGAGACAAATTTCATATAAAAAATACTTACAGTCAGTCGCGAGCTGCAACGCTCTCTATCGCACGATCGGGGTTTTTTCAACGCGTGAGAGGGACAGTACGAGTTTTTCTAAATACCTATTTTTTGAAATGGCAGCAACTATTCTATCCTCTTAATCCAGGTTATAAACTATCTGTGTACCAAACTTTAGACAAATCCGTTCAGTGGTTTTTGCGTGAAACAGTAACAAACTTACCTACATACACATACATCCTCACAAACTTTCGCATTTATAATTCAATAGGATTTTGCGCAGTGGTTCAGCAATCGACTGCGGCACAGCGTGTCGAGTGTCGATCCCCGCACGAAACAAATATTTGTATGACCTACAATTAGTTGTCCCGGGTTGCCATGTTTGTGTATGTGAGTTTTTATGTTTGTAAACGAACCCACGACACAGGAGACATTTCTAGAGCGGAACAAAGTTTTGAAAACAAATTTTATACAAACTGACATTATTTTTTTAACACTAGCTGTTACCAGCGGCTTCACCCGCTGTAACTTGAAAATTATCCCACGGGAACATAAAATCGGGATAAAAACTATCCTATGTGTTAATCTAGGTTATAAACTATCTGTATACCAAATTTTAGCCAAATCCGTTAAGTGGTTTTTGCGTGAAAGAGTAACAAACATCCATACATCCATACTTACAAACTTTCGACTTTTTAGTAGTAGTAGGATGAAATTTTAATTATTTATTTTATTTAGTTTTGTGAATACGAGGACCCATGTGGGCCAGCTGTTGTTTTTTATTTATTTATTCATTATAATGATTGTCTGACAGTTTGAGTAACTTAAGCGGCCTAAACAAGTCCTTTCTTCGGTATTGTTCGTCGTGTCGCTGAGCTCCTTGTGTTATAAGTTGAGCTCCACGATAACTGACAAATGCTTGCACTGACTGGACAGGTCCACTCAAATTTGTATGGTTCTTTCTTCAAAAGACCATTTCAGACATTGCCTGCATGGTCCTCGTATAATTATTGTTCTACATTTATGATGTGTGGACTTTAAAAGAGACTGTGACCTCTGAGTTTATTTCGGATGTTTCTTCTCAGAGTAGTCAGGTACGAAACACCGGCCCCTCCTAGTTTTATGAAAAGACGTGTAAAAGTGTTGATATAACCTACTTGCATAAATAAACATCATTTCATTTCATCATTTCATTTCATTTCATCAACAAAAAAAAATCCCGGAAGTGGCAACTTTAACAACGAAATAAACAAGGTTATTGCAAAACAGCTGAAATAATTATAGATTCGGTTTTACATTTGATAATATTGCCGATTTGGTTACTAGCAAGGTTAATGGCAAGCGTCAGAGGGGTCGCAGTCCACTTAGATGGTCGGACCAAATTCGATCTACCCTTTTTTTTTAGCGTGGTGAAATCATCAAATGAGTCAGACTTGTACTGACTAAAATCCACGGTGTCCTTCAATAGCCCTTTATGTTCCAGGGGTCACGGTATGGTAATAAGTCCCCGGTAGGCTTTGGTCCTCTAAGAGGAGCCCCCGTCATTTTTACTGACGCTCTTTGAGGCGCGCGTGGAACACGACGCGCCGCGCCGCCGCCGTCGACCCGGGCATGGTCCATGGTCGGGCATGGACACGAAACTTTACGATGCTCTACATTCTGTGAAGAACAGAAACAGATTGCGAAGCATCGTCAAGCTGAAAGTGACTTCACGTTGAGGGAATCACATCCTCAGTAATGAGGAGCGACGCGAGGAGGAGGAATATTGCCGATAAAACTAAAGTTTCACATCTTCACGAAGTTTTTCCCAGAAATGTTCAATTACGTAAAATCTAAAAATACTTATGGTGATTCTTTCTTAATTAGCCAATTAATTTTCTTTTCGAAGGCAACTTCAAAATGGAGAAAGTTTTAATTTGGGTACTTGTCCTTGTTTTGTGATGTTGATACCACTTATTTGTTTCTTAATATCTGTAATGTTAATTTATTCTTCAGAACTTTATTTACGCAACATAAATCTAGAAATTTCAGTAGCAAAATCACCCAAAATATTATGATGATTTCTTTATTCTAAAGTTTTACGCAGTTCTTTCCCCATTTTCCGAAGAACTAGTAATATTTTTGAATAGTAAATACTACATTTACCAGAGTCGGTACATGAGTCGGTTTTAGAAATATGTGCTAATCGTCAAAGAGTCCTCCCGTCCTGAACGGAAGGGTGTGTCAGATTTAAAACTACCCAGTTCCTTCGCATGCCATTTGAACTCCAGGTCCGTGGTACCGTGCTTAGACAGTCCCGAAAACCAAAAACTTAGACCTACGGGTCAAACACATTAATACCTATTAAAGGTATACTATACTGCAAGCCCAAAAAAAAAAACTTATTGTATACAATAATAATATTCCACAACTATCACACAACGCCATCAAGTCCCAAGCTAAGCTGAGCTTGTGTTATGGGTACAGTCACGAGCAATAGTATGTAGACAATAAGCAGTATTCAAAAGGAATTTTCTGCTACCATATTGATTAAACTTTTACCTTTTCATAAGACCTCTATTTTGGAAGCCATACAACTACGAAATAGGTCTTACTTCAGAGTGGAAACCAGTATTTCACGAGTAATTTGCGTTTGAATTTAGTTAAGTGTATATTTGTTATTGCAGCTCATGACTGTACTAGACAACTACTTATATATTTCTAAATACATAAATATAGATAAATTACACCCAGACACAGAACAAATGATCGTGCTCATCACACAAACATTTGTCCTGGGTGGGAATCGAACACACGACCTCCGGCATAACAGTTAGTGTCACACCCACTAGACCAAGAGGCCTGTCAACTTAATTATAATAAGAGTGAGATGGCCTGTTAAGACTGAACTGCCTTCAATTTGCGTATAAGTAGTCATAAGACAGAATCATCTGTTGACATCATCGTGTTATCACAGTAAGCAGTTAATTGTTTGTCTAATTTATGCGTGACGCGCTCGGTTGGGGGCCGACGAATCTTCATAAATGCTTGCTTACAAAATACACCTTAATTTTGTAATTTGTACAGGAGATCATAAGATACAAGCTTTATGAAAAATGCTAGAAAAGGAAATCCTACTCGATTATTACAAACGTGAAAGTTTATGAGGATGAATAGTGCTTACATCTCTCTCATGTACAAAAACTTCTAAGCGAATTTGGATGACAGATAGTTTGGGTATTAATAGTTTTAACCTCAGTTTTATCACGTTTTATGTTCCCGTGGTATGACTTTTCGAGTTGTAGCCGGCAAAGTCGATGTCAACAGCTTGTAATTTAATAATTGAACAGCTAAATGAAGAGAAAAATACAAAATTAAAAGAAAGAAAAAATAAGCTGGAATAAATTGTACGCTTTTTAAAATAATTAATACCGCTGTGAACAAATAAATCTCTAGGCTTATTTTTATAAAGCTTTATGAGGTTTTTGACTGTCCGTGATTTTTAATCCATTTCAGTAAGCTTGTAATTAAATGAAAATAAACACGCACATGACATAAAAAAAACTTTATAGACCTAGATAAGTGAAGGTAATACCAACACCATATTTTTTTCATTTTAAAATGGGTCTTGACCTTAATCTATCCAATAAGCAAAGCACCTAGAAGGAATTTTAACTCCTGCGCACTGACGGAACACTTTTTCTGCCATTAGGTGCGTCCACACAGCATTTGCCGCGCGAGGAAACTGCCTCGCGAGGCTGCTGGCTCTGTGTGGACGAGCCAATTGTTTCTCGACCGAGGCATGAATCATTATACCCGAACAAAAAGCCGACTCTGGTTGGCTCGGGCGCTCGGGCAAGCTTCGAACCCAAATTACCGTATAATAATCATAGCAAAAAAAACCTAACCTTAAAAAACCACAACTCGCTATCTCTTATCACTTAAAACCATCTTAATTATAGCGCTCTTGATGTCAGATGCCATTGTTTAGTCTCTTGTCCTAAAACCGCCTTGATGACAAATCTGCATACCTTTCGCCTCATGTCTACCATCTAAGATAGCTTTTAAAGGTAAGTAATTATGGCAAAATTTACATAATATATCTATGGAATGCCCGGAACTTCAAACTGCTGGTGCAGTTGTATCTATCAAAGGGTTGTAAGTTCGCCACAAAAATAATTCCCCACGAAAAAAAGTATGTACACATATAAATTAGCCAAAGGTTTTGTTTTTTTAATTAACGAGAACATTTAACCCATTTTTATTCGCACGAGGATAGCAGAAAAAATTAATTATAAAATCCAGCACAAAACTATTTAAAACCAAGACACAATGTGGAATCTGAACAGAAAATACTAGGAGAACAGGATCAAAACTTTTTGTCGAGTGGAATATATAAATATAATATATAATATTTTGTGGCGAACTTACAACATAACCCCTATCAAATACCATCATCATCACATTCAGCTTGTCAGGGTTCGGGGCAAAGTCTTAAAAAAACCTTGAAAACTTCTACGAGTATTTTAAGTCAGTAAGGCCGCCACATATATCAGTTTTCCTATGATTTGGTTTCCTGATCCGTTTTCTATCCGAACACAGTGAATTCATCCAAATGTGTGTGCATGTCACACACATTCGATAACTTCCTGTACAGTAAGCGTCTTTCCAGTATTTCCAGCGTTTCTCGTATGAAAAAATGGAACAGCGCCTCTGGTGTGCGAAGAAGGAACTAATTTTTTCCTTGAAAATTGTCAATTTGAAATTGTCAAAGTTCCAGTTTACTTTACGTCTCAAATACTGAAAACTCGTGCTAAGCGTACTGATTTCGCAAAACGGATGAAACTTCTGAAAATGTATGTAATGTGGCCAGCCTAAGAGTCTGACAGTCTCTGGCGGCAATTTGAAAGTGTCGTATATTCGTCAATTCTGGTTTACCAAAAAAATGAAAAAATACGTGTCAAATATTTTAATAAATCTATCTGACGAACTAACTATCATCATCAGCCTATAATGTTCCCACTGCTGGGACACAAGCCTCCTCTCTGTGAGAGGGAGTGGGTCATAATCCACCACGCGGGCCCAGTGCGAGTTGGTAGATGTCACATGTCTTCGAATTTTTGGTTCTAGGACATGCCGGTTTCCTCACGATGTTTTCCTTCACCGTTTTGAGAGCAGATGTGATGAAATAAATTACACAAATTAATGGGCCTGGCGGGGTTCGAACACACGAGCCAGAACTCGTAAGTCGGGACCGATACCACTGGGCCACCACTGCTTACCTAACTGTATTTCCAGTTAGTTAATGTTGTCAACATTCCTATTATTATTGCACAAGTTTTCTCCACAAGCAATGCTATTAATGATCTCTCACAGTACACCGAGGTTTCTACAGAGTTCTTTTCAAACATGAGTCCGTAAGTCCCGGCACCTCATTACTGACTGCCTGCAAAGGCTAGCCATCCTCTCCGTACCCTTTCATGTTTAATTCGGTTCTAGAGCTCATATTAATTGGCGTTGAAGCAACTAATTTGCAACTTTTGATTACATATGAGTTGGAAAGGAAACCACGGTCTGAATGTACTAACTTTGTGTTTCATTTTGTTTTTTAAAATAATATGATTAATTTTTAGGGTTCCGTAGTCAACAAGGAACCCTTATAGTTTCGCCATGTCCGTCCGTCCGCCCGTCCGTCTGTCCGCAGTTTAGCTCAGAGACGCACAGTACTAGAGAGCTGTAATTTGGTGTAAGTATACGGATTTGTTGTGCCGAAAAAGTGGCAAAATAAAATCTCGTAAAATATTTTTTTTAGGGTACCTCCTGTACACGTTAAGTGGGGATTTTTTTTTTCTCGCGTGCCCCTTAGTGTGGGGTATAATTAAATAGGTCTTTAAAAAATATTGATAGTTTACATTAACAATTTTTTGATAAAAAAAATCGTTTGTGAAATATTAAGCTTTAAAGTGCTAAATTTTGCTCGACTCGAGTGTCCCCCCCTCTACCAGCTAAACGGTTATGTTTGGGGGTGTGAAAAAATTCACAATAGTAGTATATATAACGAAGTTTAAAAGAAAATTGTCATGACTAAGTAGGCTTTACAACTTTAAGAGTAATAGCCCAACTAGCAAAAGATGTCGTAAGAATGCCAGCAGCACGTTTCTCATTTGGCTATTGATCGAGAGAAAAAGTCGAGAGATGAATCCGACCACGTTCTCTCGACGCGATTTGGGCGCACTTCTCTCAGCTATTTAGTGCTGTGAACATCGTAAGATTATCTCTGAATCGCCAAATTGTCGAAAGAATATAGAAATAATCGCAACTCGAAAGCTATTTAGTATCATATTAATCGGAAGAAGCGCTTTCATTCGACAAATTTATCGTAAGATAGCAGTGCGGTTGCAATCTCTCGACTCTTTGATCGAGTGAATGCATCCAACTGGCATTCTTACGACATCTCGATCGACTCTCGATCTGCGCATGGGTGTTTGTGAAATGAAAATTAATAGTTTAATGTTTAGTATTAAACTTTTCATTATTATTTGTGCCATACAATTTCAAAGTCATACGACAATTCGTGACCTAAAGTTAGCTAAAAGGTGCTACTTTCATATGCGGAATTAAATTTGTCGTCTATATTCCTTACATTTTAGTTAATATTTTCATGGGCCGTAACATTTCTTAGTAAATTATGAATTAAAAATAATATTAATTTAATATTTTATCCAATTCGCCATTATTAGCAATTCACTTATCATCAAAAAGCATTCACTCGGCTTTTTAGCCGAGAGATGGAAATGCGGATTCAATCTTACGACTTCTAGGACCGCAATTGCAGTTAGATTGGGGTTCCTTAGCGCAAGATGTTAAATCCTTAATATTAGATCAAAATACTGTCATATTATTAATACTCCAGAGGAATTTGAAAGATAATTAAACATAAACAAAATATTCTATATTTTAATTATAAATTATAACAAAAAATAAAAAAATTGTTTATGTTTAATTATCTTTCAAATTCCTCTTTGTCTAACTTTTTCATTAAGTTAAGTAATTTGGTTTGACTTGATCAGCCTAAGTAGTTGGCGGTTGGCAAATATCAAAAATATTTTCTACAGAACCCGCATTTATATTTAATTTTGTTTGCTCTTCTTCTGTGGTTGCTGCCAATGCAGATGTCGATTGTTTTAAAATTTTATAAATCATGTTCACTTTTCGTCGGAACCCTCCGCTTCTTTTAATTTTTTTCCACCAATTGTAATCCATTTTTGACGTAACGCAATACGGTACGTACGTACAGATATTATACAAAATGGCGTTCCATATCACAATTATGTTGTAAGAAGGCTTTCAAATGATGTTTTGAGCACCTTTTGGCGCTGAATTGATAATTTGAAAGCGTTTTCTCAACTTCAAAAATTATGCGGAATGAAAGCCGTGTGAGAAGCCATCTTAGGACATTAAGTGTCGGTATAATAACTGAGGTGCTATTTTGTCGAATGAACAGCGTTCTCTCGATAAATATGCTGTAAGAAATACATGTCGAAAGATAGCTTCACGAAAGCTTCTCTTACGACAAATTAGCGATTCAGTTGCTTTCAAAGAGCTTTCATAGGACTTACGGTTGGTTGCTCATAGAGCTAAAAAGCGCTGAAGGCTAAAAAGCCGAGAGAGCGGCTTTTAAACGGCTTTTTGAATTATGGGATCTTTCATACGGCTGTCTTTCGATCTATAGTCGTAAGAGTAATTGCTCATAGGATCTCTTTGCTAGTTGGGAGTTGACCAACTTATAAAATGTACTTGGATAACATATTTTCTTAAACAAAATGTATCGGAGAACATGTTATTCAACTGCAAATGTAAGTTTGCCAACTTTATTTTTACAGCTTTAATAGGTATGTTTTAACGGTACGTTTTTTGGGGACAGGTAGGTTTATTCGTCAACTATTTTTAACTAACTTCAAAAAAAGGAGGAGGTTCTAAATTCGTCGTAATCTTTTTTTTAATGTATTTTCCCCGATTTCTCAAAGACTCCTGGACCGATTTTGAAAATTCTTCTTTTTAAAATTAAATTCAGCGAATCATTTTAGTTGGTTCACATACGTATTTTGATGGGCAACTACGGAACCCTACACTGTGCGTGGCCCGACACGCACTTGGCCGGTTTTTAAAGTTCTGTGTTTCGTTGTCCACTTCTGGGAATAGACCTTTGTCCTCATTAACGCCAAAGTCCAGTCCATATCCAATGTTATCAGATTTTTCCGTAATTATGTTTTATTCAAATACTGTTAATTATGTTTAAAATAATATTCCTTAGAGAATAACCCTAAAAGCTTAAATCTTGATTAATGAACAACAAAAAATGAACAAAATATTTTAGCTTTCATGTTTTTACAGGAAAACCCACTTCATTAATGAGATAACGAGGTTTCGATGTTAAGATCTTAATAACATTCCCTCATGTAGGTACTATCCACCTCTTTTAGGCATATCAACATGTTACCAAGGTCTCTATGAGTCTTCCCTGGTCCCTAAGTAATCATACCTTTTTTATCGAGGTCAAATCATCAAATTAGTCCTGGGAACCCAGGGCGGGATCCAAGTGACTGTCAGACTTGTATTGACTTAAATCCAAGTTTATCGTTCCATAGCGCTTTGAATTCCAGGATACCTGATGAGATAATCCCGCAAGCTTTGGCCCTCTAAGGGGAGCCCCGTCATTTTGCTGAGCTTTTTAACCGACTTCAAAAAAAGGAGGAGGTTATCAATTCGACTGTACTTTTTTTTTTTATGTTTGTTACCTCATAAGTTGCGACTGGGTGAACCGATTTTCATGATTCTTTTTTTAATCAAAAGCTGGTGCTTCCCGTGTGGTCCCATTGTCACCATTTCAGGATTTGATGATTGAATCTTGGAGAAATCGAGGGCAACCCTCAAATTTTATTAGCTGACACATAGTTTTTGGGGCATTTCACGTGAAGCGGACAGGGAAAAAAAAGTGAGGTTCTGAAAATCGATGATATTCGGCCCAATTATACTTCTAGTAGATATGCATGTGAACACAAAATATTTTTTTTGTATAACGTATATTTCAGAAGTTATGGGTTTCTAAAGAATTGTCGTAATCGTAATTTCAATTTTTTTAAATTAGTTTTTCGAGTTTAACTAATTTACAATAAAATATTTAACACAGCGATACGTATTGGAAAAGTACTGTTATTTTTAACAATAAAATAAAATTTTGAAAAATATATTTTTTTCATGTCCAAAACCGGAAGTAAAGTTTTCAAACCTGAATTTCAGGAACTTCGACCATTTTTATTTTTATTTTTGTTTCCTCAAAATATAGCTTATAGTATATTAAAAATACCATAGAACACTCAGAATGGGATCTCTATTAGTTTAGGAGTTAGAGTGATTATTGTACATACGCGTCGCAATGGGCCTGATATCTGGCGCTAGCTTAGATCGGTTGGCGTGCGCAAAACAACATGTCTTGTATAATTGCTGTGATATAATAATTAAAAGATAATAAAACAACACTGTAACAATGCAAGAACTGGTTTATTTTGTAATTTTTAACCGACTTCAAAAAAAAGTAGGTTCTAAGTTCGACCTGTATGTCTATATGTATGTTTGTCCGCGATTATCTCGCGTTTGGCGGAACGGATTTTGATGCGGATTTCAGCAAAGTGTTCATTATATTCTAGAGAAGGTTTTAGTATATAACACTTATAGATATCCCGTGACGTTGCCCGCGTGGATCCGTTTTTGCTTACTTAGATTGTAGATTATCAGAGACGATTGCGTGTTTGTCCGCGATTATCTCGTGTTTAGCTGAACCAATTTTAATGCGGTTTTCAGAATAGTGTTCGTTACATTCTGAGGAAGGTTTCAGTATATAACAATAATGGATATCTCGTGAATTTGACCGCATAGATTCGTTTTTGTTACTTACTAGGATTGTAGATTTTCAAAGACGCCGATTATGTGATGATTTTTGTTAAATATATATACTTAAAAAAAAGGGAACCGACTTCAAAACCAAACAAAAAAACTGTTGATATTTTGGAAGTTGTTCTTTTGGAAGTCGGTGGCTTTGTTTTTTATTTCATTGACTATGGTCTCCGACTTCCGAAATAAAAGTTATTTTACAGTTTTTTGTGTTTGGTTTTTGAAGTCGGTTGCCACCTTTTCAATTTTTTTTTTACCCGACTGCGCCAGGAGGGTTATTTGCAACCCCGGTTTGGATCTGCGCGGTCACCATTCCAAGAACCAAAAAGTTTTACAGCTTTATTCCAACAACCCGTGGCCTTCTTGTTAAAAGGACCAGTTCTAGCATAAATTCCCATTGTAAAGTTCTAAAAATTACAAAATAAACCAGTTCTTGCATTGTTACAGTGTTGTTTTATTATCTTTTAATTATTATATCACAGCAATTATACAAGACATGTTGTTTTGCGCACGCCAACCGATCTAAGCTAGCGCCAGATATCAGGCCCATTGCGACGCGTATGTACAATAATCACTCTAACTCCTAAACTAATAGAGATCCCATTCTGAGTGTTCTATGGTATTTTTAATATACTATAAGCTTTATTTTGAGGAAACAAAAATAAAAATAAAAATGGTCGAAGTTCCTGAAATTCAGGTTTGAAAACTTTACTTCCGGTTTTGGACATGAAAAAAATATATTTTTCAAAATTTTATTTTATTGTTAAAAATAACAGTATTTTTCCAATACGTATCGCTGTGTTAAATATTTTATTGTAAATTAGTTAAACTCGAAAAACTGATTTAAAAAAATTGAAATTACGATTACGACAATTCTTTAGAAACCCATAACTTCTGAAATATACGTTATACAAAAAAAATATTTTGTGTTCACATGCATATCTACTAGAAGTATAATTGGGCCGAATATCATCGATTTTCAGAACCTCACTTTTTTTTCCCTGTCCGCTTCACGTGAAATGCCCCTTTTCGCAAATCTTATGAAGTAATTCAAGTACTTGCGTATGGAAATCATCATCTCATGTAGCTGAGCTGATGATGGAAGGTACAACTCCTCAAGTAAGAAAATTATGTTTGTGTTCGCATTTCTCCGGAACTACAAGTCCGATTTAAGAAATTCTTTTTTTGTTGTACTAGGTATCGTTCAACTTAGGGAATACTGCAAATTTCATCAAAATCGGTTCAGCAGTTTTTGAGATAGGGAATAAATGAAAGAGATGTTAACGATGTTATTACCGGTTATTACCTAGATTACAAAATTCTAATGCACATGTAAGAACATGATGTATTATGACAAGAATTTTGGTTGAATATTTAAACTAAAAAGAGTAAAATAAAAACTTTTTCAAAAAAAATGTGACCGCCTTCAAAAACAACCACAAAAAAGAGTAAAATAACCTACAAAACTTTTCTTTCGGAAGTCGGTGGCAAAAGAGACAATGAAATTAATAAAAAACCACCGACTTCCGAAAGAAAAGTTTTGTTGGTTATTTTACTCTTTTTTGTGGTTGTTTTTGAAGGCGGTCACATAGTTGGCGGTTGGCAAATATCAAAAATATTTTCTACAGAACCCGCATTTATATTTAATTTTGTTTGCTCTTCTTCTGTGGTTGCTGCCAATGCAGATGTCGATTGTTTTAAAATTTTATAAATCATGTTCACTTTTCGTCGGAACCCTCCGCTTCTTTTAATTTTTTTCCACCAATTGTAATCCATTTTTGACGTAACGCAATACGGTACGTACGTACAGATATTATACAAAATGGCGTTCCATATCACAATTATGTTGTAAGAAGGCTTTCAAATGATGTTTTGAGCACCTTTTGGCGCTGAATTGATAATTTGAAAGCGTTTTCTCAACTTCAAAAATTATGCGGAATGAAAGCCGTGTGAGAAGCCATCTTAGGACATTAAGTGTCGGTATAATAACTGAGGTGCTATTTTGTCGAATGAACAGCGTTCTCTCGATAAATATGCTGTAAGAAATACATGTCGAAAGATAGCTTCACGAAAGCTTCTCTTACGACAAATTAGCGATTCAGTTGCTTTCAAAGAGCTTTCATAGGACTTACGGTTGGTTGCTCATAGAGCTAAAAAGCGCTGAAGGCTAAAAAGCCGAGAGAGCGGCTTTTAAACGGCTTTTTGAATTATGGGATCTTTCATACGGCTGTCTTTCGATCTATAGTCGTAAGAGTAATTGCTCATAGGATCTCTTTGCTAGTTGGGAGTTGACCAACTTATAAAATGTACTTGGATAACATATTTTCTTAAACAAAATGTATCGGAGAACATGTTATTCAACTGCAAATGTAAGTTTGCCAACTTTATTTTTACAGCTTTAATAGGTATGTTTTAACGGTACGTTTTTTGGGGACAGGTAGGTTTATTCGTCAACTATTTTTAACTAACTTCAAAAAAAGGAGGAGGTTCTAAATTCGTCTTAATCTTTTTTTTAAATGTATTTTCCCCGATTTCTCAAAGACTCCTGGACCGATTTTGAAAATTCTTCTTTTTAAAATTAAATTCAGCGAATCATTTTAGTTGGTTCACATACGTATTTTGATGGGCAACTACGGAACCCTACACTGTGCGTGGCCCGACACGCACTTGGCCGGTTTTTAAAGTTCTGTGTTTCGTTGTCCACTTCTGGGAATAGACCTTTGTCCTCATTAACGCCAAAGTCCAGTCCATATCCAATGTTATCAGATTTTTCCGTAATTATGTTTTATTCAAATACTGTTAATTATGTTTAAAATAATATTCCTTAGAGAATAACCCTAAAAGCTTAAATCTTGATTAATGAACAACAAAAAATGAACAAAATATTTTAGCTTTCATGTTTTTACAGGAAAACCCACTTCATTAATGAGATAACGAGGTTTCGATGTTAAGATCTTAATAACATTCCCTCATGTAGGTACTATCCACCTCTTTTAGGCATATCAACATGTTACCAAGGTCTCTATGAGTCTTCCCTGGTCCCTAAGTAATCATATACCTTTTTTATCGAGGTCAAATCATCAAATTAGTCCTGGGAACCCAGGGCGGGATCCAAGTGACTGTCAGACTTGTATTGACTTAAATCCAAGTTTATCGTTCCATAGCGCTTTGAATTCCAGGATACCTGATGAGATAATCCCGCAAGCTTTGGCCCTCTAAGGGGAGCCCCGTCATTTTGCTGAGCTTTTTAACCGACTTCAAAAAAAGGAGGAGGTTATCAATTCGACTGTACTTTTTTTTTTATGTTTGTTACCTCATAAGTTGCGACTGGGTGAACCGATTTTCATGATTCTTTTTTTAATCAAAAGCTGGTGCTTCCCGTGTGGTCCCATTGTCACCATTTCAGGATTTGATGATTGAATCTTGGAGAAATCGAGGGCAACCCTCAAATTTTATTAGCTGACACATAGTTTTTCGCAAATCTTATGAAGTAATTCAAGTACTTGCGTATGGAAATCATCATCTCATGTAGCTGAGCTGATGATGGAAGGTACAACTCCTCAAGTAAGAAAATTATGTTTGTGTTCGCATTTCTCCGGAACTACAAGTCCGATTTAAGAAATTCTTTTTTTGTTGTACTAGGTATCGTTCAACTTAGGGAATACTGCAAATTTCATCAAAATCGGTTCAGCAGTTTTTGAGTTATGGAATAAATGAAAGAGATGTTAACGATGTTATTACCGGTTATTACCTAGATTACAAAATTCTAATGCACATGTAAGAACATGATGTATTATGACAAGAATTTTGGTTGAATATTTAAACTAAAAAGAGTAAAATAAAAACTTTTTCAAAAAAAATGTGACCGCCTTCAAAAACAACCACAAAAAAGAGTAAAATAACCTACAAAACTTTTCTTTCGGAAGTCGGTGGCAAAAGAGACAATGAAATTAATAAAAAACCACCGACTTCCGAAAGAAAAGTTTTGTAGGTTATTTTACTCTTTTTTGTGGTTGTTTTTGAAGGCGGTCACATTTTTTTTGAAAAAGTTGTTGAGGCGTGTGTGCAACACGACGCGCTGTTGACCCGGAAATTGTTCATGATCAAACGACGAGTCACCTACTAAAACTTATCATACCTAAGACTTTCAGGGGGATATTAAGCTATGTGGGACAACATAACAAATTAATTTATCGTTTCCAGAATCTCAAATATGCTCGAAAGCAATAAAATTGTCTGTTTAGAACGTAGGATGTGATTTTATGTCCAACCATAAGCCATAACCGAATTTCTTGGTATTCTGCCTTAATTTTATTAAGGTCATACCATCACGTCATGGATTCCCTGAGGAGAAAATTAAAGTGGTATTTGTAACGCACCCAATATTTTTATTGAAATTGATATAGATACTCTAGGGTACTGGCACTTAACTAAAATAAAAGAAAATCTATTCGAGCTAAAATTACTCTTTTATAATTATAGAACAAAATCGGAAATACCAAAGAACAAAATCATAAAACCACTACTTTTAGAACAAACATTTTATATCCAAAGATATTGAGAATGACGCGCAAGTTTTTTATCTAAATCACACAAGATGAAACGATACGAAAAAACAATAAACAGAATCAATCAAAATGATAAATCACGAATGGCACAAGTACCACGAACCAATTAAGACAATTGGATCACTAACCTGATCACGCAACATCCTACAACAGAACAAACAGCTCAGGTAATATTGGGAACCAATATAGGCGTTATTCGGCTTTTAACAGTATTAATAATAACGTAAAAGCTTCAGGTGCAAACCAATTTCGAACAACATTGTAGTATTTAATAGCTTTTTCATAAAGTTTCGCTGAGTTTCAGAGTTAAACTTTACGTCGCATCAAAATAGATTAAATTTAAAAAAGATGTTGAGACTTGCAGTTTAATAAACCTGTTGTTTAGAGCAACCTTGTTGGAGGGAAAAATAAACTGAGCAATCACAAGGAATTTTGTGGTTTCTTTTGAAACTCCGACATGTTTTACTTGAGTACATCAACTGCTCAAACTCTTCTCTATACGGGTGGAAGTTTGCCATGTCATACAGTGTTTATAAGTTTGTCCGGAAATAGAACATGATTGGCCTGTTGGTCTAGTGGTTAGTGACCCTGACTGCTATGCCGGTGGCCGTGGGTTCGATTCCCACCCAGGACAAATGTTTGTGTGATGAGCACGATCATTTGTTCTGTGTCTGGGTGTAATTTATCTATAATATGTATGTATTTAGAAATATATAAGTATGTTTATCTACTCTCATATCGTAAACTTCGAAATACAAAACTCAAAACGAGTTTATAATGACATACTTTATACCATAGAGTATCGTAATGAAATTAAAAAATTAAATTATAACACTGAATCTCTAACAAAACAAAATTTAATTTTTTTTCATTATGATACAGATTACTGATCATAGATACATCTTTTTACTTTTTTATCTGTGGCTGCGCGCGCTTTCTAAGGGAATGTTGAGATTTTGACGTTTGTGTTTCGGTGGATGACATGGTGGATGATTATTAGTGTTTATTAATTTTTATCTTTTATTTGATATGTTCGTGTTCAATGAGAGTAGATAAAGTAGTGTATGAAACTGTACATAACTGGTATTATACCACTCGTGTGATACTATTAAAAAACTCGCTTCGCTCGTATTTTAAACTCACACTCGTGTATAATACCCCTCATTATGTACCAGTTACATAAACTACTATTATCAGTTGTCTAGTACCCATAACACAAGCTCTGCTTAACTTGGGACTAGATGGCGTTGTGTGATAGTTGTAGAATATTATTATTATTATTCTCTTTATTTATTTTTAGACTTATAAATTACATTTTTAAATATTTTTATAAAAAACCGGCCAAGTGCGTGTCGGGCCTCGCACAGTGTAGGGTTCCGTAGTTGCCCATCAAAATACTTAAGCGAAGTAACTAAACTGATTCGCTGAATTTAATTTTAAAAAGAAGAATTTTCAAAATCGGTCCAGGAGTCTGAGAAATCGGGGATAATACATAAAAAAAGATTACGACGAATTTAGAACCTCCTCCTTTTTTTGAAGTTAGTTAAAAAACCTAAAAACCTACCTATCCCCAAAAAACATACCTTTAAAAGCTGTAAAAATAAAGTTGACAAACTTACATTTGCAGTTGTCTCCGATACATTTTGTTTAAGAAAATATGATATCAAGTACATTTTATAAGTTGGTCGACTATTACTCGTAAAGTTGTAAAGCCTACTTAGTCATGATAATTTTCTTTTAAACTTCGTTATATATACTACTATTGTGAATTTTTTCACACCCCCAAACATAACCGTTTAGCTGGCAGAGGGGGGGGACACTCGAATCGAGCAAAATTTAGCACTTTAAAGCTTAATATTTCACAAACGAATTTTTTTATCAAAAAATTGTTAATAGAAACTATCATTATTTTTTAAAGGCCTATTTAATGATACCCCACACTAAGGGGTACGCGAGAAAAAAAAAATCCTCACTTTACGTGTAAGTACTGGAGGTACCCTAAAAAAAAATATTTTACAAGATTTTATTTTACCACTTTTTCGGCACAACAAATCCGTATATTTACACCAAATTACAGCTCTCTAGTACTGTGCGTCTCTGAGCTAAACTGCGGACAGACGGACGGACGGACGGACGGACGGACGGACATGGCGAATCTATAAGGGTTCCTTGTTGACTACGGAACCCTAAAAAAGAAACAAAAAACATTTAAAAATATAAAAAATAGCATTCCACCAGCACCAGGAACAGGGTCCGGGCTGTCGGTGGTCAGGGCTCTTGAGAGAGGAACCTCCTAACAATACGCGCCGTGTCCAGGAGTACTGCCTTCTGAATCAAGCGCTTGATCCAGCTGCCAAGCGAGAGCCTCTTCAGATGTTGTTCGAGGCTCTTGGCAATTAAGCCATTGGCAGACACGACTATCGGCACAATGACTGCCGTATTTACGTCCCACATGTCAACAACCTCGCGAGCCAGATCAAGATAGTTGAATTGCTTATCCTTTTCTGCCCTCACGAGGTTCTCATCATGCGGGACCGTAATATCAACAATCATTGCGCGACGCTCTGATCGATCTATCACCACAATGTCAGAAATTTATTATTATTGGAACAAATTGTCGGCAATCCAATTTATTGTACGATAATGGGGGGATTTGAAACGACTACTGCTTACTGCCTTTACCTAGTTCATAAACTTTATTAATGTTTGCAAGTTGAACGAGTGTTTGAGGGATTCGGTTCATGATCCAAATATAGAAAGCAGATTTGAGATGTATTTTCTTTGTAACCGGAAATGTTTTAGAGTACGTGTACACTCTTGGCTTGGAGATCTAGCTATGACTCTCCTGAGACGTTACAGAGAAACCAGGATGAACGTTACTATATAAACTCTTGCACTCCACTTGAGTGTATCGGAGCAATCCAGCCGCCATATGTTTACTAGTTGTTGTCAGCGATTTCACCCGCTACTGCTCGAATATTATCCCATGAGGACATAAAATTGGGATATCCTACTAATATTATAAATGCGAAAGTTTGTGAGGATGTATGTATTTGTATGTGTATGTAGGTATGTTTGTTACTCTTTCACGCAAAAACTACTAAATGGATTTGGCTAAAATTTAGTATACAGATAGTTTATAACCTGGATTTACACATAGAATAGTTTTTATCCCGATTCCCTTTCCATGGGATAATTTTCGAGTTGTAGCAGGTGAAGCCGCTGGCGACAGCTAGTAATATTAACTTTCACGTTTATAATAAAGAAAGAAGTATAATGTTTGCTTCTATAAAAAATCTTTTTCTTAACTAAATGTTTTTAAAATTAAAACTTCTCACGACTGAACTTTTACACGATAAGTCCCACTTCAAAGGAATTTATAAAAAGATATATGTAGGGTGAATACACAATAAAACGGAAGCTGTGTTTGTAAAAAGGGATACTATAGAATAGATAGATATATAAACTCACCACAATAATGACAGCTACCGGCACTCTTTGGTCTATGATCATCAGTAGGTAGTGCCAAAGTGCCAACCGTCAAATAACATGAACATTTTCGTTCAAAAACTTTAACATATCTGAAGCCATATATCACGACTTTTCCGGTTTTTGTGATGTTAATCAACACGGGGTAAAATTAGTTCCAAGTGTGTACACTAGAGGAGCTTTTAATCTCTATAGAAAAAAATCAATGCTACTTTTCGTTGTAGTTTTATAAATCAAGAACGGGCTCACCTATACAAATCAAATGTTTATTAGGCTTTTTTGGGACTATTTAGTAGATGGTTTATGTGAAGTTTGCACAAAATCAGTCGAGTGGTTTTTCACCTATCGTATTTTTTGTAACAAATGAATTCAATAAATGGCGGATCATTTTGTTAATGTGGATTTTGTTGTCAAAGTGGCGAAGCACGTACCGGGCCACTAGTTTTCCATAAAATTATCGTAATATCATAAATAATACTTCAATTAAGTACTCTATACGGTAAAATACGGATGCGCTAAGGCGGTATAATAAAACATCGTGCAACTGAATTTTCGACATAACGAGTTTTATGTAAAAAAATCGATCAACAACTTTTGAAAGCACTTAGGGATTCTGTAGTGTATGTTTCAGCGATTATTCCTTCATTAAGTGTCTTCCAAATTATACGAAAAGTCTTAAAGTATGCGAGAAATTCTAGCAACAACACTTTAAAAAAGAATTCTCGTGTAAATATTTTAAGAAATTGTTGAAGTGCTTGAATCTCTTTCAGTTTAATATTGCAATGCAGACATAGTTCAGACCTAGGCACGTAGCAGAGAGCGGGCGATATTGAATGCAGAGTTCACCTTTTTATTGCTCGCTTATATTCTCTTTTACTGTGAGCAATACATTTCTGAAAGTGTACGGTTTCTGAAAATGTAAAGGCAGAGATTAGATTTTAGCATATGAGATTTTGAAATCGATTTCGTTCACAAGGCGACGCAAGTCTCTAAATTGGAAAATTGGTGGCCGTAGTCAATGAAATAAAAAACAAAGCCATCGACTTCCGAAAGAAAAGTTACTTTACACCTTTTTGGTTTTGAAGTAGATTCCTTAGGTGTGTATTAGGCGCGCCAGAATCACATGTGACGTGAACTTTCGAAACATGGTTTTAACTAGCCTTCGGGAATAACCTCGGTAATTGAATCATATACTAGCTGTTGTACCCACTTTCACTTTTAGAATACTAGAATATCTAGAGGAAATTATTTTGATTCATACTGATTATAAACACATGCATGAAATGTTCTAAATAACGACCGTGAGTGTTGACTCATCCCAAAATGTATAAGATAAGATTACGTTTGGCTTTAAATCCGTTCGTTTCAATCATCCTTGAATGAGTTTCAAGCAAAATGCTTAGAAAGGACTTAAGAGGATAAGCTTAGATTTGAGATTTTATTAAATTATATCATGATTTATTATGCCTCGTACCTATCCATGGTAAACATTTATTTAGAAACGAAGTTGTTTGAGCTTTGAATCCTATGCTGCACTTGCCGGGGCGTGGTCCAATTTCTATGTGTGTTTTGCGCTATTCGTTTGCCTACTATCAACTTGTTATGTCGGCAACTTTGGTTCGTTCACCTACAAGGTAGGTAGGTAAAATCATCAAATAAGTTCTCCCACCCAAGGCGGGACGGGACTATCAGGCTTGTACTGACTAAAATCCAAGGATTCTGCAATAGACCTCTACGATCACGGTTACCTGATGCCATAGTCCCGCGACTCTGGCAGGCTTTATCCCCGTCAGATTACTGACAGCTCCTTGAAGCGCACTTGGAACATGATGCGCCGGCGACCCGTGCATGGTCTGTCATCGGCCGAAGAGTAACCGATTACTCGCCATCTGCATGCCCACGCCTACGTTGGCCGAAAACCACATCATCATCAGCCTATAATGTTCCCACTGCTGGGACACAGGCCTCCTCTCTGTGAGAAGGAATGGGACATAATCCACCACGCGGGCCCAGTGCGTATTTATAGTTGTCACTCATCTTCGAATTTGTGGTTCCAGGACATGCCGGTTTTCTCACGATGTTTTCCTTCACCGTTTTGAGAGCAGTGGTGTTGAAATAAATTACACTAAGTAATGCCCCATGGAGAGCAGTGGTGGCCCAGTGGTATCGGCCCCGACTTACGAGTTGTAGGTCGTGGGTTCGAATCCCGGCAGGCGCATTACTTTGTGTAATTTATTTCATCACCACTGCTCTCAAAACGGTGAAGGAAAACATCGTGAGGAAACCGGCATGTCCTAGAACCAAAAATTCGAAGACATGTGACATCCACCAATCCGCACTGGGCCCGCGTGGTGGATTATGGCCCACCCCCTCTCACAGAGAGGAGGCCTGTGTCCCAGCAGTGGGAACATTAATAGGCTGATGATGATGATGATGAATGCCCCTGGCAGGGTTCGAACCCACGAGCTAAAACTCGTTAGTCGGGACCGATACCATTGGGCCACCACTGGTTCAGTCGGGACCGATACCACTGGGCCACCACTGACGTCGCGATGTAAAATCACATCGTGACGTCTTATTTTAAGGTTTTAAATTCAAAATAAACACTTGAAAATAACCTCGTACGTCGCCTAACCGTTCTATCAGCGGCTCGCCAACTGCGTCCGACTAACTAACTTAGTTACCGCTCTGTGATAGGCAGGCAACATAGTTTCTTTGGAAGCTGTTGCTGTTGCACCTGCCACTTTGGCACAATTCCGTTCAGCGGACGATTTTAGTGCAGTTTCAATTGTCATACCTATTGAAATAACGCTTCAATTAAAGTTATCATCTGCCATGCTTTTTTCAGGTATTAATTATCAAGCGGATTCTCCTTTGGTGGAGCGAAAGGAATGCCTAGCGAACTTTCCAAATCTGTCCATACGTCTATGAGAATTAATATGCCCTATAAATACGAGACATCTGCGTGTTTATAAAGAAGCAAATATGCATTATTTTCAGCTACATAGTAGGTAGGTTTTAAGCTTCTTTTTTATGTGTAATGGGTTTGCTCTTGACCTTAGTCGAGGTCAGGAGTGACTAAGACAAGGTCGACGATGGAGCGAGCTTACCCAGAAGAAGCCTGTTTACTCTAACTTTGAAGAGATTGGGGTTGTATGTGATCTGGAACACAGACGTAGACGTACGTCTTTGGTCATATAAGATAGTTTTAATCTCGATTTCATATTCCTGTGAGATCTTTTTTTAATTTGTAGCTGGCAAACCCGCTGGCAACAACTAGTGGTCAATAAATTCCTTGAACCGTGAATATTATCAAACACTGTTATTGCATACTACGAGCACGATATAACTAATATTTGTTTACTTGAACTAATATTAGAGCTCGTGTGTGGTTTCTATCTTATGAGGGACTATTAGGAATGTGTGAGTATGCATACGTTTCAGGAATTGCTTGAAGCAAATAGGGCCTTCTGTTGTTTGTTTTGATTTATCCTTGTACAAGTTTTATGTTATAATTCACTACTGTGCAATTGTTATCACTGAAATCAATTTCTGAAGTGAAAACATAATCATTATGTCATCCCTTGTACCTTTCAATCTATTTATATACCTACTACATACATACAGCAAGATATTTTTAAAAGCACTTGGCAAACTTATTTAGTTATCTAATACGGATAGATCAATTTTACTTTGTTACGTACCAAAATTAATTAATACACAGTATCGGTTGAGCACAGGCTCTGCCCATACTGTGTATTAATTTTGGTGGTATCTGTGTTGTACTCACGGAAGTAAAGCTACAGACCAGAGACAAAACAGTCTTAAGAATGTTATTAATTCCGTTAGTACAACGGCGATCCATCTCGACGGCCATCTTTCAGGCAATCTTCTTTCGTATATGAGGCGACGTAAGTCTCCGATATGTTACGACTTTGGCATTGACGCGTGCCTGTGTACGAACCTTTATGGATTTGTATTATTATAGTCGTAAGGTATCGGAAACTTGCACCGCCTTGTGTACAAAGTGACTTCGACAGACTTTTAAGGATGGAGCGGTCAATGGTGCAGTGCTATTAAATTAACAACACAAAATACAGAAAACAACCTAAAAATACGTCATCATCTGCCTAGTCATTTCCCAACTTTATTGGGGTCGGCTTCCAGTCGAACCAGATGTAGTATTTCACATGGAGCGGCTGCCTACCGGACCTTCAAACCCAGTAACTATAAAACATACCCCATGGTAAGACTGGTTGTCAGACTCTAAAGCTCCCGACTAAATGTAACGACTGTAAAAGATTTACTTTACGTGCTTTTCGAGACACGTATGAAACGATGACAGATAGTCCCCCATCCACAAACCAACCTCAGCAACCGCGTCTTAACCCGGAAGATCGGGCCGTGTAGCTGTTATTATATAACCTCAAAATAAATACAGTATATAAAAAAGAAAATAAATACAATCTCTTACTCTAAATGCTTCACTGTATCGATGGACAAAACAGAGTCATCCCTTCAGGTTCATAATCGCAGAAGCAGGCAGGCACAGTAAACCTTGCAGCTGTTTGCTGTCGGCCCCGCATAGTTTCCAAGAGATAAGACGCTCCCGGACTTTCAATAACAGACATACCGAACTGGAATTAATGAAAATTGTATCGCTACGTTGAATTGAGGAATGTGAATCGACTGAATTAGGTGTAGGACTGAGAGAGCATAGCTGAAAACGCAAAACCAGTTTAAACGCTCAGCAGTTGTTCGTTGGCAGAGAAAAGGAAGCCCCTTTGATAGTGACAATCGCTATAGTATAACTTTTTTTTCTAGCTTTCTTAAATCATCAAATGAGTCCTCCCACCCCGAGCCGGGCGGGTGGGACTGTCAGACTCGTACTGACTTAAATCCACGGTGTCCCTGTAACGGTGTCCCGGGGTCACAGTAATGAGATAAGTCACGGAAAGTCGTTTTTAGTGCGTGTGATTGTATAGAAAGGTATGTGTTGATTTTTGTTACAGTTTTTGACGTTACTCATTCCAGTGAGCTTGACTCAGGTCATTTTGAAGTGAAACATCTTTTATACATAACACTGTAGGTTCACTAAACCCTACAAAATCTTCAATAAACAAAGATTCATTCATTCACTACACAGACTAGATAGATTCACTACTTATTTGCATGCCAATCATGTAAGAGCTGCACGATTGGGCATTAGTCGTTTCACGTCATTTTTATTTATACTGTTTTTTTCTGCTATAAATCTATTAAGTCAACATATGTCCATTTCAACCACGCGGCCTACTCATCAAACTTGATGAAACTTTGCCAGGAGTTAGTAGTTATTTGTTACTACACACTCCTCATTTCCTGTGTTTGTTGCAAAAAGAACTAAGACGCTATGACCAAAAATAGTTGGCCGCTAGAACCGCCACTTGCCGTAGTCACCGCCTGTGATTACACAGAAACTTGATAATGCAGGTAGTCGAATGATATATCAAAAGAAACGTCTTAATCATATAAATTTGTTGCAAAAATAAAAAACATCAAAACGTAAATAAACAAAAAGTTATGCTATGTTAAGTTTCCAGGTTATGGATAGGTATGTATTGAACCATAAACATCGAATAAATAGAGGTTTATGTGTATGAACAGTTAGTAGCTGATTTGTTGCATTGAATAAACAAGAAAAAAATACAAAAACTAGGTCCAATATTTTTTTATGATCGATTTAATTTGGCCGCTCAGACGGCAATATGCCTAAAATACAATGGCGTTTATTTCGTTATTAAAAGTAAGTTCAAGCTTAGTTATAGTACTAATCGACAGGTAACGTAACCTAGTTTGGATAAATGTGGCCAAAATAACTGTATAATTCATATTTTAGGAGATATTCACTAAAACGTAGTAGTTTGAAAAAGTATTAGTGTAGGGTGACCATAAGTTTTCATTGAAGTGAAACTATAGACTAAAGAATCTTATTTTTTAGGGCGTATGTTTACACTATTTACATGCTTTATAAAACACATACAACATACATACTTTAAAAGTAAAAGCCATAAATTTATTTAATTAAAATTAATACAAAGGAAAAAATGTAATAATAATTACATAAATAAATGAGAATGACGTGATACTTGTTAATTATGATATTAAAACATTATTTATTGAAACTTTTTTGTATTCATCCAACACAATAATTATAAGGATTTTCGCGCCAATCATTTTCGCGCCAATTTTTATCACATCAAAATTTAAAATAGGAATGTGTCCTTTAATTCAAAATAAATGTATGTTCTGATTTATAAAAAAACATTTAGTTCTATTTAATGTAAATAAGCTTTAATTTATTTTCCTAATTGATAATAAATAGAATGTAATCGACCAAATGTGCTAGCAACACCAAATTGGTTACTTAATAATAAATAAAATTATAGAAAATGCTGGCATTCTGCCGTGTTGGCGCCAAAAGGGATTTTTCAAAAATAGAATGACCTGGTTCGATTGGCGTTGGTCGAGGTTGGACGCAAAATAATATAATATTGATGGACACAAATACCACAAATATCAACAACTTACCTATATAATCTGCGCTTGATTGAAGAATTTAGTACCTACAGAATCATTAATATTTCATTAAATGTAAACTGAATGTTTGGATTTGAAGTTTTTGTAATCAATACGTTAACTGGAGTGCAGCAATTTTATTACATGAGTAGGTATTCATAAATGATGAATTTTATGGGAATTTTGTTTTGAAATATCCGTAATGTCAAGTACTGGTTGGTCGGCATGTGAAGAAAGTTTTTACAGATTATGAATGTGTTTTAATTCATTCTAAACTTGAAAATACTTTTTTTTACCGCATGGTTAAACGCATATCTAGCGTTATTTTTGATTGATTAGGCAGAATTTATGAAACTTCGAAATCAAAATATTTTAATATTCATATATAATAACTTTACCCCAAGGACTAGGTACCTACTACTCCAAACTGGGGTAAAGTAATTATATAGGTACCTACCTACGACAATAATAATTTAAACGAGTAAATAAGTGAATGCAGCATACCTAGCAGTTTAAAGGTCTTCGCACATTATAACAACTCACCGGCGACTCGACTCTATGCTAGACATTGAAATTTAAGCCCTGTATCATATGTTCAAGGTTCAATTTCAAAAAATGATTATAAAGTAGTGTACAACGAGTGGCCTACGCATCGTACACTAGAGGTCAACCCCGACACGTTTGTCACGCAATGACCATACGTCGTCCACGCAACGACCACACGTTGTCCACGTAACGACTATGCGTTTGCGACTGACGCGTGACGGGAAAACTGAGGTTAGACGAGTTGTCTGTTGAATAACCCACTCGTTGGCACCGCGTTGGCCACTCCTTGACACCGCATTGTCCACTAGTGACCATTGGGTGGATCAACGAGTTGACTACTCATCGAGAGTGTGAGTAGAGTTGCTGCCGCGTTGGCGTGGAGTTGTTATAATGTGCGAAGACCTTTACCTGGCTATATCATCAAATGAGTACTCCCACCCAGGGCGGGGCAGGAGGGACTGTCACACCTAAACTGACTGAATTCCACCGTGTCCTTCCGTTCCTCATTTGTCATGTTATGATAAGTAGTAGGGATAAGCGTTGAGTCAACGAACGAGTTGAATCAACCGTTGATCTCCTGTCAACGTATTAACGTTAACTGTAGTTGAATTCGTCAACGACGTTTATGAGTTGAACTCGTTCGTCTCGTTGAATTAACGAGAACGCAAACGTTATCTTCAACGTTAAGTTTTATGGTTCGTTATTTTTAACGTCATACTCGTAGATTGCGAGCGGTTGAATGATTTGATTTTCGAAATATTTATTTTAGGAATAGTACATAAATGTTGGTGGAGTTTGTTTAATTATCCCAATGTATTATTTGAAATGTACTGTTTTTAAGACGCACGAGGTATAGCGAATAGCCCTCTGTGAAAAATATAAATAATATTTTTATTTCACACAATTTTAGATGTTAGTTTGTACATAAAACGTTTCCAATACATAATTTGAATCCAATTGTTTCTAAAATTCAACGCGCAATCGTTGAATAAAAACCGTTTAATGAATCAATGGTTTAAGTTGCAAGTTGACAGTTAAATTCGTCAACGAGATGAACACGTTAACTCATTCAACTCGCTGACGAATTTAAATAGTTGATAAACTAGTTGACAAACGTGAATCAACGTTAACGTTTCGTTGACGGAAAAACCGTCAACGACCCATCGCTAATAAGTAGTTAAGAAGTTATGAGGGAACAGACAAACATAGGTTCATACATACCGGTCAAAATCATATCCCTCCTTTTAGCTTTGCATTAGTAGGGTAAAAAATAGGTTGATAAATAGATTTAAGTAATTAATGTAGTGTAATGTTGTAGCTATTTACCTGTAAACAGTAGCACCACTGTAAACAGTAAACTGTAAATAGGTACCTGTAAACAGTATACCTTTCTACCTGCTATAATTAAAAACATGCCTTCGTGTTTATGTAATCATGGTCACCCTACACTAATACATTTTCAAACTACTACGTTTTAGTGAATATCTCCTAAAATATGAATTATACAGTTATTTTGGCCACATTTATCCAAACTAGGTTACGTTACCTGTCGATTAGTACTATAACTAAGCTTGAACTTACTTTTAATAACGAAATAAACGCCATTGTATTTTAGGCATATTGCCGTCCGAGCGGCCAAACTAAATCGATCATAAAAAAATATTGGACCTAGTTTTTGTATTTTTTTCTTGTTTATTCACTGCAACAAATCAGCTACTAACTGTTCATACACATAAACCTCTATTTATTCGATGTTTATGGTTCAATACATACCTATCCATAACCTGGAAACTTAACATAGCATAACTTTTTGTTTATTTACGTTTTGATGTTTTTTATTTTTGCAACAAATTTATATGATTAAGACCTTTCTTTTGATATATCATTCGACTATCTGCATTATCAAGTTTCTGTGTAATCACAGGCGGTGACTACGGCAAGTGGCGGTTCTAGCGGCCAACTATTTTTGGTCATAGCGTCTTAGTTCTTTTTGCAACAAACACAGGAAATGAGGAGTGTGTAGTAACAAATAACTACTAACTCCTGGCAAAGTTTCATCAAGTTTGATGAGTAGGCCGCGTGGTTGAAATGGACATGTCAACATTGGTAACACTAGCACAAGCTTGGACAAAATCAGGTTTTGTATTACGGCTTTTATTTTACGTGGTAAAATCCTCGAATGAGTACTCGCACCCACGGCAAGTCCGTTTCTGGAAAACTAAAAAAAGAGTTTCTCACTAATTTAATAAATAAAGTTAATTATTTATCCCTTTTCTTGTAAGGTGTAGGAAGAAAGTAAATAAAGATACCTATAACGATCCTAAAATAGTCCATCATAAAAGATAATTTAGTTGAAAATCGTGGGTATTTTTTGGGAGGATTTCAACGTTTCCTTGGAAACTTAAACTGGGAAACTTTCATTGAGTCACTAAAATTGTAGGCGTTGGCAAAAGTCAACCTTTACTGTTCAATAATTGCACGTCTGTGTTATCTTTCAAGGGTAGACGGTACGGCAGACGATCTCCGGCCACCGCGGCACAGTAGGCGCGGGCATGCGGGCGGCTAGTAAAGGGCAACTCGCTATCCGACCATGGACCATGCCTTGGTCGACGGCGCGTTGTGTTCCACGCGCGCCTCAAAGAGTGTCAGCATCAGCATTATGACGGGGATTTCGCGGGCATGCGGGCGGCGCGTAAAGGGCAACTCGCTGCCCGACCATGGACCATGCCCGGGTCGACGGTGCGTTGTGTCCCACGCGCGCCTCAAGGAGCGTCAGCATAGTGACGGGGCCCCCTATAGAGGGCCACAGTCCTGCCGGGGTTGCGGGACATACGTATACCGCGACTACGGCACACAAAGGGCTACAGAAGGACACCGTGGATTTTAGTCAGTACAAGTCTGACAGTCTCTCCCGCCCTGCCCGGGGTTGGAGGACTCATTTGATAATTTTGCCACGTAAAAAAAAAAAAAATGATGGGGATTTAGTGAGGCAAAGCTTACCGAGGTCGCAGGACTTATGATTTACCGTGACCCCGTAATGTAAAGGGCTGATGAAGGACACCGTGGATTTTAGTCAGCGAGTCTGACAGTCCCTCCCGCTCTGCCCTGGGTGGGAGGCAAATAACAAGCAGAGTAATTTAGACTAATTTTAGAAACGTCGTATTTATGTCAATTTTGGTTTACGTAACAAAAGAAAAAAATGGGGGTTTAAATTCAAGCTAACGATTAACACGAGTAAAATCAAGCTGACGATTTTTATGTCGCCATTAAATACATAATTACACTCTTACTAAAATAACATTAGAGAGACAAACTAAAGACTGATAATTAAAGACTGAGTCGTAATATAGAAGATTCCTCGTCGATAAGTAACTCTTGCAGACTTTAAGGCTGCCGTTTTCTTTTGCACAAAATTGAATCGCGTTCGGCCAGTCGATCGTACGTCAAATTTCGGGCTCCCTTCCCGCAATCCCCCGCATACATCCTGCCCACTAAATTATTATAAAACAATTTTGATGCGGTATGAACATTGCTCTACTAAGGATTATTTAAAAGGAGTTTTAGAATTTTTTTTTTTTAGCGTGGTAAAATCATCAAATGAGTCCTCCGACCCCGGGCAGGGCGGGAGGGACTGTCAGACTTCTACTGACTAAAATCCACGGTGTCCTTCATAGCCTGTTACGTTCCGGGGTTACGGTAAGGGAATAATCCCGCGACCCCGGCAGGCTTTGGCCCTCTGAGAGGGGGGCCCCGTCATTATGCTGACGCTCTTTGAGGCGCGCGTGGGACACAACGCGCCGTCGACCCGGGCATGGTCCTTGGTCGGGCAGCGAGTTGCCCTTTACTCGCTGCCCGCATGCCCGCGCCTACGGTGGCCGGAGATCATCTTGCGACGTCCGTCGCCGTGGGCGCCTACCACTGCGGCTGGGGCGGAGGGAGGACGCTGTCCTCTCTCGCTCGCGGCCTGCCTCCTCCTTACGAGCATTACTGCCTCGCAGAAGGAGCTGACCGCTTCCCACTCCGTCTCGCCCCGCAGCATGGCCGCAACCAATGCCGGGCGCGAGAGGTCTCCGCCTATCGCAGCCGTGAGGACACGTCGGTGCTCCGCCCAAGCTGGGCAGTCTTGCACCGTATGCTCCACCGTGTCCTCCGGGCGATCTTCGCAGTGGTGACACCCAGGCGTCTCCTCCTTTCGCATCAGACACAGGTACCTCCCGAAACTTCCGTGTCCGGTGAGGACCTGCGTCAAGCGGTAGGTCAGGACGCCATGACTTCTCTCCAGCCACTCCTCAAAGAGGGGTCTTACCGCCGCAATTGCGGCGTGCCCGGCCGTCGGTCGCGACAGTCGTTCCTTCCATACTGCCCTGAGATCGCGCCGGAGGTCTTCGCGCCGCGCCTCGACTTCGCGAGGCAGCGGGGTCACGCCCCGGCGCTGCGCCTCCACGCGCCACTCATAGACGCGCTGGAGGGCAGTCGCCTCCAGATCCCAAGGCAGCAATCCGGCAAGCAGGTTGGCCGATTCGCCGGCAATCGTGCGGTATCCCCGGATCATTCGGATAGCCATGACCCTCTGGCATGCGACCAGCTTCTGTGGTCGCGTCCGGATGCTCAGGGCCCACACAGGGGCCCCGTAGAGGGCCATGGACCGCACGACGCCAGCGTACAGCCTACGGCAGGAAGCGTTTGGCCCGCTGAGATTGGGCAGCAGTCGCCTGAGGGCGGCTGCTGTACGGTTCAGCTTTGGGGCCAAACTCAGGAAATGCTCCCTGAAGTTCCACCGGCTGTCGAGGACGAGTCCCAGGTACTTCATCGTCCCCTGTACGCCGATTGGAACTCCTTCCACCGTAATGCTGTAACTCGACTGTGGCGCGTTACGGCGGCCATGAAAACACATGGCCTCCGTCTTGTGCAGCGCCACGTCGAGTCCCAACCGCCGGATCCTCTGAACGACTGTCGCGACCGCTTCCGTCGCCACGTCGGCCGCCGCCTGGTGCGACTCTCCCTGTGCAAGGACGAGCGTGTCGTCAGCGTAACAAATTACGCTGACGCCGTCAGGGAGGTCGCTGCGCAGCACCCAGTCGTATCCGATGTTCCACAAGGGCGGTCCCAGGACCGAACCCTGTGGAACACCGCACGACATCTCTCGCCGGTTCCACTCTCCCCGGTGACCGGGGTAGATGACGGCTCTGTCCGTCAGGTAGTCCTCGACTATTCGGCGGAGGTAGGTCGGCACCCGGTGATACCGGAGTGCCTCCCTGATGCAACTCCAGGGCAGGGTGTTGAAGGCATTGGTGATGTCCAGAGACACCGCCAAGACGACCCTGCCCCGGGCCACTGCATCCCCCGTCGTGAGGGCTCTCACGCGCATGATTGCGTCCACCGTCGAGCGCCCCCTGCGGAAGCCGAACTGGCTCTCCGACAGGTTCGGACCCACCCGATTCAGGTGCCCGGCGAGGCGGTCTGCAATGACTCTCTCAAAGAGCTTGCCCACCTCGTCGAGCAGCACGATGGGCCGGAATGCGGACGGAGAGTCCGCAGGGCGCCCGGACTTCTGGATCAGGACCAGTTTCCCCGTCTTCCAACGAAGCGGGAACCGGCCCCTCTCCAGGCACGCGCTTAAGAGCCCCCCAGTCGAGGCCCGAGAGTCCCGAAGGCCAGGACCCAGGCTTTTCCTGGCAGGCCGTCGGGTCCTGGGGCGGTATTTTTGGCTTTGAGCCGTTGTACCGCCACTCTCAGGTCTACCTCGGTCACCTCTGGAGCGTCGTAGACGTCGTCGTCGCTGTGATCCGCGTTTGCGTCAGCTTCCTCCTCAGATTCCGTCGGAGACGGAGCCATGGGCGGGGGAGCATACTCCTCCCCTCGCGAAGGGAACAGGGCGCTCACCACGTCCTCCACGAACTGAGGCCGGAGACTCTGCGTCAACGGGGGGGCCCAGGGGCGGAGCTTTTCTCGCACCCACTTGTAGGGGCGGCCCCATGGGTCCCCGTCCAGAGTCCCCAGCATCTCCTCGCGGGCCAATTCCTTGGCCCGCCAGATCGCGTCGCGGAGGGCGGTCTTCGCTGCCCTGTAGCCCTCGTGCAGCTCCGCCTCTACAGTCGCCGCATCCGGAGGTCGGGTGCGGCGCCTGCGGAATCTGGTGTACCGGCGGCGCGCAGCAACGCACGCTTCGCGCAGCGCTGCCAACTCGCTTGACCACCAGTACAGCTGACGCCGGGCGCGTCCTTGCCGGACCCGGGGCATGGCCACGTCACAGATCTCCGACATGGCCTCCCGGAACCACTCAGCCTCGTCGTCTTCGTCGGCAGGCCTGTCCGGTGGTGACACCCAGGCCTGCACGATCGAGGCTTCCAGGAATAGCTCCCGGTCCAGCTGCTTCAGCGCCCATCGCGGACCACTTAGGTTCCGTCCACTTGAGACCGGCGCGTCTGAGGTCTGGGTGGAGACGTCGAACCGGATATACCGGTGGTCGGAATAGGTCTCCACCTCCTCCACAACACGCCAGTCGGTGACGCGCGGCGACAGGGCGGCGCTGGCAAACGTTACGTCTACCACCGACTCGCCCGTCCACCGCACGCACGTGGGGACGGAACCCCGGTTCTCGATCACCAGGCCATGCGCACGGGCCCAGCGCTCGAGCCTCCTGCCCCGATAGCAGTCCGTGCTCCGGGAACCCCAAGCCGGACTTTTGGCGTTGAAGTCCCCCAGGACGAGCGCGGGGAGGGAACCGAGGGCGACGACGACGTCTCCCAGCTCCTCTAGGGAGTCTTGGAACTCGGCGATAGATCGGTTCGGGGAGAAGTAAACGCCTACCACGGCGATCTCCCCGAACCGGGCTGCGACAATCCCGTGCCCTCTCTCGACACGATCGAGGGGCGGGATAGTGGGGTTGGGTTAGGGGGGGTACCAGCGGCGGCCGACGAAATTAGGGTCACCGAGCCGTCCAGGTCCGCTACCCAGTCATTCCTGGGCAGGACAAAATACGGCTCGGCGACCACGGCGACGTTGATCAACCACTGCGCCATGCTCTGGAGCAAAAGATCCTGAGCAGCGGCGCAGTGGTTGATGTTCGCCTGGAGGAAGCGCAATGGAGACATTAATCTGAATCCATTGAGGCCTCCTCCAGGGCCCTTCTCGAGGGCAATTCCACGGCGGGGCGGCGGCGGCGACGGCGGCGGCGGAGGCGGCGGAGGCGGGGGGGCGGCGGCGGCGGCAGCAGGAGCTGCGGCGGCGGCGGCAGTAGCGGGGACAGCGGCGGCAGAGGGCCTACCTCTGCTCTTGGTCTTGGCGGGCGGGGCGCAGGACTTGCCCCCTGCCCGGTGATCGGCCGGCTTGCCAGCCGCCGCACATAGGAAGCAGTGCGGCGGGGCGTTGCACGAGCCGGCCTTATGACCGGGCCGACCGCAGCGGAAGCAATCGCCGCTGCGGTCCACCTCCGAGGTGCACTTGCATGCCGTGTGGTTACCCACTTGGCAGCGGAAGCACCTCAGAGGCCTGGGTTCCAGCAGTTTCACCTGCGCGGACACCCAGCCGACCAAGAGCCTTCGGCCCTCCCCAATCTTTTTCGCCGCGGACACGGGGCAGCTCACCGTCACTGACAGCAGCCCCGCGAAGTCCGGGCGAAGGGTGCCAGCCTTGATCTGGTCGCCAGGGCATTCCCCAACCCTGGCGACGGCGGCCACCACGTCCCCCTCCGTGATCGAGTCGTCCAGGCCCATTATGCGCAGATCTGCGCGCTTTACGGGCCTGGACACCCGAGCCTCCTCCGCATCTAAGGACGCTCTTAGCCGTTCGGCCAGAGCGTCAGCGGTCGGACCACTGGAGGCGCCGGGAATCGACAGCAGCCTGGCCCCCGTCGCGGTGACTTGCACCCGGAGGCCCCCGTCGATTCCCAACTCCCGGAGGTTCACCGCCTCCTTCGCCTTCGCGAACACATCGCGGTACGTCACGCCCCTTTTGACCGCGTCCGGCTGCAGAGTTATTACTACAGCCGCGGTTTGGGGGCGCGGAGTTTCGCCGCGACGGTTCGCTTGCGCTGCCGTCTTCGCTGTCGCCGCCTTTGTTTTTTCGCGGCCCTGCTCTCTCCCGCCACCTGCCATTCGGCATCGGTTGGGGGAGGACGCGAGGGCTGCGTAGGCGGGACATGTTGGGACGGCTGACTCGCCGCCGCCGCCGGAACGACCCTTTTTCTTCCCGACTTCTGCGGGGCCGCCTTCGCTCCAGCCGGTGCCGCCGCCGCCGGAGCCGCTCTCGCCGTGGCCTGTTTGGGCGGTGCCGCTTCGCATTCGCCGCATTCGCCGTGGCCCGCCTCTCCGGGGCTGGCCTGGGCGGCGCGGAAGCCGCTACGGCCGCGTAGGAGGAAGCGAGCGGGGGGCGCAAGACGCGGTTCTCCAGCGCTGTAAAGCGCTGGTTGAAGGCCGCTAGCTCCTGCCGCACCAGATTTAGGACAGCGTTACTGCTGTCGTCTATCGGTGCGGGCTTCGCCGGCGGCTCTTTCTGCCGCGTTTGCGCCTGCGCCTGTGTCCGCGCCTGCGGGACCTCCTCTCGGCTTCGCCCCTTCCTCAGTCCGGCCAGCTCCGCTTTCAGCTGGAGGTTCTCCTTACGGAGAGCCTCCATTGCCGCCGTGAGCTTGGCGAGCTCCTCCCGCATTTGGGACACTTCGTCCGATGGGCTTGATGCGGGCGGAGGCCGTCCGATGCCGCCCGACACCGCCGCCATTATAGTGGCCGTGGCCTTACTTATGGCCAAGTCCTTTGTGGCCTTCTTACCGGGCCTGCCAGGCTTGGCCTTAATGGTGCGGATGGCGTTCTCCACCAATTTTCTAGGGAGGGCTCAGCTTCCCGCCCTCTACCGCACGTCCCGCCTCGGCCGTTACCCCGCACACTGGTGGGGATTTTACGGCTTGAGGCGGCCTCCTCCTCGGATGATGAGACGTTGTCCCGGGAGCGCTTGAGGAACTCCTTCCTCCTGTTGTCGGCGCTCCCTTCGTCCCTCTTTGTCGTGCTTCCAGAGCCTACGCTCTGGAAGCTCACGGCGTCTGATGCCGAGTCGGAATCCGACTCGAGCACCATCGCCCCCTTCTTTTTCGGAGCGGCACTCTGTGCCCGCTCGGTGTTCGGTGCCGGTGAGTCGGACGTACTGGAGAGATCCAGTGACTCCTCCTCACGGGCACGTGAGCCCCCCTGGCTCTTTGCGGCGACTGCCGGGTGAAAACGGATAAAAGTGGTTGTTGCCCCCCCAGAATACGGTGGGGCAGCCCGGACGTGTCCGGAGCGGGATTCTCCAGCTGCGGAGCAGCTGGTACCCGCCTGGGGTAATAATTCTTTCAGACACTTTTTTTCCATGATTTTTTCACTTTTTTAAAGAGGTGAGTTCCTCTGTAACCTATCCCCGAATTTCCCTCCCCGGTTCACTTCACGGTTACGTCTATAGACTAGACGCGTACCGGAAGTGAACATTTTTCCCCCCCTGACCCAGTCTCAGACGACTGGGCCCGCGCCGCCTGAAAGCTCGAGCTAACTGCTCGATCCTCCATTGGAAAAAAAAAACAGTTTTTTTTTTAAATTTATAAAACAAACAGTAACAGTTCAAAATGTTTTAAATAAGTGTTTTTTTTTTAGTATCTGGTTCTTTTTTAAAATTAATTCCACCTTGTTTGTTGATGTCTAAACGTATATATCAATTATGTTTCATTTCTAGACTACATCTTTTCAAATTCACCCTTTGTAATGAATTTTTTACGAAAAATGATCAATGGAATAAAAACATGTGATGTTTTTTTTCTAAAAATTTTAAGCATTATTTCATTACAGTGTCAATAAAAGTTAAAAATATGACATAACAATGGCATTAAACTCAAAAGGTTTTATGTCAAACTATTTAGACTCCTGAATATTAATTTGTTTTCATTTTATATGCATTCATCTGCCTTAAAAAGTAGTTGAAACGGGTAATAAAAAACACTGTTTAATTTCAAACTGTTTTAAACAGGTGTTTTAAAACAACTTGTTTTAATCATGCCAACCCTGCTTGGTTTGTATATATACGAGTATCACACAAGTATTTTAATACTATTTAAATATTCACATAGGTTAAATTCTGTTAGGTAAAAAATGTAACCGCCTTCAAAAACAACCACAAAAAAGGGTAAAATAACCTACAAAACTTTTCTTTCGGAAGTCGGTGGCAAAAAAACAATGAAATTAATAAAAAAACCACCGACTTCCGAAAGAAAAGTTTTGTAGGTTATTTTACCCTTTTTTGTGGTTGTTTTTGAAGGCGGTTACATTTTTTTTTTTAAGTTTTTTACATTTCAGTTCAGCTACTTTTGATAGTAGTAAAAGGTTACACGCCAGTGCTACGTATCCGAAACAAAGTAATGTTCAGTAACTTTTGCTATTTATGATGTTCAGTTATTTTTGGACGTTTTGCAGCAGGTAACTAAAACAAGGATTTTATATTGTTCAGTGACTTTTGTTAATTATGATGTTCAGTTATTTTTGGTCGTTTTGCAGTAGGTAACTAAAACCAGTATTTTATATTTTTCAGTGACTTTTGTTATTTATGATGTTCAGTTATTTTTGGTTGTTTTGCAGAAGGTAACTAAAACCAGTATTTTAAATTGTTCAGTGACTTTTGTTATTTATGTTGTTCAGTTATTTATGGTCGTTTTGCAGTAGGTAACTAAAACCGGTATTTTATATTGTTCAGAGACTTTTGTTATTTATGATGTTCAGTTATTTTAGGACGTTGCCGTGATTACACTAGATAACCAAAACAAACATTTTATATTGTTCAGTGACTTTTGTAAAACTGAATGTAATGATGTTTTTGGATATTATAACGATCAGCAATTTTTGGCAAAATGGTGTACAGTGACCATTGAACATTTGTGTTCAGTTAATTTTGAACTTTAATGATATTCATTCAATACTGTCGCGTATCTTGTTGAGCGATTTATGGGAGATTATAATGTACAGTGATTTTGAAAATCTGAATGTGGTCATCGACTTTTAATGCTGACTGTACAACTATTTAGTTCAAATAATACTAGGTATCTGGAATATTAAACATTATTCAACTAAGTCTTAAGTTCTAGACAAACTAGAGGCCTAAATATCACTAGGTATTTGAAACTTCAAACTGGGTGAACTGTCGTAGACTGACGGGACACGGCTTAACGTACTCTGCGGAGCTCAGAATTTAGTTCAAATGAAAACCGTAGACCAATTATTGAAACAAAATAGGATTGAAATAGAAATATTTGAACCATACGTAGATCTATGAAACTCAGTCATTGCCAATATACATGTTTTTTGAAACAACGGTGATTGATAAAAAACCTGATCGACAGCCGAAATGTAATGGCATAAACATGACATCCGCTTAACTATGCGAGAAATAATATAGACATTACTGAATTTCAAAGAACTGCCAATACGAAACTATTCTTGAATTTGTTCATAGAACTTTTACAATTTTGTAACGAAGATAGAATTTGTTTTTTCGAGGTCAACCATATGTTCGCGTGTTACTACTGCGCTAGACTCATTTGCACTGATATTTATTAGTAAGTAAACACATCAAACAGTCCATTTTATGTACTGGCGAGGGGCCGAAACGATTTTTATGTAAATTCTTCTTTCTAGACCTATTTTGATATTATAATTAGAACCAACCGTTTCCAAAACACAATAAACTTGCAGATTTAGTTCCATAGAAGTTGTTGTCAAACTCTTAAAAGGGCAGAAACTTTCATGTCTGCAAACAAAGACGAAAACAGACACAAAAGGGAAAATAAATTCCTAACTTAGTATTCAAGGACATTTCTAAATATACAGACAATATCATATTCCATTATGCCCATTAACTAACCATCAATAAATGCCATAAATGGGGAATAAAATGATATTACTCTTTTATTGGGCAGACAGCCATGCTTCTTTGTGATGATATTTTTTCTTGCAATGTAATTGTCTTGTCTTTTTTGTAAGTCTTGTCAGGCCTAGCTTATGGGACCCTTTTAGATGTTATGGCGTATATCAAAATCCTCTTTTTAAATATCTCAGAAGAACCTTAAGGGAGGTTTTTAGGTTTTTTTTTATTTTTTTAAATCCTCTTAACACATGTCATTCACATAAAAATGTTGTTCTTGAAATCGGGACAATGGAGATAATTATATCTTGATCTAATTTTGTAGCTAGACTAGTTAGTAAGGCGAATTATAAAAGTTAAAAAGAGAAAGGTAGTGCAGCGATGCTTTTTACTAAAAAAGGTTATTTCGCTAAAATGGGAAAATTAACATGTCTAGCATAGTACGTAGGTCAGATAGGCAACCCTTCATGTAAAAATCTAGTATTCAGCTGCATCCAGTTAGACTAGAAGCCGTAACCAACATACACACAGTAATATGGAAAAGGCAGGCAGTTGATGACAGATTTAATGATTGACTAAGTACAGGTTATTTTTGTTTCTTCAGAAGTTTCATCAAATAATAATGTTATTTTTACAGTAGGTAAAGAAAAAACACGTTAACAAAAATTGAACAGGCACCATTGCTTATTGTTCTGTGTCGACCGCAAGAATCAACTGTGTTAAATAAACTCAGTTTCTGACATGACATGTCGTTACCTCCGGCGTTTGTAAAGAGATGTGATAGACACAAACCATTATATTAACATTTTAACATGTTCATTACAAATATACCTACATCAAACGGCACACTGATTGTTTCGTTACCGATCACATTTTAACATCAATACGATGAAAAACGTTCGGTGCTCTGTTTTTTATCGGATTGTACATTCAACAGTGTGCAGTGTTGAATCCGAACATGTGTGTCTTATGGCTGTGTTACATGGTTCAACCGAATTGATTGAATTGTTTGAAGGGTGCGGCAATAGGTGGGGCTGACATTCAATTATACACTCTATTTTTACCTATACATGTTTTCTTCCTACTTATATATTCTGCTAAACGTAATGAAAATAAAGAACAAAATGAATACTCAATTCAATTTGGTCAATTCATCATTATTTTATGTAATAAGCGAATCGTGGAATACAGCCATTACAACTGCTTCGTATAAATTCGCAACTGAGATGTTCCGCTATTGTTTTTCTAATAAAAAATATCTTCTGACCATGATTTGACGTCCTAATACATACACAGTATATTTTTCATATGAATCGGTTTACACAAATAGGTATGCGTATCTAAAATATTTTGCTGTTTCTTTAATTCAGACTAAACGCCTCTATAAAAATATGTACGAAACGATCTCGGTGATCTTATAATAACATTAGTTGAGTAAAGATAACAGATTTATTTGAAATGAGATTAAATCATCATTTTTGTAACAGACATGAATCAATATACTGTAGTCTTTATGATTTGAGTAATGAAGCGGAGTTCTGGTTAGAAACGGTACTTTGATAGAAATTTTTATTCAGGAAAACGGCTTATCATTGAAAAATCATCATCTGTCTAGCCATTTTCCAACACTGTTGCTGCTCTCTGTTTTACCAATTCAGTTCAATACCGGTATTTCGCATCGGGGAACTGCATATTTGACATCCACTTGGCAATGCAACATAGCCGAAACACTGAACACCTATAACATAGCATAATCTCACGCCTTCTAGCTTTAAAAAGTATTGGTTGTGACGTGTAAAAGTGTTCTTTTATAACCAAATTACAAAATAAATATCATTACCCCACAGATGCATACCACTTACCTTTTTTATCATTTTCAAAAAAGCCTCTTAAGCCAGTATTTAACTCAACAAATGCCCCCCTAAACAGAATGAACTAATAATTCGCGTTTAACACGTCAACGTGACACCAGCGTGGGTGACTGACCTTCAGTTTGGAGGGATGACGTCAACCATATTCTTTTTCACATCGGCCATGTTATGGCAAACACAACGCTCGTACAGCCAATAACGTTATGGTCTGTCAATACTGGCTCAGTTTCCAAAGTGCGTGCTGATTACATCAAAATGGTGGGGTGGTGCGTAAATTATTGTATCTTTTGTTTTTTTTGCGCTTGGGGTTGTAATTTTTCGAGATCTTGGTCCTTTTTTTCACGTGGTAAAATCATCGACTGACCCCGGGATGCGACGGGAGGGACTGTCAGCCTAGTACTACTGTGCTAGTACTGACTAAAATCCACTGTGTCCTTCAACAGCCCTTTTCGTTCTGAAGCCAGGACTTTGATGATAATACCATGTTAAAAAAAGGCCTCGAGCCAGAGGATTGACTGAATTCATAGTCTATCCTATTACGTAATGTAATCAAACTTTCCACAAATTCTTTCAGCGTGTAAAGGGTCCTTTACTCTTTATTCCTTCAAAAGAGCAAGACTGCAGTGCCTTATTAGAAGCTGCAATATTAAGCTTGTAATAACTTGAAATTCAACTTGAACTTCGTGCTTAAGATCACTTAAAGTAGCGTTAAGTTATGTCAACGTTAAGTGCAGTGGAGTCACTGTGTCTTCGTTAGTTATGAAGTTTTTAAGAGCTACATTTATTTTTAATTGGAGTTTTAATTTTGTAAACCTTATGACTGCACGCAGAGAAATGTATACGAGAACTTCTGGTTGCAACCGTGACAGCAAAACTCACTAGTTGACTTTACAACATTTCTAGTAATAAATACTAAGTCCTTGATATCTCTACTACTTACTTAGATTTATTACTGAGTCCTTGTTATCTCTACTATTTACTTAGTATTTATTACTAGAAGTGATGTAAAGTCAACTAGTGAGTCTTGCTGTCACGGTTGCAACCAGAAGTTCTTGTACAGATAGCTAGACATTTCTCTGCGTGTGGTGGTTTTTTTATCATCGTGGTAAAATCATCAAAATGAGTCCTCCCGCCCAGGGTGAAACTGGACTGTCAGACACGTACTGAAGAAAAATTCACGACAACATTCAATTTACGTTCCAGGGTCATATAATTACCTAATTAGACGCTTTTACTTATAAAATGACCAATATTGGAACAGTTCTAGACCAGTAATCAACTGTATAATGACAAAAGGAATTGTTACTTTTTCATTTGATATTTGTATAAAGAAACTGTTAGTGAACATAAATGAATACTTAAATAAATGATAGCTGCACAAATATTAACGTTAAATAAGTTCATTAATCTACATGAAAAACAAATATGTTACAAGTAGGGCTTTGTGAAATATTTATTTTACTTTTTACAGTTATTCGATAAGTACTCAGTTAATTCGCAACATTTTTTCCTTTTTTATATTTTTCCGAATACATAATAATACAAAACAACCACAAAAAAGGGTAAAATAACCTACAAAACTTTTCTTTCGGAAGTCGGTGACTTTTTTTTATTAATTTCATTGTCTTTTTTGCCACCGACTTCCGAAAGAAAAGTTTTGTAGGTTATTTTACCCTTTTTTGTGGTTGTTTTTGAAGGCGGTCACATTTTTTTTAGAAAAAGTTTTTATTTTACTCTTTTTAGTTTAAATATTCAACCAAAATTCTTGTCAAATACATAATTTTCTTACATGTCCACTAGAATTTCGTAATCCGTAGCACCGGTAATAACATCGGCATCGTTAACATCTCTTGCATTCATTCTATCTCAAAAACTGCTGAACCGATTTTGATGAAATTTGCAGTATTCCCTAAGTTGAACGATACCTAGTACAACAAAAAAAGAATTACTTAAATCGGACTTGTAGTTCCGGAGATATGCGAACACGAACATAATTTTCTTACTTGAGGAGTTGTACCTTCCATCATCAGCTCAGCTACATGAGATGATGATTTCTATACGCAAGTACTTGAATTACTTCATAAGATTTGCGAAAAACTATGTGTCAGCTAATAAAATTTGAGGGTTGCCCTCGATTTCTCCAAGATCCAATCATTAGATCCTAAAATGGTGACAATGGGACCACACGGGAAGCACCAGCTTTCGATTGAAAAAAGAATTATGAAAATCGGTTCACCCAGTCGCAAGTTATGAGGTAACAAACATAAAAAAAAAAGAGAGAAGCTTCGCGACCCCCCTGAAGAGGCTTAGCGACCCACAGGTTGAAAAACCCTGGACTAAAGGATTTACAATAAAACAAACAAAATAAAAACCAAACCCGTGCGGAGCCGGGACGGGCCGCTAGTTGTATATTATAACAATGTGTTCTACTTATTATCTAGTTATTATCGATAATTTCAGTTAGTATAGTCCCATCTCTATCCGAAGGTTAATCATGGGAGCGCTACGAGGAAATAAATTTTAATATTTTTAATCGTTCCTCTAAGCGCTCCTTTTGGGAGCGCTTAGAGGAATTAAACAGTAGCGCTTAGATAGGCGCGCTTCAAAACAGGAGCGCTACGAGGAATACCTCATAATAAAGAACAACATGGAATCGTAATAAATGTATTTCATGCTTACATTTCAAATCAAAATGCAATTTAACGTTTCAAATAAAAACATGTTTCACAATTTCCCAATCGTTCGTAATTCGAATTTAAAATTTTAATTCGAAATAAGTTTTCATAGACAACGATAAAAGGTTATATTATAAGGTTTATCAAAAGGAGTTTTAATAAAAGAGTCTCACATTTTTATCTCAAGGCAACAACAATATTTCCAATGATGGGATGTAAGGTCAATAGCGTGTATGTCCCATGCCATTGATATGATTAATGACACATCGATCAGCCACACCCACGTTAACACACTTCATTTGGCAAGGCTGGAAGTTACAGCTACGTTCAGGGTTGCCAACTCTAATAATGAGTAGTAATCACACAGTGACCGAGAATCCACCATAATCCATTTAAGCATAAACTTGGAACGTTTTGAATGTTCTATTGCCAAAGCCTCTTTGTTTTACTATAGGCTGTTGCCAGCGGGTGCACCCGCTTCAACTCTAAATTTGTCCTACAGGAACATAAAATCGGGATAAAAACTATCCTATGTGTTAATCCAGTTTACAAACTATATGTGTACCAAATTTTAGCCAAATCCGTTCAGTGGTTTTTCCGTGAAAGAGTATCAAACATACCTACGTACATACATACATCCTCCAAACTTTCGCATTTATAATATTAGTAGGATAGGATTTCAGAACGATGATGTTTGTCATTGACCTCATTAGTTGGTTATTTCTTTTAATTAACGGAATGGATTTCTAAGACAAGTTCAATTTATAAAATTATCCGCTTGCTGCACTCCTTTTCCACATAAGCTCTTTTTTTAGCGTGGTAAAATCATCAAATAAGTCCTCCCGGATCCCAGGACAGGGCGGGAGGGGTTCAGACTTGTATTGACTAAAATCCACGGTGTCCTTCTATAGCCCTTTACGTTCCGGGGTCAAGGTATTCGTTAGTCCCGCGACCCCGGCAGTGTCTGGCCTTCTAAGAGACCTAAAGAAAACTACTGACGGGCTGTCGGACCTACAGCAATTAAACATGATGCATTTATGAAGATGCATTTTGAGAACTCTTCTAATTTATTATTGGCAACCCGTATTACGTTCCATTATTATTTATGTTCTGTTTGTCATCGCCTCAACCATTTTCACGGATATTTGGTTACAAATGTTTGGAAAGATTCCTGTGAACGTGATAAATCTTTTTTTTTTTAATTTTTCCGTTGCCTGAGACTTGTAAATTGTTTTTTAGCTAGTAATTTGGCAGTGCTATAAGTCCTCTGTAATTAAAAGGGTTTTATCTTGGCCTCGATCTATCCAGAACCAATGATCAGACATAAGATGGAGTGAGCTTACCTAATAAGGAATGGAACTCCTGTATTCCGATGAAACATAGTAAAATATGCACCAGACTCTGACCGGTGGTGTTCGTGACCCCTGATAAGGCCGCTATCCCACTGGCGTTTTGCGATCGTTGACGTCAGCTTCGCGCCTCATAATACTATGGCCAACAAATGCGACGTTAACGTTACGCAGACGCGACGTTGACGGTCACGTAAGGCTTATGATTGGCTAGTGTGATCATTCAGCAGTCACTACACATGACAGAATATAGCCTGTGGTGTCGTTTCCCGCCACAGGTTTCCTAGGAAGTGGATCCCAAAAATCCGAATAATTTATTTTATCCAAAAAGGAGTACTCGGTTATAAGTCTTTGAATAAATCCCGCTCCATTATTACAAAACAATTTTACATTGATTCTTATCTACAAATTCTCTTTCATAACAGCGAAATATTGCAGACGAAAATAGAATTCTCCCATCGGGATAGAGCAAACAGGTGTCGATAAACCCAGTATTCGATTCACCGAATTCTTTTCAATAAGAAGTCACGTTCGCAATGTAGGCATAACCCCAACAAATACAGTAAATGATATTATGTAAGAGAAAATTTCTTTTAGAAATAATATAAAGGCTTTCTTACAATGAAATACCACATTGAAGTTGACAAATTGCTTTGAATCGACACATTTAAAAAGTTCTAGACTCTTTTTGTGTCGGTCGTGACAGCGTATTCGGTTTTTGCGGTTTTTAATCGACTTCAGAAAGGAGCTCAGTTCTTAATTCGGTCAGTTTTTTATGGATGTACAGACGCTAGCACGTCAACCTAACTCAATCAGTAACAATTCTTTAATAGATTTTCAAATTTATCACAATTATCATCATAAGCCTATTAATGTTCCCACTGCTGGGACACAGGTCTCCTCTCTGTGAGAGGGAGTGGGCCATTATCCACCACGCGGGCCCAGTGTGGATTGGTGAATGTCACATATCTTCGAATTTTTGGTTCTAGGACATGCCGGTTTCCTCACGATGTTTTCCTTCACCGTTTTGGGAGCAGTGGTGATGAAATAAATTACACGAAGTAATGCACCTGGCTAGGTCCGAACCCACGACATCCAACTCGTAAGTCGGGGCCGATACCATTGGGCCACCACTGCTGGAATATTCGGTGTATTTTACAAAGGTCGAAAATAGCACATAGAAATTATGAGGGAAGAGCTAAGCGAGCTTTGAACTTGGGGGATGGCGGGGTCGACAAGATCATTATATTCCTGGTTATTTTCTTACACTTCCCAGAAGACGAAATCCCGTTTTCCGGTGTTCCGTCAATCGGGCCAGCCCACCGTCATTTTCAAAAACTATTTCATGGGTTACCAGAGAAAATAATCAGAGGTATCAATTACTGTATTAATTAAGTGAATACCAACCCTCTATCAAGCCCTCATCAATATTGAAACTGTAACATGACCACAACACACTTCTAATTGTTTAGTTTGTAACAAAAAACAGGAACCGTTCGTCATTGCTTGACAAAGGTTCTACCTAATATACAAATTCGGGTCGGTACATTCGATTCCACAGTATTAGTTGAATAAAAAACCAATTTCAAGTAAAAATACACATATTATTCTACCATTATATTTGACTAGACTTGGTCGCGGGACTAACGAATACCGTTACTACGACTATTTAAGGATACCGTGGATTTTAGTCAGCACAAGTCTGACGGTCCCTTTTGCTCTTCCCTGGGTGGGAGGACTCATTTGATGATTTTACCACAAAAAGTATTTGACTAGACTTTTTAGGTACAATCGACAAAGTTGAACCATGATCCATTTTGACAATAATTTCTTTGAATCCGTCAAATTGACAAAGATCAGAGTCGTTACCATGGATATGTATGTTTGAGCGAATGTAGACCTAATTGTATTTGAATGTCTGTTGGAAAATTAGATTATGGTAAGTCATGATTCAACTTTGGCTATTGTACCTAGCATATGTGTACATAACCGTCTCTAGGGACTCTCGGTTTGACGGGAAAACGAAACATACATAAAAAGCCAGCCTCTGGCCCTTGCCTCCTTTATAACCTAATTATCCCCCAATCTCCAACTATCTCTGTAATAAAATTCATCAAAATCGTTTGGGCCGTTTTGGAATAATAATGGAACAAACATACATTTTATAACATTAGCTAGGGATTTGGTACCGCGTTATGCTAAACGCAAATACGTGTACTTGTAGTAAATCTAAGTAGGCTGAGTCTAAAGCCTTTAATCGTAATCCTACCCTAGATTATAATCTAAGACGTGTGCCTAGATTTTGGTAGATAATTTAATGTTTTTGCTACCTTTGAGGTATGCGTGTTTGTCGGCACTCCCCATTGTTATGGTGATAACGGTCTTATGTCTTGTGTAATAGAGTACATACGCTTTATTGTGTGGTAAGGCACATATATCTTTACTAATTTCTGGGAGACACGTACCTACCTATTGTGTGTAGTTGAAAGGTACTTGAAATTCCTGTAGACTATTGTATCTAATATAATGAACACTGTTTTTCAGGAAAATGGAATTTACTTTTGACGTGTGGTTTTTAATCAGTATGAGTGTAACATTCTCTTCTGCAAAAGTTAAATAATTATAGAGACACCTGAAAAACATGACAACAATTAAAAAGTAAATAATAAATTCATGAGTGTTTTGGCTAGTCTTTTGTTGTCACTATTACTTGAATGTTATTTTGATTGACAATAAAACTAGGGGTTGAATCTGGACAAAGAAAAGATTACCAACGTACTGAGTTCCACGTTTAACCCTCAGGGGTTGAATATGGAAACGTTTAGGAAGCATTTGCGGAAGAGGGTAGAAAATCTTAGGGGTTGAACGCGGAATAAACTGTAGCTAGCTGGATCTTGAACGTAGCGAGCAACGAGCTTATGACAAAGAGGTTCGTTTTATCATTTATAATTTTTTTTATTTAGCGAAAGTGTATGCCATTGTACAAGCGAGTTCACACACATGACAGTATAACAGATCTATAATAACGTTACAGTAGTAAATGCAGAGTGAACAGCGCCTGCAGTAGCATCAATTCCGTCCAACTCGATCCTGTTAATACTTATACTCAATGAGTACGACGCCTAACACGTTACATATTACACTCCTTAACGCCGCCGCGCCGGTCAGTACCCAGCTTACCACAAGAGATGGGCACAGCTGTTCACAGATTATTTACACCTACATAGAATTAATGAATATTATCGGATCAGTGCGATATTTTTAAACCGAATTCCAATCTTTATAGCATAGGAATAGAAAGTACTTTGCATAACTTCTTGCTTCGCTGGTTTTAAAAATATGACTGAGATGGTCATAAAATAATTTTCAGATTAGTTTTTTCTATAAATTCGCGTTTGACCGCTATCGTGTGGTCGACGGTAAAGCAAGCCATTTTTGATTTCATAATAAGGTAGGTTTAATCCAAGCTTATCAGAGTTAGAATTCGCTACATAAACAACATAACGGACGGATTATAATGATACATTTCGAAGGAAATTGGGATGTAGGACTGTAGGTACATAAATAACTACAAAACAAGCTTAGTTATAAACGAGATTATTACTCAGCCATTTAGGGCGACTTTTACCATCGGTTAAACATGTTTATTTAAGCACAAAATTGTATTGAATTTTGTCCTTAAATAAAATTTTAAAAATGTTTAACCGTTGGTAAAAGTCGCCCTTAATTTATGAATTTATCACTGAATGAAAAACAAACGAATAATATAACTTGAATGATATGAAAAGTTCAGGAGGAACATAATAAAGAACTTTCATCGTCCTTCAAAGATTTTCATTCATTTTCAGCCCCCTCGAGGGGTGATGGTGGATACTAACGTGTTTAAAAAATTGACAAGCTCTCTAATGCTTGTCAGCTCATTGTGTTCCGATATACGATACTTCTATTTTGAAGTAACAAAAGCCCGCATTACTATTTTATTAGAGCCAAACCTGACGGCTGAAGTGGGTTTATTATGGAAGCTCGCTGGAATTTTTGTGAGAAGTTAACAAAATATAATTATATACAACACACTACACACTTGTTTCGTTATAAATATTGAGAAAACAGACGAGGAGCTCGTGGCTAAATAATTACAGCCGCACAGGCCGATCTTCCATGTTAAGCCGCGCTTGCTGAGGTTGGTCTGTGGATGGGTGACCATCTGTCATAGCGAGTTTCCTCCGTGCCTCGGAAAGCACGTAAAGCCATTGGCTGTCATTTGTAGATCTTTGACAGTCGTTACTGTTAGTCAGAAGCTCTAAAGTCGCTCCACGTAAAATACTGATATTCAGCTGCATCTGGTTTGACTGGAAGCCGACCCGTGTTAAAAGGCTAGGCAGATGATGATGATTGAGAAAACAGACAGATATGGCGTAGTGCCATTATAGATGATAGATGGTTATATAAAACATTCATTCAGTGCAAAACATAATACGATACAAAATTTAACAAAAAAAGTGAGTGATTTAGTAAGGTGACAATTGCTTTATTCGTTTTTACAATATATAAATTAATGTGAAGAAAAAACTTTACATCCCTTTTTACAAAACTTTGGAGGGCTGAGGAGTATATTTGATGGAAATGTTAGCAATGGCTGAACGATCGACTGCCTAGCCCACTAACGTGATCTAATCGTCACACCTCATACGCCACCGTCTACTTCGCCCCGAGAATTTTTTTTTACCACCAAACCCTGACCGATTTTAAGACTTATTTTTCCAAAAATACAGCTTAAAATCGGTCGGGGTTTGGTGGCTCAAAATTGTGCCATTAGGGCTTATTGGGGATCGGGCATAAATAAATAAAAAAACTAGTAAACTTATCCTGACACAGTCATGGCCGTAGATAACATCTAACACCAAAAATATCAACGCTGGAAATATCAACACCTTAATACACTAGTACCAATATTTTAAACTCCAAAGACTACATAAATTAAATTCAAAACAGTTTCTTTGATCAACCGTTTTAACAGTCAATAATTCAATACACTTGAAAAAGTCCACGACTCACCATTAAAGTTTCAATCGCCTTGTTGATGTCTGTTAGCCGGTGCTAAAAGAAAATTAGCCAAAATATATCAATAGCAATGATTCACACACTTTTCGGGCGTTTCATCTTTTCGGGCAGTGAATCTTGAAATTATCTGTGTTTTCATTATAAGTAGGTATTAAATAAATCATTTGTATCTTTGATGTCCATTTTCAGTATAGAATTCGATCATATTAAACTATTTTATCTTTTTTTTTTGTGATGTTTTAGTAATTATTTATTTTTATATACAAGAGCATAACATATTAAAACTAGAAATATACAAGTGTCACTAACTAAATATTTACAAAAGATAGGTACAGAAAAAAAAAGAAAACAAAAAAAATTAAAAACAAAAAGGCAGAAACACTTAACAGGCATCGAAGTACTCCTCCGCATCACTGTCGTCTGGGAACGTGCCCAGAAGACTGGCAGCATTGCCACGTTGAATGGCAATGCTTATTTTTTGACTAAAGAAAGACCAGCCCTCTGGTCACGCGAAGTGTCGACCAGTCGGCGAGATATCTCCTAAAAAAATCATAACCCTCCTTTTGGCTTTGCCGTAGTCGGTTAAAAAGGAGACGCGCACTCGGACCCCATGACCCGAGCGTGGGTCGAAACGCTCGGGTCATAGAGTCCGAGTGCGCGAAGCACAAAGCGCAAACGCGACTGTGGCGCGGCCAGGAAGTATCACACCTCAAAGCTGAATCAACCGTTTCATTTGCCTTACCTTTTTGTATGTTATAGTCAGCTTCCATAGATACTGGTAGTAATATCTTAGGTCTCTTTAAAAATAGGTGTTCTCCGCAGTATCATAAGCTGCTCAGCTCCTATAAGTTTTAGCGTGATGTTATATAGCCTTCCTCAATAAATAGATTATCTAACACAATAAGAATCGAATCAGAAAGATTCAAATCAGTAGTTCCTGAGATTAGCGCTTTTAACCAAACAAACTCTTCACCTTTATATCGGAAGTATAAGATACGAGCAGAAATAAGAAATGTAATAAAAATTCCCGTTATTTTATCATTCTAAGAAAAACTTTATAAAATCCACATTGTACGACGCGGACAGTAAGATAATATTATCTGTTTCAAGGAAACGGATCAACGGACACAAAAGCTTTTCTATCCGGCTTCGAAAAACAACTTAAACGAAGTGAGAAAAGAATTAATAGAATATTGTGAGAAAAGAATTATAGAATTTTTTAATACTATGAAAGAGTAACTTAGTACCTAATTGACCTTATCAAATCCTATGAGACTTTCCCCGGCTACAGGCTGTGTATGCAATGAAAACGCCTTCTAATACTTAACCACATAATTGGACGCCATAATATAATCTGAAAATTCTTCACAACTAGATATTTTTCATTAAAAAAAATCGGTTGTCTGTAAAGTCGGTTAACTGACGATAGTTGAACGCGACAATGTTATAAGAAAATACTGCACTTACCTTGCTATAAACAAACTTACGTTGCTATAAACAAACAATTGACACGCCGCGCGCCGTTGCTATGAAACGCTACAGAGCGAGGTAACGCCGCATGACGTCATTTTTTTTTCGGCGTGCAGACGATCATCGAATAATAAGATGGTATCATGTCGATAAATAAAACCTAAAAAGTACTTTAAAAAAAAAACATACCGACCGAATTGAGAAACTCCTCCTTTTTTGAAGTCGGTTAAAAAAGTTCTGGTTTACTTCTTGGGTGCATCCCTTTTTTTATATATCTGTCACATCGTGCGATCGATTCGATACCGACTTAGCACATAGCGTATACCTGAACATCTTATTAAATATGGGTCGCGAGACTGTCTTATAGGGTCGTGAGACTGCCTCATACGGTCACGAGAATGTCTCATAGGGGCACAAGACTGTCTCATCAGGTAATCGTGACCCTGGAACTTAAAGGGCTATTGAAGGATCACTGTGAATTTCAGTCAGTACATGTCTGGCAGTCGCTCGTATCCCGCCCTGGGTGACAGTAAACATTTGATGATTGTACCACCATAAAAAAAACTTATTAAATGTTTATTTTTCGCCCTTTAGCTTCGCCTAACTAAACTACTTCAATACTTCACGTATTGAAGTAGTTTGAAATGCTAACGTCTGTACAGTAGCGATGAATGGCCCGATTTTTTTAGGGCTTATGTAGATCAAAAGACAATTTTCAAAGTCTACAAAACATAAGAAGCCTAAATAACGAAGCTTTGAAGTGCTTTAAAAAAAGAGGCCCAAAAATAACTCGTTCATTCAATCTTTTGGTTGATGTAAATTGTCTATCTAATGTTGACAAAGTTATTTCACAATTTTGTTATTTATTTCAGTTACGTCGACCGCTAAAATTGGGCCACACCATAAAACAATAAAACCAGGGACACCCAAAACCAGGTTGAGTTTACGATATCGTCAAAGGGCGGGTGCATTAATAAATAGATAGATAGACACTTTATTGTACATCAAAGTTATTACACAACTGTTATAAACGTTACTAATTTTATGATTACAATCGCGGTCTTATCGCTAATAGTGATTTCTTCCAGACTTTGGATGGACTGTATAAACTTAAAATAAACCAGTCATAGCGCACTGAATTTCCAACAAATTATAATTAAATTAAAGGTTTAAAAGTCTGTCCTGCAGGCGTAGCATGGCGCCGTAGAAAGGGGTTTTGTCAACGCAAAAATAGACAAAATGACAGAACCTAGAAATAATTTTAGCGTTAAAAAAACTGTCGATTTGTGTAGAAATAACGATGAAATAACTTTGTCTTTTCTTGGTAGAATAGAGATAGAATCGCCATGCTACGCGTGATAACAATTGCACGGTATTTATTGTGCAGTGGTTTAGCAATCGACTACTACCCTACTTGCCGCAGCGTCGATTCGTGTGAAGACAGAACAAAACATATTTGTTTGACCGTACAGGCAGTCGTTCTAGGTCTATAGCTATTTCGGTATGTGTTTGAATGTTTGTAAACAAAAAAATCTAGTGTCTAAGTCTAAGCTTATAAATGACTATTAGGGGAAACAGTGTATAAGACGGTGTCGCGAGGTATAATGGGAACATACACACAGGCAAACTTAACACAATGTAACGAAGCGCAAGCGCCAACAGTTTGTCAAAATACGAGTAGGTACATACTAACGTAGCGCAAGCGCTAAGTTAGTATGTACTCGTATTTTAATAGCGACTCGTATTGTGGTATTGTGTTCAGTTTGCCTGAAGTGTGTTTTTTCCTATCATACCCCGCACTCCCGTCTTATACACTGTTCCCATACGTAGGTATGTTGTAAAAAAATCTCCAACATCGAATAATGTAAATGAGTACAGTAGGTAACGCTGACGTCAGCAAGTCAAGGGTTCATTTTGTTTCCATTATAAACGAGTTTTTATGTTACGCTGCCGCTCCACCGAGCTAATGTTTTGTTTAATCAGTACTTCGCTAAAACTCCAGCCTAGTTAATATCGTGGAATAATACTGTGATTCTCGTTATCTGTGCCATTTTCGAAAGTGAATTCTGAATTGCTATGTTAATTTGTTTAGAGTTGAAGAGAGTTCAAGTGAAAACATTAATGCGAATTAAAAAAATACTTTAGAGTTGACGGTGACTTCGTTTTTTATTTCAATGATTTTTTGTCACCGACCTTTGAAAGACTAGATATTTTCGATGATCCCCGATGGCCACCTTGTTTGTCAACCACTGTGGTGGACAGCGAAACTTCTTCTAAAAAAAAACAGAAACATAATTATTTTAAAAATAAAATAATTAATCATTTAACTTTATTTTTTGTTTTTTTTTTAAGTTTCGTTGTTTTCCTGTCGTGGACAAACTTGGGTTCGTCATGGTCGTAGTCCTATTTTCAGTACATTGTCGTATCAATCGATTTATTTGTTTCGTGCCTGACTTAGAAATTTTGAGGTCAATGTAGTATTTAGTGCACAAAAATGCTATGAAATGGAAGCTGCTTTACTACACCATTTCACTTACTACACAAAGAAGTGTGTTAAGAATTCTTTCGATCCCTTTCCAGAAATAATCTGTGAAAGATACACAATAAAATTGATTTTTTTTTTAATAGCCATTCGGTGTCCCACTGCTGGGCAAAGGCCTTCCCTTTCTTCTTCCAAACCTCTCTATTTTGGGCAATTTCTGGCCATGTCTGCCCTGCGAACATGATCAGATCGTCACACCACCTCCGCCGCGGTCGACCTCGACGGCGTTGTCCTCCCTCAGGCGTCCAATGAGTGACGATCTTTGCCCACCTCTCGGGGTGCATACGTTCAACATGGCCCGCCCACTCCCACTTCAGCTTGGCTGTTTTTACTCCTACATCAGCTATTTTAGTAATGGAGCGCAGGGTGGTGTTTCTGATTCGATCTGTTCGTTTCGCACCTATTATGCTGCGCTCCATCGCCCGCTGGCAAATCTTGAATTTGGACTTTTGTTGTTCGGTAAGTGACCAACTTTGTGCACCGTAAGTTAGGACGGGTAGGATGCACATGTCGATTAGTTTTCTTTTTAGGGTTTGTGGGAGACTTCCCTTCAAATGCACCTTAAGGGACCAGAAGGTCTTCCACGCATTTTGGATTCGTCTATCGACTTCCTTGTCTTGGCGGTTTTTAAAAGACACTATCTGGCCCAAGTATGTGTACTCATCGACATATTGCAACGCGTACCCGTCTACCGTGACCCTACGTTTCGTGCTGTTAGTCATAATCTGGGTCTTAGATCTATTCATTGAAAGTCCAACCTCAAGACTTGCCGTGCTCAGATCTTGGAGCATTTCTTGAAGTTCTGAGGATGATGTGGAGAAGATCACAATATCATCGGCAAAGCGGAGGTTCGTCAGCTGTAGGCCGCTAACATTTATGCCCCGTGACTGCCACGAATCAGGCAGCTTTTTAAAAACCTCCTGCAATGCGCTTGTGAACAACTTAGGTGAGAGTGGGTCGCCCTGCTTGACACCTTTTTCGATGTTGAAATTTGGTCCGGAAACATGTAGCTGTTTAAGAGGTCCTATTGAGTGTTCGTCCGGAGCTTGGTTTATTGCGAACACATGTGCTGATACGCAAGTTGTAGGATCGTTTCTTTAGAATTATGTTTGCAGAACTACTTTTATAAATTGTATCAATGAGGTCAATATAAGTATGCGGAATATTTTGGGCTTCCAAAGCATTTATAACAGAGAGATGGTGTATGCTGTCAAACGCCTTGGTATAATCCACAAAGGCCAGGTAGAGTGGTTTGTTGAACTCGTTATACTTTTCAATTACTTGGTTGATGGTATGAAGATGATCGGTTGTGGAGAAATGGGAACGAAATCCAGCCTGTTCTGGAGGTTGGTGAGAGTCTAGTGTTGGGGCAATACGGTTCTCAATTACTTTTATAAAAAGTTTATATAAGTGTGAAATAAGGCTTATGGGTCGGTAGTTTGAGATGTCGGCTTTGTCTCCTTTCTTATGGAGCAAAATTATGTTTGAGTGGCACATTTCAAGAGGAATTTGACCGGTGTGTAAAATGGTGTTAAAAATTTTATTAAACCGGCAAATTGATTATTTGTTCATTATACTGAGCTGTCAATTGAATTTGACAACTAACATTGACAGAAACTTATGACTCCGTTCAGCGAACCCTCGCTAGTTTAATTTTTTTCCGGCGAAATACCGCCGAAGGATTTAAACGCACCCCAGGGCTGCGTTTAAATCCTTTATCCAGTTTAAATTTATACTGACTAAATGTCAAACACCCCGTTTAACTACACCGCAAGGTGAAAAATGAAGGTAACTAAAATTTAATCTGCTCCGTTTACAGTCGTCCGCTGATATAAGTTTATACTAAATGGAATAATTTTTTGCGACCTTTTTACCTCTCAAAATTTTATCCTGCTGTCAGATTGACATTAAGTTTTGTTGTTTTGCTCGATTCGCGCCGTAAAAACGAATCTTATTTTTATTTTAGAGAGTAAATATTATTTGTGGATTTATGGATTTATATTAAACCGGCATTTTGATTATTTGTTCAATAAACTGAGCTGTCAATTGTATTTGACAACTAACATTGACAGAAACTTATGACTCCGTTCAGCGAACCCTCGCTAGTTTAATTTTTTACCGGCGAAATACCGCCGGAAGATTTAAACGCACCCTAGATAACTTTTATCTGGGGTGCGTTTAAATCCTTTACAAACCAAACAGCCCGTTCAAGCACACCGAGAGGTCAAAAACGAAACAAACTAAAATTTAATCTGCCCCGTTTACGGTCGTCCGCTGGTATAAGTTTTTACTAAATGGAATAAATTTTTGCGACCTTTTTACCTCGCAAAATTTTATCCTGCTGTCAGATTGACATTAAGTTTTGTTGTTTTGCTCAATTCACGCCGTAAAAACGAATATTATTTTTATTTAAAAGAGTCAATATTATTTGTGGATTATGGATTTATATTAAACCGGCAAATAGATTATTTGTTCAATAAACTGAGCTGTCAATTGAATTTGACAGCTAACATTGACAGAAACTTATGACTCCGTTCAGCGAACCCTCGCTAGTTTAATATTTTTCCGGCGAAATACCGCCGAAGGATTTAAACGCACCCCAGATAAAAGCTATCTGATTATAGAAAACTCAGCCCTTAGATTATTAAATGTTCAGATTCCGTGTTCGAAACAAAAGGTAAGTAAAGTTTTTAGAGATCTTTAATCTAAGACACTTTCAATTGCCCAGGTCACGGCTCGTTGTGATCTACGCGCGCCTCAAAGAGGGTCAGCATAATGACAGGGCCTCCAGAAGAGGGGCCTTTAGAGGACCAAAGCCTGCCGGGGTAGAGGGACTTGCGATTCGTGACCCCGGAACGTAAATTACTATTGAAGGCCACTGTGAATTTTAGTCAAAACGAGTCTGACAGTCCCTCACGCCCTGCCCTGAGTCGGACTGATTTGATGAGTTTTAACTATTTTAAAATAACCGTAACCTGCCACACACAAACAGAAATGCATGTAAATGATGCACAACAATTACACAGGTTACATCTGGGGTGCGTTTAAATCTTCCGGCGGTATTTCGCCGGAAAAAAATTAAACTAGCGAGGGTTCGCTGAACGGAGTCATAAGTTTCTGTCAATGTTAGCTGTCAAATTCAATTGACAGCTCAGTTTTTGAAACAAATAATCAATTTGCCGGTGTAATATTAATTAAATCCATAATCCACAAATAATATTCACTCTCTAAAATAAAAATATTCGTTTTACGGCGCTAATGCAGTAAAACAACAAAACTTAATGTCAATCTGACAGCAGGATAAAATTTTGCGTGGTAAAAAGGTCGCAAATATTTTTTCCTTTCAGTAAAAACTTATGCCAGCGGATGAGCGGACGACCGTAAACGGGGCGGATTAAATTTTAGTTTGTTTCATTTTTCACCTCTCGGTGTGCTTGAACGGGGTGTTTGACATTTAGTCAGTATTTTAAACTGGATAAAGGATATAAACGCAGCCCTAAGCTAGTTACTCTGTCATTATTCAATAATTATGTCATTTCCCGGACGCGGACACATAAACATTTCACTCAAACAACTGCCCATTCATTTGTTTACTTCTGAAATAGCATCAATTTACACATAATTTGCGCCAAGGGCGAAATAATTCAAAATAATGTCGCCATTTTGTGATTAAAATGTTTGTGAATGCATAATTTTTTTTGTTTATGAATTATGCGTTCAAGTTTGACCTTTAGGTTGTTTTAGAATAATCATCTTTTGTATGCGGCTCTGCTCGCGTTCAATATTTTTTCTATACAATCTATTCAATAAAAATCTCGGAGTTTATGATTGCACTCCTCCAAAATGGCTGGACCAATTTATTCGGTAGATATGACAATAGGTTGTAAATTACTTATGTTTTCCCTCCTAAGGGTTGTGAGGGCAACCCCATTAAAAAGAAAGCAATCGTTCTACCCACTAAATTAAACCTATAAGTCTGCACATTCACAAAGATCAATACCCCTCCTGAGAGCGCCTCCTTTTCCGTAAAAATAAGGACAAGCATCCCCTAAATCTAATCATAATCAATCTTAACTTTATGCCTGTTTCCATTTAAACAAAGAACTGTTTATGAGTCGAAAACAAAAGGTAATTGCCACCAAATTTTATCTCAAACATAAAATAAACTGAAGAGACATTGCTCAATATCATTAAAGTTACAATGTAAACATGTATTTATTGCCAATGTTTCTAGTTGCCACACAAAAGGACAACGAACGGACAGAAAGTTGAAAACAAAGAGTACAAGCTCATGAAATCTTGAATTAATGACGTTGTAAAAAACTCACTAAGGTCAACCGTGATTTCTTGGCCAAGAAAGTAATGAATGAAGAAAGCATGAAAAGTGAAATTGCCTCTAACTTCTACGGTTTGAAAACAAATTATGTCTCCAACAAATTGGGTTTAGTGATGCACAATAATTCGTTCTTGAACACAGAAGGCTATTCTTGGCCTGAAAAAGATCCTTTTTTGCCGATGAAAGGATCTTTTTCGTTCATGAAACCTACACATCATTCTTTGTAATAAAGGTTTATGAATCTCAACTATCCTCAATTTAGAAATTTAGAAAAAGGTAGAGAGTTCAAGAAACTTTCCATGTTACTAACTATGGAAATTTTCTTGTCCAATTTTAGTTATTTATATATGTCACACTTTATCAACAACAACCTGCCTTTTTCGGCTACTTTTGTGTCAGATCTACGAGATTATAAACCTCAGGTATCGGATTATATTAGGAACTGTTATCAAATGCCGTGTCGTTTTCATAAGCTGTTGTTACTTCCGCCTGTCAATCATAACAGTGTTAAGTTTATCATCATAAATAATAAACACACAATTTGCAAGCCTTCTCAATTCGGGCACGCCGCAATTGCGGCGGTAAGACCCCTCTTTGAGGAGTGGCTGGAGAGAAGTCATGGCGTCCTGACCTACCGCTCGACGCAGGTCCTCACCGGACACGGAAGTTTCGGGAGGTACCTGTGTCTGATGCGAAAGGAGGAGACGCCTGGGTGTCATCACTGCGAAGATCGCCCGGAGGACACGGTGGAGCATACTGTGCAAGACTGCCCAGCTTGGGCGGAGCACCGAAGTGTCCTCACGGCTGCGATAGGCAGAGACCTCTCGCGCCCGGCATTGGTTGCGGCCATGCTGCGGGGCGAGACGGAGTGGGAAGCGGTCTGCTCCTTCTGCGAGGCAGTAATGCTCGTGAAGGAGGAGGCGGGCCGCGAGCGAGAGAGGACAGCGTCCTCCCTCCGCCCCAGCCGCAGTGGTAGACGCCCACGGCGACGGACGTCGCTTGATGATCTCCGGCCACCGTAGGCGCGGGCATGCGGGCAGCGAGTAAAGGGCAACTCGCTGCCCGACCAAGGACCATGCCCGGGTCGACGGCGCGTTGTGTCCCACGCGCGCCTCAAAGAGCGTCAGCATAATGACGGGGCCCCCCTCTCAGAGGGCGAAAGCCTGCCGGGGTCGCGGGATTATTCCCTTACCGTAACCCCGGAACATAACAGGCTATGAAGGACACCGTGGATTTTAGTCAGTAGAAGTCTGACAGTCCCTCCCGCCCTGCCCGGGGTTGGAGGACTCATTTGATGATTTTACCACGCTAAAAAAAAAAAAATATTTGAAATGCATAAAATAGTAAAATTATAAACTTTTTGGAGTCGGTTTCTCATTTTTTTTATTTTTTTAATAAAATAAAGCTGTTAAATACGCAATAGCAGTAATGAATCGTCGATGATTTGCTGTCATTTATTGAAGAGTTCAGTTGATTTTTCCTTAGATCTGATCTTATGAAAACAATTTTCTTATTTTCTCAAAGCGTCATCGAGGATTCGGAGAACAGGTAATAACATAAAAAAAAAAATTCAAAAAAAATGTGACCGCCTTCAAAAGCAACCACAAAAAAAGGATAAAATAACCTACAAAACTTTTCTTTCGGAAGTCGGTGAGTTTTTTATTAATTTCATTGTCTCTTTTGCCACCGACTTCCGAAAGAAAAGTTTTGTAGGTTATTTTATCCTTTTTTGTGGTTGTTTTTGAAGGCGGTCACATTTTTTTTGAAAAAGTTTTTAATTTACTCTTTTTAGTTTAAATATTCAAACAAATTCTTGTCAAATACATCATTTTCTTATATGTGCACTAGAATTTTGTAATCCGTAGCACCGGTAATAACATCGTTAACATCTCTTTCATTCATTCCCTATCTCAAAGACTGCTGAACCGATTTTGATGAAATTTGCAGTATTCCCTAAGTTGAACGATACCTAGTACAACAAAAAAATAATTACTTAAATCGGACTTGTAGTTCCGGAGATATGCGAACACAAACATAAATTTCTTACTGGAGGAGTTGTACCTTCCATCATCAGCTCAGCTACATGAGATGATGATTTTCATACGCAAGTACTTGAATTACTTCATAAGATTTGCGAAAAACTATGTGTCAGCCAATAAATTTAGGGTTGCCCTCGATTTCTCCAAGATCCAATCATCAGATCCTGAAATGGTGACAATGGGACCACACGGGAAGCACCATCTTTTGATTAAAAAAAGAATCATGAAAATCGGTTCACCCAGTCGCAAGTTATGAGGTAACAAACATAAAAAAAAAAATACAGTCGAATTTATAACCTCCTCCTTTTTTTGAAGTCGGTTAAAAAGGTTCAGTTCTTTGATTAAAAATAGCGGTAGGTATGTTACGTTCTTACGTTAATGTATTCAAACAGTGACTCTTATACGTACTCGTACACAGACACATTTACTCGCACAAACAATCATTGTTATTACACGCCAACAAAGAAAGAGACAGAATAATGCACAAAGGTGGCGTACGACCAAGACGGAGCATCACCGCTCTTCGTATTATTTCGTTAGTAGTCGCCACGCCGAGCGGCGCACATACGTCAATTTTCCACATTTACGCGGCCAAAATTGAATTTTAAAAACTTACTGTAAACACATAAAAAAGCACATGCAGAGCTAAAAGACAGTTCCAAGAATCCTAACTGACCTCCACCACCTGCCTGCGATACACTCCGACCACATTCAGGAAGTCGAAACTTGACGGTCAACCCGTGCGCTCGTTTTTGCTGCTTGAAGTTACAAACACAACAAAAGTGACAACATTAATATTTTTTTTTCAGTGTCAGTTTTTGAAGTGAAAATGATGGATTTCAATAACACAGGTATGGATCTTTATTTTTATTATTATTTACTTACCCAAAATGCTCAATTCGAATAAATTGGGGGTTTCAAACACACGGGTTTTTTTAAGACAAATTTTGAAGTAATTTTGAACTTCAAACGTTAATTTGTTATATTTCTCGATGAGATACGATCATCATTCTTTTTTTATTTGAAACTACAATCCTTTGACTACAAGAAAATACAAAAACCGGCTGCGGAATTTTGCGGATGACAAAACGGGGGACCTTTTAAACCATTAAGATTTTATGTGAAAAATCTTAATGATAAATAACCATTTTTTTATTAGTTAGGTAATCTTAGCTTTTCGTTGTTTTAGATACTTCAAGCACATCAGGTGTGAAAATTGTCACTCGGAAATACCTTTATCAGATTATGAAAGATGAAAATTTACCGAATTTCGATGCAAAAGTGAATCATTTAGAAAGTCATTTATTATTAAACTATGGCAATACAGATGAGGACATAAAAGACATGAAACAACAGCACTAGAAGAAAACACAAAGAAGCACATCCAAAAAAAGATTTCGGATTGAAACTGGATTATTGGTAGACATGCCCAAATCAAATTTTGGAAATACCAATGATGGTAACACCAGTAGAAAGTTTTTTGAAGATCCCGATTTGGCGTCAGATATTAACCGGGATAAACTATGAACTGATTTATAGGTTAAAAGTTATTTTGGAGACAATTTCAAGCGGGCATAAGATAGATTCACAGAAATACGATTCTTATGCCAAAGACTCTGCAACATTATAATATTTGTAAGCCTATAAGGATGGCAACTTATGACACCACAATGCATAAAATATTGATGCATAGTGTGGCACCATATAATAGAAAATGCTTTGCTGCCAATAGGTCAGCTTTCCGAAGAAGCCGAATAATCACTTCCGTGTATATCACGAAAACTTCGCCAGGAAATTTTCCAGGGAAAATTGTAATATTGATGTGTACCATAGATTACTACTGAGTTCGGACCCACTTATTAGCAGCCTGAGGCCCAAGAAGAGATCAATCCCCAGAACTTTTTGCCCGGAAACAATAAACATGTTAATGCCAGAATATCCCGACGAAACAGACTCGGATAGCGAGCAGCAAAATGGATCCATTACGATATTTTTTTTTTTTGTGTAAAATTCTTGTTGTATTAATTTGTTTGTATTATTGTACAAATTTTGTTTTATTTTGTGTGTATTTATTTTGATTAAATAAATTGTTTGCCTTAATTTATGATTTTTTTTTACCTTAGTTTATGATTTTTTACCGTAATTTACAAAAGAACTGATCTAAATAAAAACAAATAGTCACAGGAGATATTTAATATCATATAGACGCGATATACGTAAATAAATAATTTTGGCCGCGTAAATGTGGAATATTGACCTATGTGCGGCGGCGGGCGGCAGCGCGGCCTTGTTTTAGCCAAACGTGTCGCACATTAACGCATTGTATGTTTCTATCCCGCTCTTCAAAATTGATATATACACGCACGCACGTCTCAACCGAAATCTACTCGTATTGCGACTGAGGACTGTTAGGCCAATTTAGCCTAATTTATGCGGTCCATGCGCTATCGTGTAGTGACATATCTACTACTAATAACTAGACTAATCAAAGGTTCAGTTGAATTGAGAACGTCCTCCTTTTTTAGAAGTCGGCTAATTTAAAAATAAAATATCAAAATAACTTTTGAAATCCGAATTAAATCCAAGATTGTAGGTAAATTGATTTTCTTCCTGTGATTCAATGTCACAGCCGTACTTTTATTTTTATGGCTCAGTTGTACAAACAGCAATAAATATCACAGTTGCTGGTTGCTTATGCATCATTTATCACCCTCGACGGTACCCTGACAAAAGCTCCGTCAGTAGAAGATGAATGTTGCATGTTTTTGCAACTTTGCATTGTTTGTACGTGAGTTAAGTCAGCAGAGTTTTACACTTCAATGGATTTGTTCGGATGTTTCTGGATCAGATTTGTTTTTCGTGTAAGAGAAGCTGGTGGCTATGTAATTACAGGCCGCACAGCCTTATCTTCTGGGTTAAGCCGCGTTTGTCGAGGTTGGTCTCTGGATGCGTGAACTTCTATTATAGCGAGTTTTCTCCGTGGCTGGGTCTCGGCTGGAATTTGTAAATCTTTGACAGTTGTTAATAACAGTCAGAAACTTGAATATAATTGAGAAAAGGCTAGGCAGATGATGATGATTTGTTTTTTGTGTAGTGTGGTTATTTCAACGCTGTAGCTGACAGCGGCTAAAGGCCAACTGTGGACGGCAATTGACTAAACACAACTTAAAACAAAAATTAAATATTGTCGAAAAGTTTGTTTGTTTGGTTGGTTGAACCCGCTTATTTCAGAAAAAACTGATTCGAATTGTTTTTTTTTTTTTTTGAGATTGATGGACCAATAACCACGGAAGAGTAGGAGAGTGGTACTGTAAAAATAAGTAGCCACAACAAGGTTGCGTTTTCTATTTATTAATACCAAAGGTGGAAGGTAGTAGGTAGGATACTAGGACCCTTTATCAGGGTAGACAATGTTCCAATTATTTTATCTACTATCATGCTATTAATCCTCTATAAAAGAACCTATGAGGGCTCATGTACACGACGCCGCCGCCGCGCCGCCGCCGCTCCGCCACCGCGCCTCTATGCTGTGTACACGGTCGCTACCGCGCCGCCGCCGCGCCGCCGCCGCGCCGCCGCCGCTCCGCCTCCGCGCCGTCGCCGCGCCGCCGCCGCGCTGGCACCGCGAATCCAATTCGCTAGTGTTTTATTTATCTGAAAAAGGAGGTATCTCATTTCGGCCATAATGTTTTTTTAATGTTTATTTTCGGATAACTTCTTTGTTCATGAACCGGTTTTGATGATTCTTTTTTTGTTGGAAAGAAGATATTTCTTACTATTTAGCTCCACTCGATTTCTCTGGTCTTCCATCATCAAACCCTAATCTCCATATCATGGGACCGCCTTTGAAATACCTTCTTTCCAACAAAAAAAGAATCATCAAAACCGATTCATAAACGAAGAAGTTATCCTTGAATTATCAAAAAAAAACATTATTATGGCCGCAATGAGATATCTCCTTTGTTAGATAAATAAAACAATAGCGAATGGCATCGCGGTGGCGGCGCGGAGGCGGCGCGGCGGCGGAGCGGCGGCGGAGCGGCAGCGGAGCGGCGGCGGCGCGGCGGCGGCGCGGCAGCGACCGTATACACAGCCTAGAGGCGCGGTAGCGGCGCGGCGGCGGCGCGGCGGCGGCGTCGTGTACATGAGCGCTAACAATTAGCTTATTGCCAACATTAAAACACTCAATGATATTATGATCATTATATCATTCAAACGCGTGATATTGTGAATTTCAAAAAAAGAACATTCTCATTGATGATTTTGATCAATGACATTTGATTTGATCAATGACATTTTCACCACCAGATCGCTAAAATTTTGAAAAAAGAACAATAATTCTTTTACTTATTAAGGTTTGTTTATTTTACATACTTCGCAATTAGACTTTTCTTGAATTTACATAGTTTTTACAACACTGTACAACACCCTATGGTATGAGAATCTTTTGTAGAGGATTCACATCATCATCTTTATCTATATATATAAAAGAACAGGGGTTTTTCTTTTGACACGACTACAGCCGAAACCGCTAAACGCAGAAACTTGAATTTTGGACAGGATTTGCAGTCTACCATGTAGATTGGCAATAAGACGGGATTTTGCGAAAATCCTCCTCTAAGGGGGTAAAAAGGGGTGAAAACTTTTGTATGAAAAATCTTATTCCTTGTGTTTATAAACTTGAAACTTACCACGAATGAGAACACAAGTAAATAAATAAGATTAGCACCATTATTTTTTTAAAACTACCCTCCATTGGTAATCTAGGGGTTGTTAAAGTTTGTATGGGAAAATCATAACGCGTGAGCTGATGAATTTGAAAATCAGTATTACTAGATAAGAAATAATGAAACACGTGTTTTTGGATTTTTCGAAAATCACCCCCCAAGTTGGTGAAAAGGGGTATTCAAGTTTTAAAGGGAGAATATTAAACCACTCAACGTAGAACTCTGAATTTTTTATGGAAGTTGCAATTTATTATGTAGATAAGCACTATGAAAGGATTTTGCGAAAATCGACCTCTAAGGGGGTGAAAAGGGGTGAAAACCTTTGTATGTAAAATCTTACTTCTTGGGTTTATAAACTTGAAACTTGGTACGAATATGAGTATAAGTAAATAAAAAAGACGGGCGTTATTACTGTTTTTAAAACTACCCTCCATTTTTAAGTTTTCCGAAAATCACTCCCTAAATTGGTGAAAAGAGTAAGTTTTAGAAAGGGAAGGATTTTACAGCTTGCTACGATGAACTCAAAACTGGGCATAAAGTATCTCTCAATCGAATAAAAGATGCGTATTTTTATTTACATTTCATAAATCAACCTCTAACGGGGTGAAAATCGGAAAATCAGTTTGTCCACTACGATTGATTGTTTTGTATTGAGTTTTTAGATTTTCTTATAAGGAGGGTGAGCGGAAATTAAATTAGAAACACACGCAGACGAAGTCGCGGGCAAAGTGCTAGTCTTTACATATAATAAAATCGTAGAGATGTCATTCCTGTACATTGAATATTTTTTTCTTTTTGTATTTTTTTCGAGATAAAGGATCGATTCTGATGCCAGATCAACTTTTATTTTTTTTCGAATTTTTTTATGTTTTTTTGATTTGATCTATCTCCGAAACTACTGTAAAGTTGTCGATCAAATTTTCTTCAAGTGTTCCTAATAATATGCTTTTGTTAATATGCTATGTATTATTACGCTATTTTTCCTGGGAGATAAGCAATTTTGAATTTTGTTGTTTTTAGATGTTTGTTGATAGTTGGAAGCTAAACCACTGGACATTATTTAGTAATTTTTTCCTCAAATATTCCTTAAACTGCTCTTCAATTAATAGGATATGTATAATTACGCTATTCCCCTTGGGGGATTAGCAATTTTATAATTATGTTGATTTTCAGTCATTGTTGACATTTGTACAAGAACCGCTATTTGAAAACCACTGTCAGCGTACTAGCCAGTCTGGTTGGTAACCTGCTTGACTTTCGTGCAAGGAGTCTCTGGATCAAATCTCGCAGTTTTTTTTTTCTCTTTTTGCGTTTTTTTGGGTTCCGTAGTCAACAAGGAACCCTTATAGTTTCGCCATGTCCGTCCGTCCGTCCGTCCGTCCGTCCGTCCGTCCGTCCGTCCGTCCGTCTGTCCGCAGTTTAGCTCAGAGACGCACAGCACTAGAGAGCTGTAATTTGGTGTAAATATACGGATTTGTTGTGCCGAAAAAGTGGTAAAATAAAATCTCGAAAATTATTTTTTTTAGGGTACCTCCAGTACATACACGTAAAGTGAGGATTTTTTTTTTCTCGCGTACCCCTTAGTGTGGGGTATCATTAAATAGGTCTTTAAAAAATATTGATAGTTTCCATTAACAATTTTTTGATAAAAAAATTCGTTTGTGAAATATTAAGCTTTAAAGTGTTAAATTTTGCTCGACTCGAGTGTCCCCCCCCCTCTACCAGCTAAACGGTTATGTTTGGGGGTGTGAAAAAATTCACAATAGTAGTACATATAACGAAGTTTAAAAGAAAATTGTCATGACTAAGTAGGCTTTACAACTTTACGAGTAATAGTCGACCAACTTATAAAATGTACTTGGATTACATGTTTTCTTAAACAAAATGTATCGGATTCAACTGCAAATGTAATTTTGTCAACTATATATTTACAGCTTTAATAGGTATGTTTTTACGGTATGTTTTTTGGGGATAGGTAGGTTTTTATCGTCAACTATTTTTAACTAACTTCAAAAAAAGGAGGAGGTTCTAAATTCGTATTTTCCCCGATTTCTCAAAGCCTCCAGGACCGATTTTGAAAATTCTTCTTTTTAAAATTAAATTCAGCGAATCAGTTTAGTTAGTTCGCATAAGTATTTTGATAGGCAATTACGGAACCCTACACTGTGCGTGGCCCGACACGCACTTGGCCGGTTTTTTTTTTATTTGTCCTGAGAGTTTTAGATAATTAAAAAAAAAATTGCATACTTTTGTTTCAATATTATTCGCGATTTTAAATTACTATTTTTTTTCAATACGTCTCTAGGATATAAATCTACACCGATTTAAATTGTAGGTAGTAAGTTGGATATTTTTTTAATTGTAATTGTTTCGAGGTGTGGAATTTTAAAGATTAGAAAAAAATCAGGGTTTCTATCATTTGTGTTTATTTATGTTTTGAATTGGTGCTCAAACCAGTGCATAGATTCTGTTTTAAACGACGACAAGTTGTACTCATCGCGAGTCAGATAATTAGTTATTTTCATGCGGTATGCTAAAGGGAGAAGAGCAATGCTATCGTACGTTCAATTTGCAGCGATACTGTAAATCGACCCAAAAATGATAGTCTAATGTTTAAAATAAACACGGTTCTTTGAAATTAAATAAACATTATAAACATTATATTTTTAAATATAACATTATTGATCTAAACTAATAATAAAAATGCAAGTATGTTTGTTTTTTACCTTTTCACGCATTACTACCTACTGAATCGGTCGTCCCAAAATTTTGCATATACGTTGTCAGGAGTATAGACACGGATATAACGTATCTTTCATCCCGAATAACAGAAGAGAGCTGTTTCCGAGAAAACAATTACGTTCATATTCCAGATGGCGCCACACGATCCGTATTGTTTCTCAAATTCTAAAGTAACGCAAGCTAAGCCGCGGGCAAACACTAGTTGTAGATAAAGTCTTGTATGCAACTGTTATAATTAGGTGTTAAAACACTTATGTGATACTATTATCCATATAAACCCACATTCGGGTTTTAATACCCCTGATTATACAACAGTTGCATAAATAACTATTACACAACTATTACAAATTCTTTAAAACTTTATAAATATTAGATGCAGCCGCAAAGCTTCTTAAAATTGTACTGAATAAAAAAGAGTTAAAAGTGATGCAATAATATGACAGATTGAAAATTCGAAATACGTATTTCAAAAATTTTAATCACTAAATAGATCTTCAAGGAAAGAGGTGGAGGCAACAGAAGAGGTGGAATATCTTTCTGTTACAGCATTATACAAAAAATAATGCTTATCATAATGTTTTGCAAGCTCATTCTTACGCACTCCTAAAGAACTTACGTACCTGTTAATCTACGTAGCCGCATGATTGCTTCAAATCATCAGCACACCATTATTCTCTTAGCGATTAATCGCATCATCTTCATCATACCTCAATGATGTATTGATTAACGCACTAACAAAAGTACATCTGTTAAATTTCTTTCGTCAAATAATTTACTACTTAAAATAGCAGCTGCTAAAATTTATTTTTTCAAGCAATTCGCATTTCACGATCTTCAATGAAGTAATTTTTGAATAGATTTTTGTAATTCGCTTTTCACAGTGTTTATTCACTTGTTTGCGTTATTTCGTAGAAATATTTAATGGAAACTGGTATTTTAATTACTTTTACTAAAATTCCTTTTTTATTTTTAAAACATTTTTATTTATTTCTTTTTCATTTATTTTCCATCTCAAATCTCTTGAAAAGGTCCAGACTAAAGAATTTATTTTAAGTCTTGTACACCCAATGGGTCTGTCATTAAAATATTTCAGACTTTCATAGTCTAAAGTGTTTATGTTCAGCTTTTATTAGATAGACTTTCTAAAAATAATATAGCAAAATTTAAATTTGTTTCTGTGTTTTCTCATTTTGTTTTAACACCTTTTGACGGCTCTTGGATGTGAAGCTTGTCGTAAAGTTCTGAAAGTGACAGAACCAAGCATCATACAAAATATAACATAAACAGGACGAGCGTACCTACCCATCAAAAAGACACAACTGGATACAAGATACAAATAAATATATCTCAATTCTGAAGTTTACAAGTGCATAATTTCTGCGTGTTTATTATAACATCAACACATAAAATTCTATTATTTCAAAGTGGTTCTGAAAGTTTTCGTAGCGTTTAAGTTTAAACCATGAAAAGGCAAAGTTTGTAACTTGGTTTGCGGATGGTAATCCTCAAAACTACTGACCCGATTTCACTTTTGGTATGTTATATAGTTTTTCTAACTATCACCATAGACTTTTATATTACGGCGGAATGGAATGGAAGCGAATTTGATTGACGAAATCCTACAAAGCACTTTGAACTTTATATCAATCGTGTAATGTCGACACCGGAAGTATCAATTAACGTAAGGGACAAAATATGACTTTTCAGGAGAGCCAAAAAACGATTTTTATTTTTTTATTTTGTCCATAACTTTTTACTGTCTGGTCCAATTTTTATGATGTGCAGAGCAAAGTTTCTTAGAATTTCTCCTTCTTTCTTGTTTTCTACGAAAGATTTAGGAATACCCAGTAAATCAAAAATAGCATGTCCTTTAGATTAAAAAAAATGTTTAGGTGACCGTTACGTTACTGAAATTTTAGGGATAATCCGTCGAGCATAGTGTAAGCAGCAAGAGAAATAGAAAATTATACGAAATTCTATTGTAAAGGACTTCATCAGTGTTGTAATTTAATGTAACAATAGATTATCTACTAAAATTTATACTATTTTAGCACTATGGAAATGAGATTAAAGAGTAAATCAGTTCAGTTTCAGGTTTTAGTGCCATCTATCGCAGATCTAAGTCCGATTCGAGTCGGGCCGCGTCCTACTGCTCCGAGCTAGCTCATTTACTAGGCTCAGAATAGTTCTTTATAGTTTTAGATGTTTATGAAGCAGGATTTACCTGTTCCTTGTTAAAATTGCTAGATGTGCGATGTTCTTCGTGATCGCTGAATCAAAAGAATAGTCCAAATTCTTCTCCTTTTCACAGATTGCTATCCTTTTTCTATAAAAGACTCATGTTTTTCCCGTCTTCACTCTTCGATTAACATGTCTCTGACAATTCAGATACTATTTAAAACAAAATTCGTTTTTATTTCTATGTTGACTATAATAAATATATTTAACAATATAAACTACTACGCGAGTACACTTTGAATGCAACTTACTCGTTTAAGCCCACTCGGTCCGAGCACACTCTGACCGCGTCAACGCGGCTTTAATTGGCTTAATAATTTTATTACATTAATCAATTTAAGTTTTCTTGGAATACAGATTTGTCAGTTACACTATAAGTATACCTAAGGGTTTCGTCAAACTGAAATCAAGGCGCGGCGTGACGGTAGCTTGGCGGGTGCTTGGCGGTGATCAAGACCCGCCGCGCTCCCGCCACGTCGAAGCTAGCATTGCGTGTCACGCCCCGCGAAACTAGGCGTGACGTTGGCACTAACGTGGCACGCGCCACGCTACCATCGTGCAACGCACTCCGCACCCCGCTGCTTGTTTAAAGAAGCCAATCTAGATCTCATCCCAGTAAACAACAACAATATTGTAGAGGTTAAAATAATAATTCTTCGAATCTTCGAAAATATTTACACAGTTAAATTGCTGGCTGCAACCGCGAAAATACTAGCGAAACTATGTTTATGTGGTTTATGCGCACTGCTATATAAATGAAAATGTTTGTGACAACAATTATTTTTTATGGTAAAATAGGTAGATAGTATCTGGTCCATTTAGAGAGCACCTTCCGAGAACGGATAGTAATATTAATTTTCTACATAATTATCTTTTCATCGCATATTTTTGTGCATTTTTATTCTACTAACATATAAACGTGGAAGTTTGTTTGGATGTATGTTTGGAACTCTTTCACATAAAAACTATTGAAAAGATTTGGATGTTTAGTAAACAGATATTTATAATCTGGAATAACATCACATCATCGTCAGCCTATATGTGTGTTCCGTTTAGAGGCTCCTCTCTGTGAGAGGGAGAGGGCCATAATCCACCATAATGCCCAGTCGGGTTGGTAGATTCATCGCATCTTCGAATTTTTCTCTAGGACATGCATTTTTTCCTCACGAAAATTTGGAAATTACTGGAAATAATGCGTTTGTAACTGGATTTCCACAAAAACTCGTAACGGTCAGGTGTTTAGTACCAGATGAGTGCTCTGCAATAACTATTAGGATATTATTAGGATAATTATTATTTCCGATTTTCCCGTTACAAAACTTTTGAATTGTAGTGGGTAAAACCGCTGGCAAAAGCTAGTGCGTCAAAAATAAACTGTTAACGACATTAATAACGGTTAAAGAAATTTATACATCGAAAGAATCAAACATAAACAAAAAAAATAATTAACATAAATACATCATCAAATCATGTTTGTGTACAAAATTTTAGTTACTATCAATAAAATCATTCGTAGTTCATATTTTTATTGATTCATTTATATTTTTATTTATTCGTTTATATTTTTTTTTCATTCTTAGTTCATATTTTTAGTTTTTAATTGGATCATTTAATGGCTTTCAGTTTCAAGAGCGTCCGCTGCCACAAATAACACCTGTCACAAAATTATTTTATTTCTTTTCACTAGCGGCCTTCCTGGTCTCACTCGGGAATACTAATGAAGAATGAAATATTTTTTTTTATAAGTAAATACAATGCGACCAATTTTTTTTCGGTTTGTAATTTTTTTGTTTCTCTGCTTTATAGTGAAAGGAATAGACTGAAGCATTATTTACATCATTAAAACTATTTATTAAGATCTTCTAGCTTACTGTCCTCTATTTCACATACATGTTTTTTTTATATGAGTTTTTAAACCAAATTGTTCCACACTTTTCTGTTTAGTACACAGGTTTATCGAACATTTTTTCATATACACTTATGTCTACATACACACAACTAAGCTATGAAAAATTATAAGTGCAGTTCAATGGGCGTAACGATCATATAAAGCGAGTCCACGACAAACTGGTTTTGTATAGCTTGATGTGTAGCCTCGTGTACATACATTTTATGTAAACATATAAAATGAAAATTATTATTAATTTATTTTGTTAAAACATTGCTCCACTTTCGCAATTTCTGCTGTGTCGTGGATACGTTTGCAAACTTCACACAACACCTAGAACAACTAATTGTAGATTCACTAAAAATATTTATATATTCCGTGCGGGTATCGAACCGCATAAAGCAGCGTCTGCGTAGCAATCGATCGGCCAGCCACTGCGTCAAACCTGCCGTCATTGTACATAGATAGATATTTGGGGCTGATTTTTTAATAGTCAGATAACTTTTATCTGAGGAATAAAAATAGTGGTTTGACATATTTTCTTTAAATAAGCTGTCAAACCGCTATTTTTATTCCTTAGATAAAAGTTATCTGACTCTTGCAAAATCAGCCCTTAAGCTATTGTCAAACAGAGAGGCGTGCCGAAAGCGAAGCGAAGCGTTTTCATTTGTAATATAGGGAATTGTTTGAATCCAGTCACATAGAAACGCGAAAGCGATGCGATAGCGTTAGCGATCCGAAGGCGTTGGCGATATTACAACTCAGCGAGGCGTGGTGAAGGCGTTTGCGAAGCGTTGCCGAACTATTAGTAACGGCTGGCTTTGTATGCACGACGTCAAACATAAAACTAAGCGAAGCGTTAGCGAGGCGTTTCCGAAGCGAATCCGAGACTTGACAGTGCCACAGTGACACACACTGTCATGCCGATTTAAAAACTAATATTATTTACAAATTAGCTGTTCTGCTTTGTGAGAAATGTGGAATAATCGAGGACGTGCATCATATCTTGACCGAGGATGAGTGGAGCGAACGCTTCTGGTGAAATCTGTTTGGTCATCACGCTAGATATTGACGACAAGCTCAGGATGCCCACGGAATTTAACTGGTGCATAATATGTGGTAAAGCTACTGCTAAGCATATAGCCCGGGAGTGATGCTGAGGAAGCTGTTGTGGTGGCGTTAATTGGCATGCGCCACTGCTTGCTGTGTCCGGTGGCCAGGCCCAACAAACTGGCGAAAACACCTCTCACAAGAACAATCCGTGTAATGAACGAAGATCATGAACGGGATATATTGCAAGCACAGCGGCTGTGCTGTCGCTTTTGCTGTGGTTGCTGAGACCCTCAAAAGGCGTGAAATATACAGCATTTACACCACTTCAACTGCATTTTTGACAGTGGTAACCAGTGATGACATCAGCTGGCGTTTTAGTGGACCAGGCAAAAGCCAGCCGATGCCAATTAGGTAATATTGTAGGTTGATTTGCTGGCGTCTGTACCACGCGAAGAAAACTTGAAAAACCTGAGTCGATTTCATCGATTAGCGCACCTTAACTAATAAAAAGAATTCAAACTGTTTTCTCTGTGAAATTTCTCAATAAATTATCGATGTTACAAGAAAGAAAATGAAGAAAAAGAAAAATCTGGCAACACAAACAACGTGCACGCTTCGGTCTCGCTTTCCCGTATTTGCTCTGTTTGACGTCGTTCTTATAAAGCCAGCTAATACAACTGCCACGCCTCGCTTCGCGGGCACGCCTTTCTGTTTGACGTGGTCTCTGACGACTTCAGTTTCGGCGCGATGTCGCTTCATATTTCCATACATGACGTAACAAAAACGTTCCGCTTTGCCTTCGGGTCGCTATAAATTCGGTACTGGCTTCATACAGAACGTCGGTTCGCTGCACCCAGTTTGACGTCTCCCTTCGCTTCGCATTCGCCTCGGAATCGGATCGGAATCGGATCGCCTCGCTTTCGCCTGCCTGTTTGACAAAGGCTTTAGACGTGTATTTTACATCACATTTTAATCGAAACGTACAACCTACTTATAATTATGTATATATAACGAAAAGTGTTAAATATCTATTGAAAGATAAATGAACAAGTTATCATAAGCACACGAAATCAATTGAGAGAAATGGCGCTTTCCAGCTGCAACAAAACATAGCCTCGAACGCTTCCGGACTAGTTACAACTAGTTTCCAAACTTCCCCTGAATACGGGACAGATAAGTGATTGAAACACCTGAAATTCATTTATATATACTAATATTATGAAGCTGAAGAATGTGTATATTTAAATCTGTAATATTTTTTTTTATTTGGTACAGTTAAAAAGTTAAAAATAAACAAGTGTTACTAACCAAATACACAACCAACCTCAAAATAAAAAGAAGGTTATGATTTCGATTCGTATGTATGTAATATTTTCGCCTTGTATAGCTGCCCAATTTTCGTATACACATGTTAGTCTATTATAAGCGTCTGAACAAATGTGCCAAATTTCAAAAGTGTATGTATGTATTTCAAAACATAATAAAAAAATGCCACCGACTTCAGAAAGGAAAGTTATTATGTAGGTTATTTTGTCCTTTTTTGTGGTTGTTTTTGAAGTCGGTTACTTTTATTTGAAAAAGATTTTTTTTTGTTTAATTGTATAAAGCTGAAAGAGGGACGGAAGGGAAGAAATTGATTGCCAGACTGATTGATCGGTCAAATCTACGGCAACGACATAAATCACTAGGTATAGTAGAAGCATGAAATTAAAATAAGATGAAAACGAATTTAAAATTCATTCCCGTAACCTGAACGTTCCTATGTAGGTAGACTTGTTCCACGATTTTAATATCATTTCGAAAAGTACGAAATCCTCGCAGACGAAGTAGCGGGTAGACTGCTAGTGTAAGTTACGAGATTTATGCCCGTCTTCTTCAGATTAGCATAATTCTTATAAGGGTCTCGACGCATTGATTGACGGCGTACGACTGATTGTCGTTACAAATCGCCGAATTCCGTCAATCACTGTTTCGCGATCCTTTAGGAGGATGTACGTAGCAGTCCGCAATTTGAAAAGTTCAAGAAGACGCTGACTTATATACGAGTAATTACTGATGACTTTATATTACAATGACGTGATCCTTTTATTCATATTTTATTTTGTATTGTTTCAGGTAAGTAATGGAGATTCGATATTAATTCTCCACAAAGCTGCGAGTTTTGTAAGTGCGTAATCTTCTAAAATCAGAAAAAGTTCATCATTCTACTCGTATCAGCGCTGACGATAGTATATTTTTTTACTTCATGGCAATAGCGTATGTCACTTTTTTATAAAATACGACAACGTGGATCGCCTAGGCCACATCGTTACCGACCGAACTGAATAGCGTTGCAAAGGAAAATGAAAAATGAAAATGTTATTAATTTTGAAAACAGGTTTTCACAAGCACTTTTGAATGTCAAAACATGTAACGGTACCACAGGCTACCAGTTTGTTACCTGCGATGGTGGTTGAACGATCCCGCTGGTGATGGTGGGTCTCACCATAGGACTGCCTGTCTCGCGACCACTATCTGTATAAAGTAAAAGTTGTTTGTTATCATGAGCACAATCACGTGTTTAAGTATCGTACACTAATTACCAGTCACCCTATATAATAATTAGAAGGACACGAACAAACACTGCAAGAAGTTTGACATTCATCTCAGCGTCTCACTGGCAGATATCCAAAGCCCTGACCCTATTTATTTACATCCATCGCTGTTTACATTCACAAAATGAAATCATCCGTTCAGTGGCGGATTATCCTTAAGGCAAACTAGGCATCTGCCTAGGGGCGCGAAGGTACAAAGGGGCGCGCAGTCGGAATTGTGAAGTAAAGAAAAACTATAAAATAAAATTAATAAAATAAAAAATTATTGTGTCAATATGGAAGCCACCACTTAGACTTAGAATAAAACTATTATTTTTGCATACAATCTCAATTTGCTTCAATTTATAAAAAAAGAAAAGATAAATTATAAGATTGAACTGACTAGCTCGCGCCTGGGAGCAGTCGTTAAAAAGTGGTTTTTATGACTGATTACAAGCAATGTGTGATTTTGATTTTATTTTTCTAAAAATTTTATTCAACGCTCTAAGTACAATACGGCCTACTTCAATGGCTGCAGGGCCGCTTACATATGTGCAAAGTGCGCAATGCACACGGGCGCCATCCTCTAGGGGCGCCAAAACCAAGGGCCCAAATAAAAAAAATAGAAAAAAAAGATACCGATCTAAAATAATTCTAAAATAAGAGTTGAGAACTTACGATTGATCTCAATTTTAGATTAAAACTTGAAGTCTGGAAATGTTTAATTTTAGAGCTGACTGCGTTCACTTTTCTATGAAAAATATTACCTTGTCCTATTCCAAAAACCTAAAAATTTCGCGCTCGCTTCGCTCGCGATTCATATAAGATTAGCATTCGCTTTTCTTGACCTCTTTTTTGATAGCATATTTTCAATAACAAATGCTTCCTAAGTTAGTTTAATCTTGTTTTGGTCTACAAATAAGTTTGTCTTCTCTAAGATGATATGGCACTCTGGGTGTGAAGGTTGATTAGCACTTGATAATTTCTTTTGTGTTTAAGTTCCGAGGCGGCAAGTTTTACAGCCCAAGGGCGCTGAACTTTAAATTAAACTACTCGCCTACCTACCATAAAAAAAGATAATTCAAAATGCTTTAAAGGGCGCCAAAATCCTATTTTGCACACAGGCGCCAGTAGCCCTGACGGGGGCCCTGAGATCGATCTCATGTAAACTGATGCTCTTTTTTCTTAGCCCCATCTCACCGCGTTTTCCTAAGGTACATTGGTTTTGGTCAAGCTATGGTATCTACGAGTTAAATTTAATATAGGGGCGCCGATGAGATGCTTGCCTACAGCGCCCTCAACGTTTAATCCGCCACTGCATCCGTTGATAGGACAGCACGTGACGGACGTCGAAACGCTCTGAAATAACGGTTTGTCTGTGGCCACCCTTTCATCATTCCTCAATCGGTGCAAATGTTTGCATCAACAGTAAACAACGTGAAGAGTTGTAACTCAGGGCTGAGCGAAATACTTATTTGTTATGGTTAAAATACAAATTATGAAATTGTTTTACACGTGAATTTAGAATACAAAATACGAAAACTTTTTTTTTGAAAACTATAACGTAATTTAGTAAGTAAGTAGTACCTAGTAGTAATTTTTAATTGCTTTAATATATTTTAAGCACCAAAATCTGAGAACGACGCCTCTGGTCTGTAACAACGACTCATTGAGTGCACGTCAAATTAAATATCAAGTCTCACCCTTTAAAATATTTTGCAAGTACTACTACATAGTTACGGAGCCTTGTTCACTCCTACATACTACGAGTACATACAGATACAAAATCGTAAAATTTGACAAAACTGGAAGCGTTTCAGAGCCTGTTTTGAAACTTAAAAGTATGTCATGTACAATTCTTCGTACCTACTATATAGACAAATCAAAAAAAGTATCGAATCACTTTTTTTTAATTGAACTTTATCAAAAAATGAGTGTGTTTTCTTTAGATATAAATATTCCCTATAATAATAATCTAAAAAGAAGAAGAAACCATTTTATAATCTACTTTGTATATTAGGAGAATTGAAATAATTATTATCTTCAATCACCAAATGGGAAATTTAATTACAAACCTTTAATGCCAGCCGCCCTAGTTGAAACGTGACCTAATTAAAATACAACTACGATTTACTTTTTGATTCACACTCAAGTAAACAAACAGCGGTTACTGAAATATTCCATGGCATTGAAAAAACATTGGTCGTGAAATAGATCTCTATAAACATTACGTATCTTAATTAGATTCCGAGATAAAATTATTAAAGGCGGAAATATTTAGAAGAAGAACGCATAAAACTTGTAAGAATATCAAATACTAGACTGGAATTAATGTCTTTTGAAGTTTTAATGCAAAATTAAACTGTTCTTTGCCTATTTTTAACCAAAAACATAATTATAAGCAAGTTGTTTGTTACCTGCGGCTTCACCCGCTACAACTGGGAATTTATATCCTTTGTGTTAATTTAAATTATCTGTGCGCCTAATTTCATCCAAATCCGTTCAGTCGTTTTTACGTGAAAGAGTGACAAACATCCATCCAAACATTCACCATTTAAATAAAATGCATATATTAGTAGGAAGCTTTAGGAAGGAGGATTCTATATAGCTTTTTGCACGTGGCTTCGCTTGGGTTAATTTAGAATTCGACAGTCAATTTGGTGACGTGTGGCGCCATCTATTACAATAATAATACTTCACAACTATCACACAACGACATCTAGTCCCAAGCTAAGCAGAGCTTGCGTTATGGGTACTAGACAACTGATAAACATACTTATATATATCTAAATAAATACATGTTATAGATTTTATTATATGTATAGATAAATTACACCCAGACTCAGAACAAATGACATTTGTCCTGGGTGGGAATCAAACCCACGACCTCCGGCATAGCAGTCAGGGTCTCTAACCACTAGACCAACAGGCCAGTCACACAACTTTATCACAAGAACATTATTATTATTTCGAACCGTACATTTTTTTCGCAATAAAAGGTACGTTATGTCCGGTTCTGTACACTCGAAAACGTATTAACAAACTTTCAGGGTGATCGGTTTAGTAATTGAAGCGTAATTTTCGCGTTTATACTCGTAATATAAGTTAGGAATTTATGTACATTAAGACTTACCTAAGACTTCACAAGTCTAGGCACAGACAACTAAAGTGTTAAATTGATTGATTGACAGCCAAAAACGGACCATAGCCAAAGTACAGGTAACTCAAAAACAAAACTTGCACAACACGTCTCCTCCATTACTCTAGCAACAAATAAAACATGGCCCTATTGTACTAGCTCCTATAGCACAGATTTGTTCCTCGTCCGGATCAATTTGCTAAACGCCCATCCGGTAAATTGTCTCGCCGAGGCTCGGTTTACGCAACAAAATTGATTCTATCACGAAATTACCTTCTTAGGAATATAGTGTATCAAGTTTGCGCAATTTAGGTCCTTCGGAAATCAATTTAGAAAGAGGATTTCAGTATTGTAAAGACCTCAACGATGTTGAGTTTACGACCTATTACTTAATGAAAGACAAAAAACCTGTTTAAATTGGATCGTTAATATACCTACTTAAAATCCTGTATGATTTTTTGGTAACTAGTAAAATACCAAAATTATAAATGTTTCACTTTTGTAGAGTTCTAAGAAATTATTTGTGCATTTTCAATCAAATTATAATGTTGAAAACCTCTTTAATTAATTCCAATAAATTTTATCAGTTATGGTAAAATCATACTGATACTATAAATGCAAATATTTGAGAGTGTGTCTGTATGTATACGAGTTTGGAGCATACTTTTTATAAGTGCCCGTAGGAAAATTTACGAAACACACGAGGGCGAAACCGCTAGAAGAAATGCTAGTACCAAGATAGTTAAAAAAAGGGTAAATGTAAAAATAGCAAATAGCATGGACCTAAAAAAAAAGCCGGACGGAACTTCACTAAGAAAGAATTGAAGCACCCATAGTAAGTCAGTGCGCTTGTCCACACAAGCCGGCACACACACATTCACACCATAGTAAGTCAGCCGTCGGCCATTACGCTTCGAACGACACTCGCGGTTTCATACGGTGTTATTTTGTCTAATAAAAATCAAAGTATGCCGTCATGTGTTGCAAAAAGTTGTCTAAACCATAGTAGTTCAATTAAAAAAGCCAGGGGATCACTTTTCATAGTTAAACATGTCATTTTGAAGCTTATTTCTCGATTTTACGTCAATAAATTTTATAAACATCTCGAAATCAATCAGTGTTGCAACTATTTCAAGGTTCAAATTATTTTAAAATTGGGAGATTTATATTTTGTTACTATTTATCGTTATTGTATTCTTCTGTATTTTTACCCGACTGCGCGACGCAAAGGAGGGTAATGTGTTTATCAGTCTATGTATGTATGTATGTATGTTTGTTTCTATGTGGCGTTCTAGAGACCAAATGCGTTGGCCGATTTTGATAATTTTACGTTAATCGATTCGTCTTGACCTTGCGAGTGTCACTAAAGACATGACAGTAACCAAAATTCACCACAGCGACAACCAGACGCCATATTGTCAAAATGAAAAAAAAAAATGTCGATGAACTATGTCATGTGGGGTATCGTTGAATAGGTATTTTAAAATCATTTTAGGTTCCCTCTATCATTTTTCATTTGAAATAATAGTTTAGGAAATATAACGATTTAAAGTTGTTTAGCAAAACAATAATTTCTGAATAGTAACTAAAAGTATGAAATAAAAAAAATATTTAACGAAAAAAAAAACCCGACTGCTTAAAAAAAAACTAAAAAGAAAGAAACAAGCCCAGTAGTTAAGAATTCACTCATTCACACTCACAGTCGGGGCCCGTTGGGAAGATTTGATTGGTATAATTTGAATGGGCCCCGACTGTGAGTGTGAATGAGTGAATTCTTAACTACTGGGCTTGTTTCTTTCTTTTTAGTTTTTTTTAAAGCAGTCGGGTTTTTTGTTTTTCGTTAAATATTTTTTTTTACAAGTTGCCGCACGGCTAGCATGGAAATAGGACTATATAAAAGTCATCAGGGAGTGTAACATGGAATAAGCTAATGTAACAATTTATTTACAGGCTAGCACCGCATGACCATAATATAACTTATTAATTTATAAGTGCCCGTGGGTAAAACTTTAAATTTACGTAAATATTTTATACATGTGCTTTAATTATTATACCTTTATTTTAAAAATAGTCACAAAAAAAATGTAATTAAACTTAAGTTCAAGGGTACTTAGATATTTAATAAAAGGGTAAATAATAAAAATAGCAAATAGCTTCTTATATGGCAAAATGTTTTCTTTCTTTACAGCTCAATATTACACTGGCCGTTATGTCGTCCACCAAGAGTATCGTTATAAGTAGTAACTTCATCACTGGAATAGACAATCATATGCACCTAACAGATAACAGTAAACTGCAAACTCACAGCTTCCAATGGTTATGGTTATGGTAATATCCTCCCTAGCTAGCTATCCTCCAGTCATGCGAGGCAAATAGGTCCTACTATATTCAATTATGGCTGATATGATTTAATCTGACTACTAATTCAGTCTATACGCTGTGTAAAATCGGTGGTGAAGGCTGTCAAATCGATCGCAGGGTGCGATGTGACAGAAATGTAAATTAACGGCGCATAACTAGAAAGTTGGCAGGGTATAGACTGCCAGCATCAACCTATAAATGTTCCCACTGCTGGGACACAGGCCTCTTCTCTGTGAGAGGGAGTGGGCCACAATCCAAGACGCGGGCCCAGTGCGTGTTAGTGGATGTCACATGTCTCGAATTTTTGGTTCTAGTACATGCCGGTTTTTTCCCGCCGTAAGCATTCTGGTGCGCAGAATAAAATAACCATTATAGCCGCAAACCCAAAGCTGTTCACAGCAATTTATTTATCAGCCAGTATCTCCCAGAGACTCTCTAAACCCATTTCTTTGAGTGATTACCTATTACAGAAAACTCATAAAAGAAAAAAACAATTAAGACCTTAATACAATGAGCACCGTTTAATAAACTTTATAACGTTTAATTTAAAAGAGAAAATCAAGTATTCATTTGAATAGTCATCTTTATTCAGATTCAATAATATGAATAATAAAATTTATTAAGAGGTAATCGAGAAGAAAATGGTTCGACGTTTGGATCATTGATTTATATTTTTAAACTTATTTTTTTAGCGTCTGGGTTGGTTTTGAGTGGTTGCGATTTGTGTCAAACGATAGCGTCCGCCTTTTAGGTCTAATGATCTAAAAACAGCTTCAAAGTCGCACCGCACAAAGAAAATATCTAACCTAACCATAGAAATTTTCAGATCAATTTAACAGTTTTAATTTTATATTAGTCTCAGCAACCCTCCCGTCTGTGTATGTCAGCGTGTAATTATGTATACCTAAAGCTAACGCTTAATAAATAGCAGAGATGTGTAAAATACACTGAAGTATAAACATGTTAATAGACAACAATAAAAAAGTTATACAATACCTACGAAGTCGTCGGTTTCTCGGGCAAATTCCCACTTGTCAGCGTTAAAGAGCTTACTAACGCCATGCAAGATCACCTCACATCATCTAAAACCATCCTGATCTGGAACATAGTATTGTGACTGAATTCAGTTCCTTCATGTCGATATAACTTTTTTCGGATGCACATTTCAGTTTCGCCGTAGAACAATGAAATGATAAGATGGTTATGATCCTTCGATTGACATAGGTTTTAAGGTGCTACAAGGGTGGGGACGTTTTGGGTATTGTTCCTTGCTTGACAGGTGATGATAAGGATTTCCTAAAACCGTGTCACAGATCCGTAGGGTTTTATTAACTCTGAGAATCATGAAATTAAAACTATTGTCAAACAGACAGACGAAGCGAATGCGATCCGAAGCGTTTTTATTTGTAATGTATGGAATTGTTTGAATCCAGTCACATAGAAAAGCGAAAGCGATCCGATAGTCTATGTGACGGGCTTCAAACAATTCCATACATTCCAAACAAAAACGCCTCGCTTCGCGTTCGCCACGCCTGTCTGTTTGAAAAGAGTTTTAATGATATTTATTTTTGCAAGTAGTTTAGCACTTTAACATGATGTCATATTTTTACAAACTAGATGAGGCCAATGTTTCGGACCTGACTACTCTGAAAAGAAACAGCCGAAACTAACTCAGAGGTCGCTGTCTCTTTTTGACACTTTGGGATACCTAAAAATGATAAATATAAGGTTATTTTACCGTTTTTTATTTTGTAAAAGAATAAAATGCAACTAAAAAGACTCGCATAACACAAAAGAAAATAACACAGACACTGACACAAGTTGTATTCTTCCATTTCATCTCGACACATTCAAGAACACTTTCAAAATGTATCAAAGCGTGTTTGGAAAGTTGAAGAACAGATAAACAGGCGGTTCGGAAAGAGAAGTTTATTTCGCACTCAAGTTTATTTACCGATCTGGAGGCCGCTTTATTTATTATTAAATATACCTTTCTAATATTATAACAAATTGAGTGCACTTCTCATCATGTAAAAGGAGCTATAAGGGAAATCTGATTTAACGAAGTTTCCTCCTATATAGTGAAACAACGGAATGCTTGACACAGACTAAAGTACAGGGTCATCACATCACATCGACGCACAAATGGATACCACGGGTCCAGGACATAATTCTTGACCCCCCAGTGTTGGAATTTTTCGTCGGTCTTTTCCTAATTAATTTTCCTAATATTTCAACAAGGGGGGTCCAAAATCATGTTCTGTACCCATGGTATCCGTTTGTGCATCGATGCCCCTTACACCCTGTATATTTCTTTATAAAGCCAGCCGAACACACATAGTAGGTAAAAGGTTTATAACCAACAAGTCTTATTTTGTTACATCTTCAACACCTCCACAGTTCTTTTACTATCAATATTCTGATTGGCTGTGAATCGTGTCGTCGTAATTATAAAAAAAAATTGTTTGGGACCCTTATGAAGGGTTTATCACAAAAGAAAAACTAATACATAAAATGAAAATAAATATTTATTCATCATAATTATCTATCACTTTTTCCAAAACTATTTAAATCAAATTGCCATTACTAATAACATTTTTTTTTCATTGCCAAAAGAGCCCGTGAGGCATCAAACCTTTAAAATTTAACATTTAAAAGGTATATAAAATTGCACGTAGCTCCCGAGCTAGAACGACGAGTCAGCAACAAACGTCACATAAATAGTATGTGACAGAGATAACAATTTCCATTTAAAGGCAAATTGAATTCTTCAAAACGAAAACGGACAAAAATATTTGAACAGTTGCAAACAAAATTACATAGAAACAAATATTAATAACGACTCCCATTTTGAGTAAGTTTCTCATCGACAACTTAAAATAACTGATAGTCGTGATCTACAATCTCATTTCTGCCCTTGATATATAATAAGGACGTGTCTAGACAGACGCAATTGCGAACCAGCTATAATAAAGACCTATCAACTTTCTTCGTAATCTACGAAAGAAAGAAATAATCGTTATCGTAGCGCTAGACGACAAGTGTTCTTTACTTCTATTACTTACACGCTCATCCTATTAATATTTAGTATGTTTGTGGTACAGTCAGCATCAAAGTTACTGTGTACAGCGATTTGAAAATCTGAATGTGGTCAGCAACTTTTGATGCTGACTGTACCAACGTAATATAATAATTTTTATGCAACACGATTGGTAAGGAACCTGTCAATGACCTTCTGTCATTTGTCACTGAAAATATTACCTTATGTTGTTATTTTATTTTTACCAGCCTTATATTGTTATTTTAGTAATCTTAATTTAAATAAAAATATTTGATTTGATTTTTATTTGATTTGAACTACATTGGGGTCGGCTTAAAGTCAAACCAGATGCAGCTGAATATCAGTATTTTACATGGACCGACTGCCTGTCGGACCTCCACAACCCAGTAACTGGGTAATACTATTGTATTACCCAGTAACTAGGTATTGCTCATGGTAAGACTTTTTGTCAGACAAACAAAAACGAATATAACGTATAACAATATTTTTTAATAGTTTATTATCTTGGCCCACTCCCTCTCACATAAGAGGAGGCCTGTGTTCCAGCAGTGGGAAATTATAGGCTGATGATGACGATGTAGAACTAAACAACATTAGGCCTGCTCTCACAAATTATTAGGCAGAGGGGTACACTGCTTTAGATAATACATTTTTATATTTTTCAGTTATGTTTAACTCAATTCAATTCAATGTAATATACGTAATCTAATGTAACAGAGTGGAGTTACTTTCACTAACCGAGCAAAATTATGTTGATTTTCATCTCTACAAAAATATAATTTATAAATGAGAAGAAAAATCCTAAAAAACATTTTTACAATCGTGAAAAGTAATTTTCACATCGCTTGAGCTATTCAAATCTAGTAACCGTAAAATGCCGAATATAAAAAGGCAATTTATTGAAGAGTTCAGCAGCTCAATTTGTGTAACAGCCTTTTCAATCACAGTTTGTTGAATTTTGAAAGTAGATAGCTTATTGTAAAAAATAAAAATGAAAAAAAAAAAAACAGCAGACGCCGACTTAATGCCGTTTTCAAAACAGTAGTGATGATATATAAAAAAAGGGGTCCAACTAGCTTAATATTAATTAACGAACTAATTATTTTATAATTATAATTTAAGTTTAACAATTTTATTTTTATTCAATTTTTAATTATAATATTGTTATGATTTGCAAAGGTAATTTAAAAATACTGCATGTTTGTTTTTATCGAATTAAGTCAATATGGATTATTTAATTTAAATTATTTTGTTATTTTAAATTGTTTTATATATAAAATTAGATCAAGAATTGATGATGCATGTGAAAAATGTAACTTTTTTAATTAGCTATTGGAATTAAAAGGCTTTTTATTTATTTATTTATACTGATTATATAAATTATACAAAGGATTCCACCTGCTTGCCACCTGCCTGGCCTGGGTACAAACCAACAATTAGTAAGTCTGGCCTTCCAGTAACGACTAGTCCACCATATATTTCACATTCTGCTCTTATATATTTTATTTGTAATGTCAATTAAGTAATCCGTAGTACCGTTACTAACAAGTGCACAAAAAACGAAAATGGTCATAAAATAAAAAACTATTGAACCACACTTGAACAAACAAAATAACAAGTGACAAATATACTGCAGCAATGACGTGTGCGTCCATATCACCATTTTTTTAAGTGGTAAAATCATCAAAATCGGTTCACCCAGTCTTAAGTAATGAGGTAACAAACTTAAAAAGAAAAAAAATACAGTCTAATTTTATTGTGAACCTCCTTTCTTTGAAGTCGGTTAAACATCAAATTACATGCCAATCAAACAAATAACATACTTTTATTACTAAACAGATGTAAAATTATTTTAAAAAGTTTGCACATACCCGGGTTTTACCCTACAAAAATCCTCCTCTATCAAATCATTAATAAATAATGCCAGCAATCAATATCTGTGCGGTAATATTTAAATACCCATTAACCCTTAAAATCTTAATTACATTCCGGAATCAAAAACAGATTTGCGAGCAGCCCCCGTCATCGAATGGTCATTTGAGCTTTCTCTTTAAGGGCCATTCTGTTAGAGCTCAAGTAATTCAAAACACTGGTAAATATGTATGTTGCTAAAATTTGGACAAAGTCGCTTTAACTAAACTTTAGATAAATTATACTTAAACCTTTTTTTATTAAGCGTTTCAATTAATATTTTTAAGCTTATAAACACTAAAGTCTTTTTGTGAATACTATTCAATCATTTTAGTTCTCAGTAGACGAAAGTAACAACCTTCCACATTTTTTTTTTCAGGAAATGAAAAAAAATGTCAACTTCTCCATACAAACTGTCCAATCAAGTTTATATATTTATAATTTCCTATGGTGAGCTGATTTTTTTGTTTGTGGAGGGCTGTCCCCTGCACCCGGTATACCATTTTAGTATTTTACAAGCTATTAAAAAATCTAAACTAAAAAAACAAAGTAGAAACACAATTTCCCTCCAATAAGTACACGTTTTAATTATAATAAAAAGCAGTAGACATAAAAATAAAGAACACTAGCAGTTCAGTACCGACATAGATATTAGATACGAACTGTGTCATAAATATTCACCTACGATACAAGAGCAAATGCTAATAAACGACATCCATTTATCAGTTTTATTTTATTTACCGGGAGCTTCATAAGAAAAACAAATTGACTATAATTTTTCCCTATTTCTTTTAACTAAAATGGCGATATGAGAATATAAAACCTTTATAAGTCAGGTGTATTAATTGAAATAGTGCTGTAACCATAACAGCACAATTTTAGCCAATATTAATAATTTTGTTGCCGCTGTTTTTGAGGAAATAATTATAATTAAAAATTGTCTATTCTCGTGCCGTTATAAAATGAATTTCTAGTCGATAAAACATGTCTTCATTTTCTCTAAAAGCAGAACTCATATGTTTCTTTAGCCTTCCTCTACTCTTATAAATACAGGGTGAATTTTCCGATTGGCGTGGATGGCTATATCCGAAACTACGAGGAATATAGAAAAACTAGCTTCTGCCCGCGACTTCGTACGCGGATCCTGTTGCTTGTGCCAGCGACAACGGGGTCGACAAAATCGAAGATCTATAACGTCTGATGTGAAATTCTTAGAGCCTGGGGACTGGAAAACAACGGGACGCGCGTGACGATTCCAGACGTTCCAGATCTTTTATTTTTGTAAGTCAACAGGAAATCCTCATCAGACTAAACAGCTCTTGCTAAGACGTGATGCCTATACAGGGTGAATTTTTCAACTGGGCGTGGATGGCTATCTTGGAAACTATGAGGAATTTTGAAAAACGTTGAAAGGAGTCTCGAGGCCGATTTTGACGAAAACTAAAACTGCATCATTGGATTTTAGAAAAATCAATAATCCTGGCCAGGAATCGAACCCGCTGATTTTGAAAAAAAAATCACCTCCTGTATTATTACTCCATTCGATAGTGTTGCTAATAAGGATCAATTTCTGGGAAGTAACCATATACGGCATAAATAAGGAAACAGCATATTTTTATAAAACTGCTATTTTTCTGTCACTTTACTTCAACTGAGCCATAAATGTATTAGAAATGAATTATTCCCGTTGAATCCCACTTTTGGATCCCATTTTTTAGGTATTCCCGATGGATCCCATTTTTAATTCCCGTTGAATCCCACTTTTTAACAACATGAGTACATATCAGAAGAAAACTGTTACCGTTATTTTACTGATGTATTCTGAATAACTAATTTATGAATTTTACTAAAAAAAAATTTACACAAGATCCGGACACCATAGGCTTTCCATAGACTGGTCACCAGTGTGTGTAGAAAGATGACAGAGACACATTCTGAGAATTTGTTCAGTCTTTACTTAAAAACTGATAGAATGTCACTAACCAGCAAAAGTACTAGGCTAGTATAAGATCAAGGTGGTTATGTTTTGCGCTCTGGCGCCACGTGACACGCGGGGGTAAGGTGAATTCTAAATGGCCTGCCAAAGTACTAGGCTAGCATAAGCTCAAGTTGGTACGATTTTCAACGGGGTCAGCGAAGTTCATTTGAAAAGCGCTGTGATGCCACGTGACGGCATCCACGGGGGGGGGGGAATCACTCTAAATGCCTGCTGTGCTCTAAGATAATTATGAGCGCCTTAAAACACTCCGTGGGCCGAGTCATTTTCTAGCCGCTTTTAGACGGGGAGTCTGGGACCCGTCCGACCAAGGACAGGCACGAGTCATGGCGCGTCGTGTTTCACGCTTTACGCCTAACACGACGCGGGCGAAACCGCAAGCAGAAGCTAGTTTTATGATAGCAATTTTGTAGTTGAAAGTACTCGCATTCAGATTTTTTAAAGCATGTGGGATCCAACGGGAATAGTTTTTGGGATTCAACGGAAATAAAACGTTTTTCTTTTGTTGTGGGATTCAACGGGAATAAATTTTTATTTTTTGTGGGATCCAACGGGAAAAATATTCAAGTGGGATTCAAAAGTGGGATCCAACGGGAATAATTCTTAGAAATTACAAAATTTCGTTGTTTTCAATGTTTCACTGGATTTGACGCCTCAACAACTGCAGTTTATTCAGAAATACGCAATTATTGAATTGAACAAAAAATATCATTATTTCCAAGAAGAAACGATAAACCTATGTTTCGAATACAGTCATTGCCTTGAGATTGATCAGTTTTTTTCATAATTAGACATTTTCCTTCAGTTTGCCGTATATGGTTACTTCCCAAAAATTTATCCCTATTAGCAACACTATCGAATGGTGTAATAATACAGGGCCTTATTTTTTTTCCAAAATCAGCGGGTTCGATTCCTGGCTATAATTATTGAATTTTCTAAAATCCAACGATGCAGTTTTAGTTTTCGTCAAAATCGGCCTCGAGACTCCTTTCAACGTTTTTCGATATTCCTCTTAGCTTCAAAGATAGCCATCCACGCCCAGTTGAAAAATTCACCCTGTATATGTTATATTGTAGCTAGGCTCTATTGGAGTTCCACATCACATGTCTTTGTCTTTGTCAGGTGTTCCAGATCTCAATTTTCATACGTAAACAGAGAGTGGTCATTAAGCTGAACAACTCATGCTAAGACATCATTCTTATATACATATGTTATAGTGTAGCTGGGCTCTTGGAGTTCTACATCAGGTGTTCCAGATCTTCTACATAGAGTACTTCTTATTATCTTCTACTAGATGTACTTCTACATAGAGTAGGTATTTAAAATTAATGTTACATACACTTTAGTCTACAATTCTTTATCCTAATTTAAAATTAATACCTACACAAACTCAATGAATAGAAAATTGTATCAAAATACGAAATAATACAAATCAAAAACAAAAGGGTGCTAATTAAGGCAGCTTCTTTAAAATGTCATTCTCGTCTGCAAATATATTTAGTTGTCTAATGAATTAATAGGTCAGCGACAAACTTTTAGCGTCTAATAAATGGTTTATAAGCGACCATATATTGTAAAACAAGCTACTGTTAATATGACGCAACATGGTGATAATTCTTAAGCAACTAAATTTGTGATATGTCTACTCATTGCCAGCTTTTTTTTCTTCCTGGCAAGTAATCTAACACTGATGTACCTAGTAATAGTACCACCTGCCGTGAATATTTGACGGAGCCCCGCTTCGCGGGGCTCCTATTTTTGCGTACAGGGTTTAAAGTAACCTAACACGAAGGGGATGGCGGGGTCTTTCAGACCCCGCCATCCCCTTCGAACCTAACCTGTCCGTGTCGGGGTGCCCCAAGTCCACTCATTGCCAGCTTCTTTTACGCTCGTAAATTGACGCTGGTTTCTTGATATTTTGTTGGAATAGTAAAGATGATGAATTAATATAATTGAAGCTGTTCTATTAACTCGTCGCTCACATATAAAAAAAGACGCTAGGTTGCAGGTGCTAAAGAAAACTTTTGTTGCCGCACATATAATTTCCCAAAACAAAAAAGTGACACTCCGTTACATTTTTTTTTTTTCAAAAAAATAGTTTGGACAATTTTGGATTTTAATCATTTCCTATTTCAAACAATGAATAGAAAATTGTATCAAAATACGAAATAATACAAATAAAAAGTTACACTTTGTCACATTCAAAAAAAAAAATAGTTTGGACAATTTCGGATTTTCTATTGTAAACCTACTAGAATCAGAAGGGGCATTATTGCGTGCATAAGAATGTTTTACAATCACGGAATGTTCACCCTATGTTGTTCACCATCAAATTACCCGTCAAAACGAAATGTGGAGACAGAACATCCAATTTCCTATTCAAAATATTAGTAGGGTTCACCTACAAGAATCAGAAGGGGCATTATTGCGTGCATAGGAATGTTTTACTTCATGGAATGTTCAGATATTGAATTCTGTCTGCTTTTATTGCATAATAAGAGGTGTCGCTCGTCTTATGTAGGAATGTGGCTCCGTGGAGGAACCGGGGAATACGAATATACTTAGTTGTATGTTTATTTGAAGAATTAGGAAGAAATTGCCTATGTTTTATCAATCATATCGAAAAGTTTTACATAAATAACGGTGTGCAGCACTATTTTGGACAAAATGTTCCGTCTGGAAGACTTACTCAAGCAAACACGAATAAATAGTCCGGAAGTCAGATTATCAAACAATTTTTGACTTTGTATTTTTTCTTTTGTTACGATGACGAGAAACGACGAAGATAAAATAATGAAAAATCACACAACGTCACTCGCTCGGTATAATACTACATGCGTTATAACGATACAAGCCCCCACTCTCGAATTAAAAAAAAACGTGTCCATAATTTTTCAATACTCTGACTTTAATTTATTTATGCACTGAACTACCCTATTGTGCACACACTTGAATAGTTTTGTGCTCGCACACGTGAACACGTTATTTGCGCGCACATTGCTAAACTCAGTTCAATGAAAATTGTGCTGCAATATTTAAAGAGTTGCGTGGTTCTGGAACGCAAAAGGCAATCGAAGGAACAGGCAGCCTACCGATCCTACGCGATCCAGTTTAGGCTGTGGGAAAGAGACAGAGCTATACAAGTCGTCTAGCGCCATCTCTTACCCACAGCTTAAACTGATTCGCGTTAAGAGGTCGTGGTAATGCCTGGACGGATTTTTGTGAATAAGAATCTAATACTACGTCTCTTCCGGTCTACTCAGAACGGGAGGACTCATTTATGATTTAACCACCAAAAAAAACCATGGAGTTTTTCTCCATGAAAGCCTTATCTAAATCGAGCCGTGAGTCTGTATTATAACTCAGTCCCGAGTCTTAAACACCTAAATTACTTCCTTGTTATTGTGTGCTAATATAATTAAAAAATATCGCAAAGAAAAAATAATTGGCAATTAATAAAGTTACGCTTACAATTTTCCTCTTTATAAAATCCAACAGTCTCTCGCCAGGATGTTATTAAAAACCACGCAAGTCGGGATATAAAAGGGAATCTTCTGAAATAATCTAGTCGTTACGTGGACAACGTGTGGTCGTTGCGTGGACGACGTATGGTCATTGCGTGACAAACGTGTCGGGGTTGACCTCTAGTGTACGATGCGTAGGCCACTCGTTGTACACTACTTTATAATCATTTTTTGAAATTGAACCTTGAACATATGATACGAAAGCGAAAGCGCGTGAATTTAAGTACGATGCCATCAAAGAGCTGCCGACCGTAATGTCTGTGAGTGACTCAAGAAGAGATCGCGGAAAAACCTTCGTTTGCCACCAAAGATACCTCCTTACAGTTAGGGCTTCTTGTTTGGCGTGGTAAAATTAGGTGGCCGGAGATCGTCTTGCGACGTCCGTCGCCATAGGCGTCCACCACTGCCACTGGGGCGGATGGAGGACGCTGTCCGCTCCCTCACATGGCCTGCCTCCTCCTTCGCGATCACGACTGCTTCGCAGAAGGATGCGGCCTCTTCGTCTCGACGTACTCCGTCTCGCCCCGCAGCATGGCCTCGACCAATGCCGGGTGCGAGAGGTCTCCGCCTATCACCGTAGTGAGGACACGGCGGTGCTATGCACAAGCGGGGCAGTCTTGCACCGTGTGCTCCACCGTGTCTTCCGGGCGATCCTTGCAATACAGTTAGGGCTAGCGTAGATTTACATGGACCGCGTTGTCAAAATTCTTATATCGAACTGATTAAATTATACTTAACAACGATAGCTCATCAACCACATGTAGATGATTTATTAGCAGTAATTGTGTCGTAAAGCAGTGGTCCGACCGGCGCGGCGAGAAAACGAACAATTATCGGCGATTTTCTCTCTCAAGAAACGCATTATAAGTGTATATTCCGTGGAAACGAAAGAGATGCATATATTAAAAGTTGCTCTCTGACTGTCCACACTGACGGCGACGACTCGTTATACTAGTTTTGTCGCTGAGCGACGAGCTTTCAAAAATATACTCGCTAAGCGATACTCGTTCAGCGGTGCTCGCTCTGCTCATTTGATCGGGTTTGCACTGGACTAAGCGACCGCGAGCGAGTAGCGCGAGTTATAATCGCTCGTCGCAATTGCACACTCGCTTATAGCCCGGCGACAAAACTACAGAAACTACACTCGCTTACCGGCTAACCGCTGATCGCCAACTCTTTTATAGTTTCTAGTTCTACTCCTTACTCGTTCATCGTCGGCGGTAGGATAACACATGTTTTTTGTTTATCGTTGCGGTTAGCACAACGCACTAATGTGCTTCGTCACAATTTTAAAAGCCGGCTCACTCCAGCCTTAATTTAAACTGTAAAAATATTTTTCCCCTAGATTTTTGCAAGACAGGAAAGGGAGCTTCATTTATCAATGTCTGGTAAAACAGCATGTATCTGTGAATTAGATTCAGTTTCACAACAGCATTTGTTGCCGCGAAGATTGTATTGTTTTTCTATTCATTGTGCGCTTTAGAGAAAATTGCAAAAACTATAATGACTTTTCAGGACTGATTGGATGTTTTTATACGAGTCGCGCAGTAGAAAGGGTAAACTTTTAGATAGGATTATATCGTTTAACGCAATTTCAGCATTTAAAATGCGTGGAAAAACTAATGTTCAATTATTTTTATGACGGAAGTGTCCTTTTTGATCATTATCCATCAAAATATTTGAAAAAAAAGAAAAAATGTGTCGCTAACTGCATAGTACATTTTTGACAGCTCATAACTCGGAAACGTGATAGTTTACGAGGTTTTGCCGCTTACATTTTATGTTTGTATTGATGTGATCTATCGATTTATCAATGTTACATTCGTGTACGCCGTTTTCCAAAAAAAAAACAAAATGGCGGTTAAGGAACTGGTACAAAAGGCACAAAGCTCGACAGTTATATAAAGGTTTTTAAACAAACTTAGCATCGTTCATGTAATGCCGTTTTAACATTTTCTATCTTCAAGTTAATGAAAATAATACAGAATCAGATTCCGTATTATTTTTTGTCTTTACGTATACGAAAAAATCTTAACGAGATCCCTGTGATAAAGCTCGAAAGGAGGTCAATGTATTTCTTACTGTTCACATTTATTCAGAATCCCCTTGTGAAATAAACAGCTACCGATTTCAGTATGATAACGTTATCAGATCAGTGCACTTTGGAACCGATTTTCTTTTGTGCGATCATAAAAATCTCGGAATTGTCACCACGGACGTGGCCTGGATCGCTTTTCAATCGTGTTACTGGCGAATTTTGTCGATTCAACGCGAATCTCAAACGACTCATAAGAGTCTGCGAATCCGTAAATGAAACTTACTCATAAAACAGACGTACTTACTCAGGCTTTTTGAAGATTTGCGATGAAACGTTCTGAATGTGATTCGGCTAGGCTTTCAACTAAGTTTTGTCAATCCCGCTGGGACTTTGTTTTATTTTTTTGTTAAATTATATAACAATAGCAAACTCGGCGAACTCCGTTTCGCCACCGATGGCTTCGTTGTTTTCTTTGCTATAAACCTCACGGAGCCCGAGACCTTTCCAACGAATGCAAAACCGTGGAAATCGGTTTGTGCGTTCTGGAGTTATAGCGTCAGGAAGGAAAACCCGACTTATTTTTATATAGTAGATAATTTTACTGATTTTGTAAATATGTCGTATTTTATAAATAAACAAATACTTAACTAGTAAATTTAAGAAAACATGGCGAAATGACGGAACCATTTACCAAAACCCTCAGACTTTTAGTTAGAGAAAAGTCTTTCATCCAGTCCTTTCAGGAAACCTAAAGAACCGCCCTGGGACCGACATTTTTGGCACTAAGCCAAGATAACACTTGAACAAATTTGTAACGATCGTCGGCACTGAGAGCCCGAGTATTAACCAAAAATAACTACATAAACTTATCATCATCATCATCATCATCTCAGCCATAGGACGTCCACTGCTGAACATAGGCCTCCCCTTTTGATTTCCACAGATACCGGTTGGAAGCGACCTGCATCCAGCGTCTTCCGGCGACCTTTATAAGGTCGTCTGTCCACCTTGCTGGTGGACGACCTACGCTGCGCTTGCTAGTCCGTGGTCTCCACTCTAGCACTTTTCGACCCCATCGGCCATCTGCTCTGCGAGCAATATGACCTGCCCATTGCCACTTCAGCTTGCTAATCCGGTGGGCTATATCGGTGACTTTAGTTCGTCTACGGATCTCCTCATTTCGGATTCGATCACGTAGAGAAACACCTAGCATAGCCCTCTCCATAGCTCGCTGAGCGACTTTGAGCTTTGAGATGAGGCCGATAGTGAAAGACCACGTTTCGGTGCCGTAACTCATCACTGGTAACACACATTGGTTGAAGACTTTCGTCTTGAGGCACTGAGGTATGTCGGACGAAAAGACATTGCGTAGTTTCCCGAACGCTGCCCAACCGAGTTGGATTCGGCGGTTGACCTCTTTCTCGAAGTTGGACCTACCTAACTGGACTACTTGTCCTAAGTAGATATATGAGTCAACAACTTCGAGTACCGAGTTTCCAACAGAGACTGGGGTGGGCACAACATTGGCATTTGACATAATTTTCGTCTTGTCCATGTTCATTTTCAAGCCCACCCGTTGTGAAACTCGGTCGAGGCCATCGAGCATCATGCTGAGTTCCTCCATCGACTTTGCCATGACTACGATGTCGTCGGCAAACCGAAGGTGAGTGATGTATTCGCCGTTGATGTTGATGCCAAGTCCTTGCCATTCCAGGAGCTTGAAGGCGTCTTCCATTGCGGCAGTAAACAATTTCGGGGAGATAACGTCCCCTTGTCGTACGCCTCTTCTCAATGGAATCGCCTTCGTGCTCTGCTCCTGTACTCGGACCGACATGGTGGCGTTATTATACAAGCACTTCAACACCTCGATGTACCGATAGTCAATACGGCATCGCTGGAGTGACTCAAGTACCGCCCATGTTTCCACCGAATCGAAGGCTTTCTTATAGTCCACAAACGCTAAGCATAATGGCAAGTTATACTCTTCGGTCTTCTGTATAACTTGCCGCAGCGTATGGATGTGGTCTATGGTACTATAGCCTCTTCGGAAACCGGCTTGTTCGGGAGGCTGGAAGTCATCAAGTCTGTGTTCGAGACGGTTCGTGATAACCCTTGAAAACAGCTTATAAACATGGCTTAGAAGCGTGATGGGTCTGTAGTAAAAACATAAACTTATATTATCAGTAAAATGTCTACTAGATTTTAGAACTAGGAGTAGATAAGACTACATTTTCTACATCGCCGTTTTTTTTACCGAGGTAATATTATCATCAAATGAGTCCTCCACACAGGGCGGGACAGAAGGGACTGTCAGACTTGTACAAACTAAAATTAATAATAATAATAATATTCCACAACTATCACACAACGCCATCTAGTCCCAAGCTAAGCAGAGCTTGTGTTGGGTACTAGACAACTGACAAACATACTTATATATTTCTAAATACATATGTCATATTACAGATAACTTACACCCAGACACAGAACAAATGATCATGCTCATCACACAAACATTTGTCCTGGGTGGGAATCGAACCCACGGCTTCTGCCATAGCAGTTAGGTTCACTAACCACTAGACCAACAGGCCAGTCAAATTGACGGTGATCTTTCAATTGCCTTTTACGTTCGCAGGTGACGGTTACCTGTACACGAGTCCCGTGACCCCGGCAAGCTTTGGCTCTCTAAGGGACCCGTCAGATTGCTGACAGCTCTTTGAGGCGCGCGTATCCATGATCGGACGGCGAGTCGACCAGAACTAGGTAGATAAGACTAGATGTTCCATATTGCGACGATGTTTTTGATTACGGTAGCAATACACTAAACCGTAATGGTGAGCCTTCATCTGCATAGAGCTACGTATCTAACATTATTACTTTTATAAGGCAGATTCCTCCCATATAGCGTTATACTAGAAACATTTTGAGCGCTTATTATCCCATATTAAAGGTTTAGCTTCCATTTCGAGTAATATTAATTAATTTCTTCATACGGGGATTAAATAATAATCCTGCATAACGTATTAAAATATAACCGGATGGTATCGCTTCGACGGAATTTTGTAGGATTATACATGTTTCAGATTGTTACAATGCATGAAATGTTTTAATGAGTTTGTGTATGTAGCCGACTATAAAATGGAGAGGTTATGTTTTGGAGGTAGATTGTCTTCTCAATAGTTATTTTCTCTTCAATGAAAGATTACCACCCGTGCGAGCGTCAACGTGTTTCGAAAATACTGTCTGATTAAATACTGTTTTGCGTACAGCTAAGGAGTGGAATTTCGTATCAAAATTTGTGTTTCCTGATTGATATACCACCTTGGGCTCTATAAGCCAAGAATCAATAGATTACTTTTAGGTAAGCGTACCTCGCAAGACGATCTCCAGCCACAGGAGGCGCGGGCATGCGGACGGCAAGTAATTTCGCACGTTGTGTTCCACGCACGCCTCAAAGAGCGTCAGCAAGATGGCCCGCAAGGGGACACCGTGGATTTTAGTCAGTACAAGTCTGACAGTCTATCCCGTCCTGCCCTGGGTGGGAGGACTTATTTGATGATTTTACCAGTCTAAATATAAAAGGCAAGCCTATCTTAAATAAAAACAGACGTTGGATATTGTAGAAAGAATGATAATACGAAATGGTAATCGTATACAAAGGCCGTTTATTACAAAAAAGGAAAACGGACCAACTTAACAAAGGCGTCGAGAAGTCGATTTTAGACCATTTTTTCGGCACTTTCTGACCATCGAAATATAATTATGAAGAAAAGAATTGTTATAGTAAAACTATAAAAACACAACTTTCTCAAACGATTAACCATTAATGAATCATCGTGATTCGTACAATAATACGAGTATTTCGAGAGAAAAATACTACTTACTAAGCGATGTGCAATCGTGCGGAAGCTTCGTGATAGCAAGCTAAGGACACTGCTTCTTTTGTGAAGGGAGCAACGTCATTCAGGTTATTACACCCTTCAATTAAGTTACTGGGAATAATAGGCATAACAGAAGAGACGAAGAATAAATAAAATGTGTTTTTGACCAGAGTTTGGCCTTTCGGTTATAATTTTGGCACTTTCATCAACATTTATTTGATGCTTCACTGTGCAGCGTATGTAGCTGAAATAGGACACGACAATAAAATATCCTATCGTTTTCGCAAAAAAAATCTGATAAATTCTCAATTAATATCACAACCACTCTATTAAAATTACTTCTTCAATACCAGTAACATGAAAGTACTTAACAATATTATAAAATAAATTAAAGAAGATGAACTAACATTTTTTTATAATGAGTTATCTTTAAAAGTAGCCACTAAATCTACTTTACTCAAAAATGCATGTAATGTGGTCATTATTTTGACAACTTTGTTTGAGCAAAGTCGACTTTGCGGGTCTGTTTCAAGGAGCGGCCAGCAATGTTTTTGCTGGCCGCTCTAACAGGTCGGCAAAACATTGCCGGCCGCTATTCTGACGTTTCAACGTTTTAAAAAAACAAATGCAAAAAGATTTTATTTAAAACACAGCTGTTTGTATTTAAAGAGGTAGGCACAAAAATATTGCATTCCATATTAAAAAAAAAAAAATCAAAGAAGGAACAAAAGCGCGGTTCAGCGAATTTTTTATTTTTATTTAGTGACTTTTTTGCTTTAAGTAAATGAAGTAATAAATGAAATGCAGTCAAACATCGCATTAAAATTATCGCAAACTAATTAATAAGTAATATGAGACCGGGAAAGTCGGTGTTGAATTTTAGTAACTGTATTTTTCATAATTGTTATTTTAATTAAATTTCTAGTTAATTAATATATATTTTATTTAAATCAATTGCTGGTTTTATGTAGGTTAGGTACTTGCATTTTTGAGTAAAGCACTATACAAGCCTTGGCCCACTATGTCTGCTTCGCTGGTCACGCTATGATTGCCTCCAGCTAGCCTAGCTACGCTCTAGGCCTTCCAGCTTGGCCATCATGCAGCCCTTGCTGTCCTCGCTGTAAAGGCCTCGGCCTACGGCCTCGGCCTTTATCTCAGCTCGTCCATCAAGTGGTGCATGCTGACCGCGCTGTGTCGGCCTGGAGCTGCGCTAGGCTGCGCTGACGGCCATCATCAGTGCGACCAGCAAAGTAGCCATTATAGGCCGCGGCAGTAATGTACTATTTTTTTATCGGTGTAAAATCATCAAATGAGCCAACCCACCCAGGGCAGAGCGGTAGGGACGTGGATTTTAGTCAGCTAACTAAAATCCACGGTGTCCTTCAATAACCCTTTACGTTCCGGGGTTACAGTACTCGTTAGTCCAGCGACCAGTCACTCAATATAGTTACAATTCATTTCAAATTAGCATAATAAAGAAAACATTACTTTCAACCATGACAACACAAAAAAACTTTTTTTCGCATTCCAAATTACACAAACAAAAAAGAACATTTAAAAATATACAAAACGATTTATCAAAAAGCAACCCTCGTTCACATTAGCACGATACAGCTTGACCTACAAGTGTCACTGAACATAATTTATCAACGCTGACATCGTAACTGTTGTGGGTTGTGTGTCAGTAGTGACTATCGCGGGCATGGTACACTGTAGTGGGCGGAGACCTTTAGATAATTAATTGTTCAATCACCGTCGCGTTCTCTTTTTAAGTCGTTGCTAATAGATTTTTCATTAAGTCTCTGTCATTCTATAATGTGATTATGTAGCTTCTAAATGGATGAATCGATTCCAATACGATTTTTCATTGGACAAGCTGGATTTTTTACTCTACAACAGTCGTAGTAGTACGTTTTTTATAATTCTGTTCTCTCCGAATACCAGCCTTTGTGGTAAGCATTTAGGATATCACACCACCTGCCATCATCATCTCCCTAGCCTTTTGCCAACTGAAACACACAACATGAACATTGAATTTTGCAGTACTATCATTAATTCAGAGCCTTATATTGTTATTTTAGTAATCTTCATTTGAATAAAAAACTTGAAAGGTGTCAAGGGACACCCGGATGGAACGAAGTTACTGTATACACTCAACAAAAATAATCGTCGCGACTCCACTCCACTCCGCTCCGCTCCGCTCTGCTCAGCTCCGCTCCACGCCGCTCCGCTCCACTCCACTCCACTCTTTGAGCTCTAGCACCCTTTCGCAGCGCGCGATAAGGAACTCCGTTCCAAAAAGTGTCGTGACAGCTTTTCGTAAGAATTTTTTTCCGTCTAGCCCCCTTTCACATCGCGCGATAAGGAACTTCGTTCCAAAAATATTTGATTTTGATTTGATTTGAACTATATTGGGGTCGGCTTGCAGTCGAATTAGATGCAGCTGAATATATATCAGTATTTTACATGGAGCGACTGCCTATCGGACCTCTACAACCCAGTAACTGGGTAATACGACACCGCATGGTCAGACTGGTTGACAGACTTTCGAACTTCTGACTAACTGTAACGACTGTCAAAGATCTACAAATGACAGCCGGGACCAACGGCTTAACGTGCTTTCCGGAAAAGAGGAAACTGGCTATAACAGACGGTCACCCATCCACAGACCAAACTCGGCAAGCGCGGCTTAACCCGAAAGATTGGCCTGTGCGACTGTAATTACTTAGCCACGAGCAACCACCACCACCTGCCCAAATTTGAAAAAGCCCAAATAAAAAAAACACTAAGGGCGACTTTTATCAAAAGTTAAACATGTTTAAAATTTTATTTAAGCAAAAAATTCTATTGAATTTGTATTTAAATAAAATTTTAAACATGTTTAGCCGTTGGTAAAAGTCGCCCTAAATAAATAAGCATTGTGTGCACATAGACTGATGTGGCGAGTTGAATATAGTGTGACGATTGCCTAATAGTGTGTGGACTTAAGTATAGTAACTTATGTGGTCCCCACCACATAAGTTATTACTATACTTAAGTACACAGACATCTCCACAATATTTGGGTCTTGGAATCCCAGCCACGTCTGTCTAAATCCACTGATGTCAAAATTCAATTTCATAAGTGTTTTCGCACGAATTCAATACTCGTTCAATTCGCTGGGGATTTGTCGGCTAGATCAGCGACTTCACTTTGTCTTCTGTTATCGCCAATCTACAACGTTTACCCACGAAAGTACAGAGCTAGCGAAGAGTAGGTACTTGGAGGAGAAAGGGTAACTTAAGGGTGCATAACCAGAAAGCTGGCATCGTCGCTAATCGCTGTCAAATATTTACAAGTCTTAATGAATTTGTCAATGTTATTGTATGGAAATAAGAAATATGGCTCTGTAGTGCACTAGAAAATGGATATAGTAATTCAATTAAAACACTGAATTTGATGTTGTAACCGTTTCAGGTAAATAAAAGGCATTTTGACCGTTTCGTTTTTTTTACGTCCAAAACTATACTTAAATACGGTGTTACGATATTAATTATTGCATTCCCTATTCAATTTTTTAGTGCGCTACAGAGCCATATTTCTTATTTTCATACAGTAAATTTTTAAAACTAATCAAATTTTCTAAATATTTGACAGCCATTTGCGACGTTACTTTCAGAATAATCGCTCTTAACAATCTTTGGACACAACACGCCTGGGGGAAAATTAGGAGATTAGGACAAGACAGGATTTTCTTGATACTGTGGGTAGAACCAAAAATTTACTCGAATTTTAGCAAATAATAATGTTTTTTCTCCGATAAGCGCTGTAGGGATTATATTAAATCCCACTCAGTATGATATTTTAGGAAAGTTTTTCTTTACGGAGATTGTCTGTTGAAAAAGATAAGAATTATGGATGAATAGCATATTTTTTCATAATAACAAACGTTTTTTAACTTTCAATTAAAAGCAATACCTACTTGAGATTATAGGTTTTTTTTCTTTTTGCGTCTACGATACTTTCTCCACTAATATTATGATATAATATCTATGTTCGTTTGTAATAAATAAACGTAGACCGATCAGTCGGCGAGTAATTAAAGCTACAATTTTATTTTAAATTGCTTTTATTTGAAGCAAGCCCAGTTCTTTAGTTAGAATATAAAATCCAAGACTGTAGGCAATCAAAACTAAAATATCTTATGTTTGATCCATCTAACATGATTCAAATGGGCCTTATTAATACATCATCGTTCAAAACCGCTCTATTCATAATTATGTCAGCTCTAGTTGTGTTTCATTAACAATAGTAGCTACATTTAATTTTCATGCTGTCTAGGGATGCGGTACTTGCATTTACTATCGATACTTTTTTTTAGATCGCAACGACACGATGCGGTTCCAAGCATCGTATTGAAGAAAGTCTTCGATTCTTCAAATATAGAATAATTTAATCAAAAATTAAGTCCTTTGGCCAGTAATTAGACAAAAAATCATAGGTTTTAAAAACTACTTAAATTGACGGGATTGTACTTATTTATTCCTCTTCTGTTAAAAATACCTTTACAAAACAATGTTTCAGGAATAAGTTTTTAATGAATCCCATATAACAAATAAAGTTGACGCAGTGTCTAAGCGATGACTGATGTGCTACGCGATTCGATTCCCGCACGGAGCAAATATTTTTATGATCTGCAAGTTTGTACTGGGCGATGGTATAAGGAAGTTTATTTGTTTGTAAACGTACCTACTACACATGAGAAATTCCTAGTTTGGGGCAAAGCTTTATTTAATATTTTTTTAAATTAGGCTGATCAATGCAATTAGTATTCATTTCGGTATCTCTTCTTTTGTATCGTTACCAATTTGAATGTTTTGTTTCGTATGTGGATACAAAATATCGAAACATCGCATTCTGTTGCATCGATACCGCAAAGTACTGAATCGGATGTATCACTACTGCTGACCATTTTCTCAAGTAACCTTTGTAGTTAAACATCGTGAATGCTATTATTCCTAAGGTAATATACGTAGACGGTGAGCACTAGAGCCAACTAATAGTTTGTGTTTAGTGTTTACTATTGAGCTAAGTAACGAGTTGAGACAGTTTCTAATATGTTCATAATATTATTGTGTCTTGCCGCCAATGTACCCATCTAATTAGTAATAATGTAAAAGACCTATGTATGTACCAGCAGTTTGGTATAAAAAAGTATCATTACTTTAGAGAATTTGTATCTTATTAGTGGCGGTATCGAATGGTGAAATATGAGTGTGTGTGTTTTTACCAAGTCAACAGGTTCGATTCCTGGCTAGGAAAGTTTTTATCGAATTATCGTGACCCTGGAACGTAAAGGGCTATAGTTTCAGATTTAGCTACACACGCCCAGTAGTAAAAGAAATACACATACGGGGACTCGTGAGGTCAGAGGCAACTATAAGGTGTTTTAAAAGGTTGACAAAACAAAAGAAAAACATCATGTCAAATATTTTTTGATTATATTACTGACTAAATAGATTTTTTCAGTCAAATATACAACTTATAGAATATTTCATATCCCGGTGGCTATGACAATCCTTTGGGATAATCAGTGAACTTTACTTATAAAGTACATAATATCTGGTTGACCGAGCTTTGCTCGGCTTGATAAATCGATTCCTTAAGCCGAAAAACCCCTAATGTGTAACTTTCATGAAAATCCTTGGAGCCGTTTCCGAGATCCTGCTATAAATAAATATACAAGAATTGCTCGTTTAAAGATATTAGATTTATCTAGCTTCATAGATAGATACTAACTAGTGTTCATTTACACACACACATACACACATACACCATCACACTCATACTAAAATTGTGCATCGTGGCACTAGGATAGTTTAATTTTTATTATTTAATTTTATTGTTAAATCTGTCTCCTGAATTTTATCACACATAGTTTAAGTTTATAAATTCCATCAAACACTGTTAATATTATATGTTATTCCTGTTGTTCTTGGGGTGAGGACCTGGTGATCTGTAATACAGGTTAACACCTATAACAGACACCAGCTCCGCACACTCACTTGACTGCAAAATGATCCCCCTAAACTGAATTTGTAAATTGTTTTCCTATAGTCTTGTTTTTGTGAGGAGAAAATAAAGATTATGAATTATGAATTATGAATTAATATTTACTAAGGTTATATTATCGGAGCACTTAATAACTATTAAGAACTAAGTTTGCTACGAGTTGCTACGTCGTAGCTACGTAGCCTTTTCGTAGCAATTTTCGTAGAAATTAAGAGCAATTTCTACGATAAGGCTATTACGAGAAAAGGTTTTATTATTAGACCTCTATCTAATAATTTAATTGGCCCTTAATATTATTACATCGTCTTATTTTAGTCTGGGGACCAATGACTGTCACAATGTCTTGAAAATCAGAAGTAAAATACTGGTTATTATTTCGATTATATTTTCAGTTTTGCATATTTTGCATAACCACGGATTCGCGTGACTTATGCATATTCAATTATTCAGCATACGATGTTCCCACTGCTGGAACACTTGCCTCTTTTTTGTGAAACGGAACTCCGCTTATTCTTACGGCAAACTGGCTGAAATTCAAATCAAATATCACATGTCTTATCTTTTTTAGGGTTCCGTAGTCAACAAGGAACCCTTATAGTTTCGCCATGTCCGTCCGTCCGTCCGTCTGTCCGCAGTTTAGCTCAGAGACGCACAGTACTAGAGAGCTGTAATAGCATATTTTTTCATAATAACAAACGTTTTTTAACTTTCAATTAAAAGCAATACCTACTAGACGCAAAAAGAAAAAAAACCTATAATCTCATAGGTTTTTTTTCTTTTTGCGTCTACGATACTTTCTCCACTAATATTATGATATAATATCTATGTCCGTTTGTAATAAATAAACGTAGAACGATCAGCTAGCGCAGTGTTGCGCCAACGTGCGGTGAGAAAGACTAAATTAATGATGTGAGTGAAATACTCGTAAGTGCGTGCGTCTATACATTTACATACACAGAAACAGATTACAAGTTGAATCTGATTTGAGATTACAAATAAATAATTATTTTATTAAGGGGGTCCGTGGAAACTGTTCTTGATTTCCTAGGGGTCCGTGGTTGAAAAAGGTTGGGAAACGCTGAGCTAGCGAGTAATAAAAACTACAATAATTAATTTTAAATTGCTTTTATTTGAAGCAAGCCCAGTTCTTTAGTTAGAATATAAAATCCAAGACTGTAGGCAATCAAAACTAAAATATCTTATGTTTGATCCATCTAACATGATTCAAATGGGCCTTATTAATACATCATCGTTCAAAACCGCTCTATTCATAATTATGTCAGCTCTAGTTGTGTTTCATTAACAATAGTAGCTACATTTAATTTTCATGCTGTCTAGGGATGCGGTACTTGCATTTACTATCGATACTTTTTTTTAGATCGCATCGATACGATGCGGTTCCAAGCATCGTATTGAAGAAAGTCTTCGATTCTTCAAATATAGAATAATTTAATCAAAAATTAAGTCCTTTGGCCAGTAATTAGACAAAAAATCATAGGTTTTAAAAACTACTTAAATTGACGGGTTTGTACTTATTTATTCCTCTTCTGTTAAAAATACCTTTACAAAACAATGTTTCAGGAATAAGTTTTTAATGAATCCCATATAACAAATAAAGTTGACGCAGTGTCTAAGCGATGACTGATGTGCTACGCGATTCGATTCCCGCACGGAGCAAATATTTTTATGATCTGCAAGTTTGTACTGGGCGATGGTATAAGGAAGTTTATTTGTTTGTAAACGTACCTACTACACATGAGAAATTCCTAGTTTGGGGCAAAGCTTTATTTAATATTTTTTTAAATTTGGCTGATCAATGCAATTAGTATTCATTTCGGTATCGCTTCTTTTGTATCGTTACCAATTTGAATGTTTTGTTTCGTATGTGGATACAAAATATCGAAACATCGCATTCTGTTGCATCGATATCGCAAAGTACTGAATCGGATGTATCACTACTGCTGACCATTTTCTCAAGTAACCTTTGTAGTTAAACATCGTGAATGCTATTATTCCTAAGGTAATATACGTAGACGGTGAGCACTAGAGCCAACTAATAGTTTGTGTTTAGTGTTTACTATTGAGCTAAGTAACGAGTTGAGACAGTTTCTAATATGTTCATAATATTATTGTGTCTTGCCGCCAATGTACCCATCTAATTAGTAATAATGTAAAAGACCTATGTATGTACCAGCAGTTTGGTATAAAAAAGTATCATTACTTTAGAGAATTTGTATCTTATTAGTGGCGGTATCGAATGGTGAAATATGAGTGTGTGTGTTTTTACCAAGTCAACAGGTTCGATTCCTGGCTAGGAAAGTTTTTATCGAATTATCGTGACCCTGGAACGTAAAGGGCTATAGTTTCAGATTTAGCTACACACGCCCAGTAGTAAAAGAAATACACATACGGGGACTCGTGAGGTCAGAGGCAACTATAAGGTGTTTTAAAAGGTTGACAAAACAAAAGAAAAACATCATGTCAAATATTTTTTGATTATATTACTGACTAAATAGATTTTTTCAGTCAAATATACAACTTATAGAATATTTCATATCCCGGTGGCTATGACAATCCTTTGGGATAATCAGTGAACTTTACTTATAAAGTACATAATATCTGGTTGACCGAGCTTTGCTCGGCTTGATAAATCGATTCCTTAAGCCGAAAAACCCCTAATGTGTAACTTTCATGAAAATCCTTGGAGCCGTTTCCGAGATCCTGCTATAAATAAATATACAAGAATTGCTCGTTTAAAGATATTAGATTTATCTAGCTTCATAGATAGATACTAACTAGTGTTCATTTACACACACACATACACACATACACCATCACACTCATACTAAAATTGTGCATCGTGGCACTAGGATAGTTTAATTTTTATTATTTAATTTTATTGTTAAATCTGTCTCCTGAATTTTATCACACATAGTTTAAGTTTATAAATTCCATCAAACACTGTTAATATTATATGTTATTCCTGTTGTTCTTGGGGTGAGGACCTGGTGATCTGTAATACAGGTTAACACCTATAACAGACACCAGCTCCGCACACTCACTTGACTGCAAAATGATCCCCCTAAACTGAATTTGTAAATTGTTTTCCTATAGTCTTGTTTTTGTGAGGAGAAAATAAAGATTATGAATTATGAATTATGAATTAATATTTACTAAGGTTATATTATCGGAGCACTTAATAACTATTAAGAACTAAGTTTGCTACGAGTTGCTACGTCGTAGCTACGTAGCCTTTTCGTAGCAATTTTCGTAGAAATTAAGAGCAATTTCTACGATAAGGCTATTACGAGAAAAGGTTTTATTATTAGACCTCTATCTAATAATTTAATTGGCCCTTAATATTATTACATCGTCTTATTTTAGTCTGGGGACCAATGACTGTCACAATGTCTTGAAAATCAGAAGTAAAATACTGGTTATTATTTCGATTATATTTTCAGTTTTGCATATTTTGCATAACCACGGATTCGCGTGACTTATGCATATTCAATTATTCAGCATACGATGTTCCCACTGCTGGAACACTTGCCTCTTTTTTGTGAAACGGAACTCCGCTTATTCTTACGGCAAACTGGCTGAAATTCAAATCAAATATCACATGTCTTAACTTTTTCGGTCCTAGGACATGTCTGACGATATTTTCTTTCACTGTTTGGCAATGGTGATGAAATAGAACATTTTAAGTAATGTTTTTCCCTGGGTTCGAACCCGCGACCTACAACACATGAGCCGGGCCTATTACCATCGTGCCATCGTTGCCCTGACCGTCATTTGTTGTTTGATTGACACTATAAACCCCTTCGTACACAGCGCGACGAAAGTCTCCTTACGACAGTTACAAGTTATGGCAAGTTTTAAATGTTTAAACTCAAGGAATAAGATTTTTCACACAACAGTTTTCATCCCTTTTCACCCCTCTTGGAGGAGGATTTTCGCAAAACCCCGTCTTTTTGCTCCCCTACTTGGTAAACTGCAACTGCAGCTGTTCAAAAATCAAGTTTCTACGTTTAGCTGTTTCGGCTGTAGTCGAGTCTTAATACCAAACCATGTTATTTTATAGATTTAATATAGATAACTTACATTATATTCCTCTTTTTCTCAAAACATAATAAAAATGCTACCAAATGTGAGTCGAACATAATATCTAGACACGCGACTGAGCGTGGCCAGCCAAAGCAAGGCGCGCTCACAGTGTGTTAGGTATTATCTTGAACATACGAGTACAAACTACGCAAAAAACGGATCAAATAAAACTAATTGAATGGAATATTTGCGACTTACATAAGTATTATATATCATACGAAAAAAGAGCGCGCAGTATTGGATTACGAACATAAGCATGTTGTTAAGGGTTTTTTGATCTTACTCAAACCTATGTTTTTCAATAGGCTTATGGCTTCTTTGAGAAGAATGGGATTTGTATATAAGAAGTATATAACAATGGAAACTTTTTGCATGATAGCGAATCTTTTACCTTTATAATGAAACCTTGATCTTGAACCTCGACCTTATTAGTCAAGTTCTTTGAAAAGGTCAAGTGGATAGTTGGTATTCACGGCGTTCTTGTATGAGCATGGACGTTGCGAAAAACTATTCCTTTATTGCAACCCAGTTACTTTGGATTTTAAAAGCGGGTCTATTGAAGGATCTGGATGGTTTTTTAGTTAGTTTGATCTTGACAGACCTTTCGCTTCATTGGGAGAAGTTATTTGATGATTACAGATGCCACAAATGATAGCCGCAGGAGGCATTTTGTAATTCCTGCCTACCTTAATCTGCAAAAGATTTGACTTAATGTATATATGTGTATCCATAATAACTTTAGGGTGTCCGCTAATATACGACGGGATACGGGTGAAGATACACGTACGCATTTCTACATTAAAAATCATTATCAAATAGCGCAGTAAGCTTGGGTTCGGCAGATATTTTTGACAGCATCAAACAGCTCTATAAAAAAACTTTTTCCAAAAAAAATGTAACCGCCTTCAAAAACAACCACAAAAAAGTGTAAAATAATCTACAAAATAACTTTTCTTTCGGAAGTCGGTGCCTTTGTTTTTTTTCTTTTCATTGTCTTTTTAGCCACCGACTTCCGAAAAAAAAGTTATTTTGTAGATTATTTTACACTTTTTTGTGGTTGTTTTTGAAGGCGGTTACATTTTTTTTGAAAAAGTTTTTATTTTACTCTTTTTAGTTTAAATATTCAACCCGAATTCTTGTCAAGAACATTATTCTCTTACATGTGCACTATAATTTTGTAATCCTTCGCACCAGTACTTACATCACTCATGTACACATTAAGCTAATAAAATTCCATATCTCAAAAATTACTAAACCGATTTTGATGAAACTTGCAGTATTCTCTAAGTTAAATGATACCTAGTACAACAAAAAAAGAATTACTTAAATCGGACTTGTAGTTCCGGAGATATGCGAACACAAAGTAAATCAATCGATGCCTACTCCTTACTGTTAAGGAGTTGTACCTTCCATCATCAGGTCATCCACCTGAGATGATGATTATCAGATGCAAATACTTGAACAGCTTTAGAAAATATATGAAAATGGTACTATGTGCCTATAAAATTTGAAGGTTGCCCTCGATTTCCCTAGGATCCCATCATCAGATCCTGACCTGGTGATCATGGGACCAATTGGAAAGTATACCCTTTCAAAAAAAAGAAAAAAATTCCAAATCGGTCCAGGCGTCTTCGAGAAATCGGGGAACATACATAAAAAAAAAAAAAAAAAAAAAAAAAAAAGATTCCGACGAATTGAGAACCTCCTCCTTTTTTTGAAGTCGGTTAAAAAGCAGATGTATGAAGGAACATTTTTCTGGTAGGTATCTTTTGGATGCCAAGTGACCTGCCCCCCTAGACAAGTCGCAAACGATAATCGTTAACGCTCGGTTCTTCCCAATAGATTTTCAATCTTATTCCTTCGAGTCTATAGTTGAAAATCTATTGAAGATTTCATGGCGTTGTCGTTCGTTCCAGTCGCTAACGCTTAGAAATCCTAAATAGATTTTCAACTAAAGACTCGAAGGAATAAGGTTTAAAATCTAATGGGGAGAACCGAGCGTTAACGATTATCGTTTGCGACTTGTCTAGGGGGGCTGTATTTGAAAATCGTAGTAATTTTTAGGATAATGACATGCCAAAAGTGTCAGCAACATAAAAAGTGTGATTCTCCTAGTCAAACTGCATAATAAATTGAAACTAATAAAAATCTGATTATTGTCAACATGTTTTCATCACTATCACTACATTGATGAGACGCAAAAGTGATGAAGTGGGATGTAGCCATAAAAAGATCCCCGCCTCGTCTGTCTGTCTGTCGCGATGAACTAAATAACAAACTACCAGACGAGTTTACACCAATCGTTATGATTCAGGAAAAATGTTTTATGTAAAAAATCTGCCGACTGGGAGGTAATTTCGATCATCATTACTGCTCTCAAAACGATGAAGGCAAATCTCTTGTCATAAAAACATATATTCGGGTGTACGTCATTACTGCGAAGTTCGAGTTCGTTGTGAGAGCTATCTAACAACTCGCACTGGCCCTGTCTGGACCAGATTACATCCTCTACACTCTCTCTCACAGCGAGCAGACCTGTGTCTCAGCAATGCGAATAATAAGGGATGATAATTACAATAAAGAAATTTTCTTAAAAGTACGTGTACAAAAAAATCGGTGGCGGAGCCGGTTGTCAACGCTAGTTTCGACCATCAATTTCAATGAAACATGTTCACAATTGTATCATCAAACGCGATAAGCAAATAGTACTTTGTAAAAAGTATGTAACTTTTTTATGTGCAACATGAAAATTCCAAAAATAATGTGCTAAGAAAATATAAATGTCACAATAAAAATAAAAGTTTTGAAATATTATTTCCACATCTATTTTTTATTTGAACTGGATATTTTCCAAGTCTGTCATTTGATGTTTGTTGAATGACAAGAGTTATTTTAACTAAAACCTGACATTGACATTATTTGAGTTACATTTCCGTAGTCTACCGCAGCGAGTATCTACTTACCTAGTATAATAAATTATTATAATATACGTTTATATTATATTTTATAATAATACGGTTATATTTTGTATAACCGTACCATGTAATACTAACTAACTCGGTTGGGTAGCGTTCGGGAAACTACGCAATGTCTTTTCGTCCGACATACCTCAGTGCCTCAAGACGAAAGTCTTCAACCAATGTGTGTTACCAGTGATGAGTTACGGCACCGAAACGTGGTCTTTCACTATCGGCCTCATCTCAAAGCTCAAAGTAGCTCAACGAGCTATGGAGAGGGCTATGCTAGGTGTTTCTCTACGTGATCGAATCCGAAATGAGGAGATCCGTAGACGAAGTAAAGTCACCGATATAGCCCACCGGATTAGCAAGCTAAAGTGGCAATGGGCAGGCCATATTGCTCGCAGAACAGATGGCCGATAGGGTCGAAAAGTATTAGAGTGGAGACCACGGACTAGCAAGCGCGGCGTAGGACGTCCACCAGCAAGGTGGACAGACGACCTCAAAATGGTCGCCGGAAGACACTAGATGCAGGTCGCCTCCAACCGGTTTATGTGGAGATCAAAAGGGGAGGCCTATGTTCAGCAGTGGACGTCCTATGGCTGAGATGATGATGATGATGACCATATAAAATATGGTACTACTAGCTGTTGCCAGCGGCTTCAACCGCTACAACTCGAAAATTATCCCACGGGAACAAAAAATCGGCATATAAAAATCTTATGTATTAACCCAGGTTATAAACTATCTGTGTACTGAATATTAGCCAATCCGTTCAGTGGTTTTTGCGTGAAAGAGTAACAAACATACCTACATACACACATACATCCTTTCGCATTTATAATGTTAGGATTCACATGATAGATCCGTAAATTTGTAGAAAACCCTATAGCAACACGTTCTATGTCGGTGACGCTCTCAAGTATCCACATGACAGGGTACGAAGATTTATCGACATAATTATATCCCGTATCGAACGAACATACTGATACCTCACTTATCCTCGTGTAAATAAAATATAAATGTAAACAACCACGGGGCATCGAATTTAATCAGAAACAAAGCAAATCTCGGGGTTAGAAACAAAATATTTACTTACAAATATCGATGAACATTCGTGCTCAGATAATTGAAACCGGAGCTTAGTAGAATTAAATACAGACGGTGTAGAGTAAATAATAATAGGTAAATAAATGTAACAGCGGGTTTCTTTTTCTTTTGCAACACGAATTATTTTTATTATAGCGATTTATCTACTTCTAATTCACGTTATAAAGGACCCAAATTACTTAGAGAATTTAGTTAGATAAATAACCCTTAATTAAATGAATGCTTGCTTAATCAATGCGTCTTAATAAACTCATTTATTCCGTAATAATCTTGTTTAAATGTATAGTATTTAGGATTAGCTCTTTTACTTTTTTGTTTACGTTGTAAAATCATCAAATGAGTCCTCATTTGTCATTCAACATGAAATGTTTAGTTCATACTGATATGATATCGACGCAAAAAGACAAAAGTAAACACAGGAAATTACAAAATAATGCAAGACTGTCTTAAAAGGACTGTCAAAAGCACAGCCCTGGAACGCACAGAGCATGTGAAAGAACAAGGTGATTTTTAGTAGGCAAGAGTCCGATAGTCCATAATTATTATTATTGTATTGGATGGGATATTTCCATTTGAGCAACTATTTTCATAAAAGCATTTTTATGAAATGGTTGCTCAAACGGGAATACCCCAAAAGAAAGGAAAATTGAAGACATAAAATAAGTGCTTGTAACGAAACACAAAACGGTTGATTACTCCCCTCATAAGAAACAAAATCTTGAAAGAACATTGCAGGTAAAGCGTCCGTAATACTCCATCCAAATCGTATGCTAAAATATTCATACACGGTGAGAACGAAAACATTGGTAGGGCTCAAAAGGTTCTGCATCGTTTATTATATTTTGGCATGAGAAAAACCAAGTAATATGTTTAGAATTCCATACCCTTTTGGTACCGAAAGCTAGATAATACAGGCAACGGACGGCGAGTAATTAGTTGCTCGCCGTCTGATGAAGAACCTGGGCGTCTACTCTAAGTCCGTCAACAAAGACACGCCACGCCTGAAGTCATTTTAACGCGGCGGCGCTAGAGTCTATATCATTTCATCAAATTGCTTTAAAAACAAAAAAATAACTAACAGGAATTTTCCACACAGGCCATGAGTGGTTGCGCTGACTTTAAGTAACTATCTGTCAAAATCGTAATATCATTAATTATTCTTAGTTTGGGCTCGTTGTTAATACGGCCGTAACGAATGCCGAAACCACGGGGTTCGTGCTATTGTTCCGAGGCGCTTCATGAGCTTTCAGTAAACTGACTGAGCCTATGGACGGACGAACGTCTTACGGATTCGCGGGACGCAAAGGATAACTGAAGGAGAAAGTTTATTTTTAGTCAATGTCTGATAGTACCTTCCGGTCCACCCAGCGATTCGTGATTTACGCAATACTTGGCCTACCATTGACATTACATTTATATGACTATATCTATTACATAGGTGACATGTAATAGATATACAGACACCACACAGAGTGTTCAGCCTCGCGAGGCATTTGCCGCGCCAAGCAACTTGGTTAGTGTGGACGTGTCTCGGCCGAAGCAAGCGCGCGCCCTGCCGCGGCCGAGCTACCGAGCGCCCGAGCCATCCAGTGTCGGCTTTTTGTTTTGCTCGCGTATATTTTTGTGCCTCGGTTGAGAAACAATAGGCACGTCAACTCTGTGTTGAAAACTGCCTCGCGAGCAGCCTCGCGAGGCTGCTGCCTCTGTGTGGACGCACGGAATATAGGTATCAAATTATTTTTATTATAGACTGTTTTTGAGGTTCCTTGTCTAAAGGGTATAACAGGACCCTATCTATTACTTAGACTCCGTCTTATCTATCCTACCTAACTTTGAACCTTTTTTTAGAACCATTAATGTTCCGAGATGATTACGAGAACCAAACTTTCGCATTTATAAATTATTATAACGTTAGATAAATAACCCTTAATTAAATGAATGCTTGTCTATCATCAATGCGTCTTAATAAACTCCATTGGTTAATTAACTCTTTGTAAGTACACAATAGTTTGGGTTTAAGACCGGACTGGTAATGTTTTAGGTCGTCGGTCGGAAGCCTTTGTCGTGTCGCCTCAAATATATCAATTAAGTCCTAATAGGGTAAAGGGCCCTTCAACTTGTGTCGTCATATAACGTTAACGAGTCCGCTAACTTATTTTGGCGATGTAATGGTTGAATAAGTAAGTTATTACATTAAATCAGAATGTTGGGAGTTTTAGACCTAATTAAATTTAAGCCACATCTAGACGATGCAAGTTTGATTACATTCCCGACTTTTGATGGATTATGTATTCCGTAGGTAGGACAAATGCCGTAATGTAGTTAAATTGTATGCAAGCTCTTGCATTGTTTCAATAAGGATCAGCTCAGACCGAGACGTGACGCTGCGCGCACATTTCAATACAGTTATTCAAAATGTAACTCTATTTTAAAAAACAAAAGATACACCTTTCGCAACGCAGCGCGACGTAGCGCGGCGCCACGCTGCGCAGCGCGGCGCCGCTTGATGCGATTCAAAATCTGACTTTGTTTACTACACGAAAAGATACAAATGACAATGCCAGATCCTGCCCCACCTTTCAGCCCTTGATACAGGAAATATAAACTATTGAAAAATATTAAATGAAAATAAGACCCCTGATTACATAATTATTATTCTGCAAAAGATGCTTTTAAAAAGTTAGTGATAAAAGGATTTCGAAAACCCAAAAACCATTTCCTGTTTTCATCGCGGCAATTTGCGTTACTCAATAAGCATACCTACACGCTGACAAAATGACACCTTTTAATGTGTTATTGTACGGATTTAAATATGTAATATTCAGTTTAATTCAACATTATTTTCATTAAATGTGTTTAATGAAAATAATGTTTTTTTTTATATAAATCACATTATGAATATACACTCTTAAAAATATTTCACATTTGAGCGTGAATGATTACGTATAACGAAACGTCATTGATGCGGAGATACCTAATCGAAACATAGCCCTATCATAAAATCTGGAATGCGCAGTTCAAGTTACCTAGTACTCAAAAATTAACCGTAATCGACACCGCTTAGGTTTTTTTTATTTAGCGTGACGAAAAGGAAGATCAACTTGGATGGCGCTTGTCCCTTTCCTCCTATTGCCAGAAAGTAGTATGGATATAAACAGTAAAATATAACTCTAACCAAACCTTATTTACTTTACGGCTTTAAAATTGCTTTCAGGTTTACTTTTCAATATTCTTTTTTTATTCGGGCTATCGTTGCCAATTAGCCTGTTATTGTTGTGATAAACAGATCGGTGCACCGCGTAGTGATAAAATCGATGTTACCATCTCGCATGACGAGAACTTTCTGAACTGAGAGCTGAGAAATATAAATAAATGAAATATCTCAACTTAGCACGCGCGTTTGTCGAAATGGGAATGTGAGCTCGGCTATTATTGTGCCGATTGTCGTTACAAACAATGGCCTGATGGCAAAGGGCCTCGACGAATACCTTTTGAGGCTCTCCCTCCCTAGGTAGTCGGATCAAGGGCCTGATTTTGAAGGCAGTGTTCCTAAACACGGCCCACATTGTGAGGAGGTTCCTGTTTCTGTATCCCTAACCACCGATAGTTTGGACCCTGCTCCCACACCGGCGGACTACTGTTTTTATGTATATTTATTGTTATTTTTTAATATTTAAAAACGTAATAGTATGTATTTTGGTTACCCTCTTAGAAAGAGACAACCGCCCCCCATCGGAGCTGTCTCTCTCAGCACGTTTTACGGCTCAGTCCAGTTTATTTATAGTTTGTGTATTTTATCCTTGTGTCAAAATGTCAGATCTGGCATTATAGACAAAGTCATGTTGATCTTTGAGGGGCTATTTTCTTTGTTTATTACAAATTATAAATGTGTTTGAATTATCTTACAGCTTCCACCAACATCTTTAATCCGTCAAGAGTGTTAGTATCGCATTGTGTTGCTTTGTGGCTAGGCCAGCATTGTGAAAATAAGGATGTGACGTTAACGTGTGCTCGACATAGGTATCTATCATAAATGTGATATTTTATCCAATTAAACAGAAACCGCGTCTTTTGAAGACATTTAAACATGATTTTAGTTAGCACTGATAAATAACAAATAGAATGCTACATTTCGTATAGTTAGAATCCAACTTTTATTGGTGGGTCATAGCTCTAAGTAGCAAAGGGCATTGTCTTTTGAAGTATCGTTGCGTCACGTCGATTCGCGTCGCCTCTCAGTGTGAACTGACCGTAAGGCTTAAAGTTGAAAATCAATAAATGTAGTAATATTGAAACATATTTCCATAATACCCATATTGATAGTTACGAGTGCTATTTATTAAAAAGTTTATCAATGAAGTTCATCACGAGTTATAATAAAAACTTGAGAGGTGTCAAGGGACACCCGGTGGAACGAAGTTAACAAAAATAATCGTCGCAACACCACACTGTTCAATGCGAAATAGAAAGACGAAACGAAAATATCTGGCTTGCTTTCTATTAGAGAGAGAGACAGAGAATTTTTTTCCGTCTAGCCCCCTTTCACAACGCGCAATAAGGAACTTCGTTCCAATTAGTAAAAGGAACTTCATCCATGGCGCGACGCGATTGCAATTCGACCGATTCCAACTACAAGTGAAAATTAACCTTACTACTACGATATGTGACATAAAACACGTTGTTATCTACGGGTAAATGAAAAACAAAACACGATCGCCGCAAAGACTTCAAGTCAATCGAATTGCATCATTATTTCTTTGTAGCAAGGTCGATTTTCACTTGTAGTTTGAATCGGTCGAATCGCGCCATGAGTAAAGTCCCTAACACAATCCCATTGATGAACAATGGCTAACGCGGCTATTCATCATCATCATCTCATCAGTAGGACGTCCACTGCTGAACATAGGCCTCCCCTACGCGCTACAACCACCAACGCGGCTATTAATTTCTTCAAATTTTGTTTCAAGTTATTGCTTGATTTTTAAAAGATATTTTTCTTTCGTTTTGACAAAAATCGCCAATAACTGTAACAAATTATCGCGATTTAAGTGAAGGGCCAGTAACTGCGGCATTCTAAGGCGACCCTTGTTTATCAGCCGACATTTTTCGGACACAATGATCGAGTGACAACCGATACTAAAATAAACACTTAAGGAAAATGATAACACACCTTAATGGGAACAATTTAGAAGCAAAGCATCTCAACGGTTTTATCGTCCGTTTGTTTACGAATTACTTAAAAACCGTCACGTTTAACGTGACTTTTACGATAGCCTGGGACACTTGAATAGGTAATACGGCTGTCTGGAGGACGTTTCGGCCTGGTTCACTGATTCCGTTAATAGGAGACTTTGCCGATGGATTCTGGGACCCTCGGGATGAGAGATTAAGAAAGGTTAAGTGACTGTAAGACATTAAACAACAAAAGTTTTAATCACCCGTTTTAGTATGCCTAAGATAAGCTAAGACTGCTCAGTGCTCACGTAATAGCTATTGTGAAAGTTTCTTTGGATAGTTTTTGTTACGTCAATTTAAGTACTCAACTAGATATCTGTTTAAAAGAGGCTTTTTTCAGCTTTGGGGCTGTAAACAGCCGTTATCATTAACTTTAAGTAGCCCACACGTTATTAATACGCGACGCCACCCGATGAAACGTGATGCATGTTGAGTCAAATCAAATGTATTATTTTCTACAGACCAGAATCACACTATGAACATCCGACGCGACGCCATGCCTGCACATTTGTTCGAGTCAACACGCATCAAGTTTCATCGGGTGGCGTCGCGTTTTAATAATGTGTTTCGGCCTTTATTCTAGTTATCAAGGAACAAAGGGTGTCAGCACAATGATGGGCACCCATAGAGGGACAAAGCCTATCGGTTGCGGGACTAACGAATACCTTTACCCCGGAACGTAAAAGGCTTCTGAAGGACACGGTGGATTTTAGTCAATACAAGTCTGACAGTCCCTCCTGCCCAGCCCTGGGAGAGAGGACTCATTTGATGATTTTACCACGCTAAAGAAAATTAAAGGGTCCTTTCTACGGCCGCGACGTTAATTATTAAAGCTGTAAAGAATTTTTATGACGAATTCTAACTCTGAAATCAAAAGTAGGTCCAACTCGGGTCACGAAATGTCCAAACTTGCAACCGTGACCCTGGAACGTAAAGTTAGGTATTGAAGGATTGCAATGGATTTTAGTCAGTACTGTTCTGACTATCTCGACAACATCTGACACATTTAATGATTTTTAAAAGCTAAAAAAAAGATGGGTAAGTCCACTTCTATCAAATGAAAATCCACCTCTATAAATCCTCAATGTAGCTGATGACGCTATCTCATTGGTCTAATGGTCACAATTGTGACTGTTGAACATCAGGTCATGGGTTTGATTCCTCAAAACGTCTGATGAACACTAACTTGTCTAAAAAAAAGTGTAACTGCAAAGCGACCCTTATATCAAATCAATGTCAAATATTGTTTTGCAGTTGACAGTTTTTCTTGGTGACTCGCTGTCCGACCATGGACCGTGCCCAGGTCGGCGACGCGTTGTCACGCGCGCCTCAAAGAGTGTCAGCATAATGACGGGACCCCCATTTAGAGGCCCAAAGCCCCTGGAACGTAAATGACTATTGACGGACACCGTGGATTTTAGTCAGTGCCCTAGGTGGTAGAACATATTAGCACACCACGATAAAAAAATGTTAAATAGATGTTTAACTTTATGTACTAAAACGATTAATCTCAAGTTTTGAGCTAGAAACTGAAAAAAGTCTCTATTTCCACGTTCCGTTATAATTTCCTCTTATTAATTTACAAAAAACACGCAGCGTCTTCGCTTCCTCATCATACTTTTTTAATTAAATCTATCAACTGACGGCAAATTGGATTTTGATAATTAAATCCTATTATCCTATCTCCTATAATTATCTATTTTTCCTGAAATGGGGAAGACTTAAGAGTGAACGGAATTATGAAAATGACTGATGACGACTTTAGTAAGTTGTTGTGATTGTTTCCTCAAAATAAAATAAAACTCGATTAAATAACTTGATAAGTTTTCAAGTTGAATAAGTATTCGGAAACCAAAAAATATTGGAATAGGAAATTGGAAACTTCACCAATAATGTTTATTTTCAATTCGATACAAAAAACCATTTCACAAAAATAAGAAATAAAACTAAAAAGTTTTATTTTACGTAAAATAAATATAACAGTATAACCGCCCCGAAACGAGATAAAGAATGGATAAATAAAACCAATTCAAAGTTTTGTTAGCTCACGGATGCGTAAAACCCGTCAAAGAAAAACAAAAACTTTTACGGATCATTTACGCGATCAACCAAGTCCCGTAGACTTTCGTAGCCCGTAGACAGTTTGTCGTAGAGGCGTAGCACTTGCTACGAAATATAATTGCTCAGCCATAATATATTTGCTAATAAAATGTAAAATATTTATTTTACGTCCGGTTTATATTTTATAGTTACAAAATCAAATATAACCCAATGGTTAAACTAAGTTAACTCCTAAAATAATAGCCCCTAAACCCACATTTTGCCAAAATGATTTTAAAACCGAGGGCGCTGTTAAAACAATAATATACCTAACGTAGCAAAACCTACTAAAAAAATGTTTACTGCTCAATAAAAGTAAGCAGAATTTGACCAAAATCCAATATGGCGGCTTTAATACCTACCACCTTAATTTATTGAATTCTCGGAAGGGGAATAAAAGTCGGGCTCGTCCAGTTTTATTATTTGTCTCTAAAAGTCATATTATCAACACGACCACAAACCTCAAAAAGGGTCCAGAGGTACTAAAAATAAAATAGGAGCTGAAAAAACTCGTTAACTCCGTTTTTATTTTAATATAAATACGGTTTTACCACGGTAATAATATCTACAGTATTTGATCTTCATACAAACGGACGAAACGCGAGCTATACCACGTGACTCGATGTCGGGGCGCGCTTGAGGCGCTGACAGTCACGGCCGTACCGTAGTGATGAACGGACGGTGCGTTGTTTTTTTAACAAAATCAGTTCATGGACATAATTTAATATGACGAGTAGGCAATATTGTGCTGTTTTTGGGTGTATGAATTCGTCAATAACGTATCCAGTCATAAGTTTTTTTTTAAATACCTGGAAACTCTGAAAAGTACTGACTATAAAATAATTTTACTCAAGTACTAGTAGCTGGTAGGTAGATACATAATGTGTGACTTTTTAATGGCTAAATATTTTCTATTATCTCACGAAAAAAAGGGTATTTGGATTAATAAATACAGTGAATAGAGTAAAGGAAAGTTACTGAGACGAGTGAAATAGGTAAGTTATAGGCAGTTCTGAATGAATCAAGATACGGTAGGTACTTACGCTTGTGTTAAAATCCTTCCTATTCAATATACAAAGTATTTTATATGTTTACTGATATAAGAAAAGTATATTTACAATCACAAAACTAAACAGATACAGAAAGTAGGCAAATGTAATTAAAATGCTGGAGACGGGCGTCGGATCGAACAGCCCTAGCGCATGTTTACGTACCGCGCGGCTGTAGGTATTTATTTCTATCATGCGGCCGAGATCAACTACTGTAGATATTTATACTGTGGTTTTACTGAGTAACTTCTATTTGGTTAACTTCAAGAGAGTTGGGTTTAGCGACTACCTCGTTTTATAACTGCTGTATAAGTATATTATAATAAATTAACGGATTTTCTTAATTGCCGCCGTTTTTTTTTGGTGGTGCCTGTGGTGGGTAATCATACCTAAGTGTAAATATACCGTTTTTTGCTTCATAACATTGTTTAGTTTTAAGTTAGTTTTGTTTGTTTCTTTTTCTTAATAATGTACTGTGTGCAGTTGTGGCATGTGCCAATAAACGTCTTTTCTTTCTTTCTTCCTTCTTTCTTTCTAATCAAAAAAATTACCCCTCCCACACTGGGTCGGACATAAAAGGATTGTCAGACTCGTACTGACTTAAAACTCACTTTGTTCTTGGAATCGCTCTTTGCGTTTCAAGACCGGGGCCGGTTGGGGTGCTATGACAAGAAACCTCCACGTGCGCCCGTGGACTGGAGTTCCCTTTCGGATACGTCCGGGGGGAAGACCAGTTTTTCGGGCCGGTGCACCCTGGGATGCGGGCAAAAACTCTTCCTTAGGCACTGTGTGCCTAAGTGGTCTCTTTGCCCGTATGCGAATAGCCTGTCGTGTGGATTCTCCAACGCGTGTCCCTCTGATCAGCAGAGGGCACAGCGGCGGAGCGGGCTTGTGGACGGTGAGTGATGGGTAGCTCGCCGTCCGACCAAGGACCAAGCCCGGGTCGCCTTGTGAGCGTCGTGTTTCGCGCCAAATGCCTATTGGGTCGCGGGTTTTTTCTTAACCCAGGAAACATGTGTAACCGTGGCCCCGGAACGTAAAGGGCATAGGAAGGAACACGGGTGGATTTTAGTCAGTAAGAGTCTGACAGTCCCTTCCGCCCCACCCAGGGCGGGAGGACTCATTTGATGATTTTACCACCTAAAAAAAAAAAAAAAAAAGACCGGGGCCGGTAACTTGTTATAAAATTCGGTAACTATTTCGACCGCGACTATAAATTACGATAAAATAATTTTATATATAATACGCAGAAGCGGCCTCGTTTAAAGCCAAATAAACAACCTAATTCAGACCTATTTCTTATTTTTAGATACACAAACTGGATATTAAACTACAATTTACATCGGGCCTGAAAACGTAAATAACAGAACAAACGGCCTTAGGGCCTGAAGGCCCCTGAGCTTGTAGGAAACTTTTTGGAGCTTAAACTGAAACAGAAAACATAGCCTTCCGGGCGTGAAAATTACTTTGCTTTCTTATTGTTATTTATTCATAGATATGAAAATGTGTAAGGTTGCGTGAACGTTTGTTTTTCTTCTCTTCTCTAAACAGATTTGGCAAACAGTTTATAAAACTTGAATAACACAAAGGATTTATTTTATTTTTACCGTGAGTACTATTCCAGTGTGACTGCGAAACGCATACGACATGCGAAACGTATACAACATGCGAAACGCTTACGACATGCAAAACGCAAACGACATGTGAAACGCATACGAAGCCGCGTTATTAAGCTAGTACAGAGAAGCTATTACCGATTTTTAGTCGAAAATGCATGTATTTTTTTTATTAAGCTCGGAAGAAATATCTATCGGATTTTATTGAGTAAATACTTATTACATGGAGTGCATGTATTTTTATTAAAAATACATGCACTCCATGTTCCCAAAGGATTGAAAAAAAAGTTTTTTTTTTTCAATCCTTTGGGAACCCACGTTAGGAAATTCTCGCGTGTTGTAGGTGCGTTTACAAATATATTGAAATTATGATACACAAACACCCAGACCTAGAACCGGCAGGTAAAACAAAATTTTGTTCCGTGCGAGAATTGAAACCGTGACACGCTACTCAGCGGCCGGTCACTCAACCACAGCTCCAAAATAAAAACAAAAACCAACGCTTACATCGCGGACTCGGGCTAGCGCCCCTGAATTATTCGGTTATTGTAAGTTATTCCCCTCGAAAAACTTTTTTTCGAGGGGAATAATTTTTGTGGCGAACTTAAGTCAAAATTACAATAACCATTTATTAAAATAAAAAAATAAAACATTTGGCTAATTTATACATACTTTCGTGGAGAATTATTTTCGTGGTGACCTTACAAAAACTCGAATTATTTTATCCACGGTACCAGGGTACCATGAATAACAACAACGTCGTAGATAAAGTTACCTACTATTGTTCTTACCTAATACTATCCTTAAGTCATCTGTTACGAGTCTATGGGGAAGGATCTGACCCTTTTCCCTTCAAATATACGTGGCATAACTCACTTCTTTTTCCCCGCTGAATTTCGTGAACCTCCCAACATGTTTTAATTTTCTCTTTACATAGAAATAGATGTGTACATAACGGATTTTAGTTTGCCTTGTATGAAAACTCATACAACTGCGTCCACTGATCCGCATCGTACGGACGAATCATTGGCAATGCCTTAATGCGATGCGTACCGAATGACGTCATACGGAATGCCGATCAGTGGAAGCGATGAAGGTGGCATCGGCAATCCGATTGCTGATAGTCGCGTCGGCAATCCGATCGCTGCCGACACAGGAATCCGTTTGATGCGATGCGTCCGATGCGGACCTGTGGACGCTTACCATTAAACGAACTTACGATAATTCACGAGAACATTTTAAAATAAACTGCTGTAAAGCTTATAGCGACTTGTCAACAACTGCAATTATTGAATATCCAACTTTTTTACAAGCTACTCGTATTTAGCTATTGCGTAGCTTTGAGCACGGCGACCGTATCAAGAAATTGTCGTAACGAAAATAAGCCTAAAACCCTCGAAGTCAGTTAAAAAATAAAAAAAATCAATAATTTCGTAAAAAAAAGTAATAAGACCATTTAACAGTAGCATGAAGTTATTTTTTTTATTTGCCCTTTATGGGCACTGCTAGGGAGAGGAATTCCATTAAACAATAATATATGCAGAAAAATAATACATTTTACAGATTAAAAAAAAAATACTACATTATATACAAGCTGTTCTCCGCCCGTCTAACGACCAACTAAGAACTTTAAATGTCACAGCAGTAATCCGTCCAGGCACAAGTTTAGCCAGTGAAATTGCAGTACATACATAGTTGTGACGCTATCAAGAGGATTATGGTAATAGTTGTTCAGCCACTGCGTCATCCGTGTGTATGACATTATGCTAATTTGGAACACGCTTGTATTCTCTAACGAGGTAGGCAGAACTGTTTGGCAAAACAAACCAATATCTTACTTTGGAATCTTGCTCTACTGATTCTTCTGACTTCTACTGATTTTTTAAATAATTTAAGGCTGGTAAAATTCTCAAATGACAATAACAGCTCATGTATACGACGCCGCCACCGCACCGACGCGCCGCGTCACCGCGCCGCCATTCGCTAGATTTTCGGCGGTGGCGGTGGCGGAGGCGGTGGCGCACGGCGCTTGGTCGTGTCCATAAGCCCTAATAACGCTGTGGGTGCAGCGGAAGGGACTGCCAAACTCAACAAAATATGCTTAAATTAAAAACAAAACAAAAACATTAGATATTAAGAATATATCACTAGACTTTAAAAAAAGAAAAGAACAAAATATCACTGACGAAAGCTGACATTATAAAATGTCCAAATTCCATGTTCAAAACAAAACGTAACATTTTTCTAAAGCCACTTTCACATTTAAATGTAATTTCTTGGCGTGTGACGTGGGGATCAAACGAAGGGAGTTATTTTTTCATCCTTTTTTTGCTTCAATTGTCAGTGGCCTGGAATCTCGACATTCTGTAACCTAAGGCTGACATTTCTCAATTTATAATTAGCTGCGGTCGACTTAATCCTTCCTTATATCTTAATACCAAACTAAAGGATGAAACTTAGTGTTAGCATTTTTTTTTTTTTTTGGTACAAACCCACCACACTATTCCCAACCACTGCAACTCCTGAAAGCCAGAATCAACAGTGGCAACCACCAGAAAAGCGACGAGACAATTAAGCTCGACGTGTCCCGGAGAATGAATTTACCTGTCTTGGATCCTGCAACGAAATTAATCAGAAAAGAATAGTGGAGGAGTAGGAAAAAATATGTGTTCCCACTTCGTGTTAGCAATAATTAATGTTTAACAAGACGCTATGAGGAAACACGTGCTAACTTTAAGCTAAAGTTTAGTGTGATACCCACATCCCTTAGATCCCTCATTCGGGAGTGATACGAAATTTCGAATGACGTTATTTCGACGCACGCTATTTCGAAAAAAAATAAGAGTGGTACGCAATTTCGAAAGCTCATTAAGTCGAAAACCGCTATTTCGAATGACGTTATTTCGACGCACGCTATTTCGAAAAAAAATAAGAGTGGTACCTCAGTTCGAAAACAAATTGACGGTCAGTTCACAACGAGACGCGACGTAGCGCGACGTGACGATACTGCAAAAGTGTGTAACTACCCACACGAGCTACTGAGTTTCTTTCTAAAAATCTAGACAGTGTCCTGTGCTTTTTGGTTCATAGGACCAAAAACCCCCTGCCTTCGTCCTTCCCGAGAAAAGGAAATAGGGACTTGTCCTATTAAGTATAAAGTGTTAAAGCAAATTATTATCTATATATATAAAAGAACAGGGGTTTTTCTTTTGACACGACTACAGCCGAAACCGCTTAACGCAGAAACTTGAATTTTGGACAGCATTTGCAGTCTACCATGTAGATTGGCAATAAGACGGGATTTTGCGAAAATCCTCCTCTAAGGGGGTGAAAAGGGGTGAAAACTTTTGTATGAAAAATCTTATTCCTTGGGTTTATAAACTTGAAACTTACCACGAATAAGAACATTAGTAGATAAATAAGATTAGCAACGCTATTTTTTTTAAAACTACCCTCCATTGGTGTTCTAGGGGTTGTTAAAGTTTGTATGGGAAAATCATAACGCGTGAGCTGATGAATTTGAAAATCAGTATTTATATACTACATAAGAATTAATCAAACACGTGTTTTTGGATTTTTCGAAAATCACCCCCCAAGTTGGTGAAAAGGGGTATTCAAGTTTTAAGGGGGGAATATTAAACCACTAAACGTAGAAATCTGAATTTTGGATGGTAGTTACAATTTATAATGTAGATGAGCATTATGACAGGATTTTGCAAAAATCTCCCTGTAAAGGGGTGCAAAGGGGTGAAAACCTTTGTATGTAAAATCTTATTTCTTGGGTTTAAAAACTTGAAACTTGGTACGAATATGAGTATAAGTAAATAAAAAAGACGGGCGATATTACTTTTTTTTAAACTACCCTCCATTTTTAGGTTTTCCGAAAATCACTCCCTAAATTGGTGAAAAGGGATGATAAAGTTTTAAGGGAAGGATTTTACTGCTTGCTTCAACGAACTCAAAACTTGACATATTAATTATCTCTCAATCAAATAAAGGATGCTTATTTTTATTTTAATAAATTAACCCCTAATGGGGTGAAAATCGGAAAATCAGTTTGTCTACTACGATTGTTTGTTTGTATTGAGTTTTTAGATTTTCTTATAAGGAGGGTGAGCGGGAATTAAATTCACTGAGTTCGAAATTAGAAACACGCGCAGACGAAGTCGCAGGCAAAGTGCTAGTTGGAAATAAAACCTTGTCCAAACAAATCCAACTTCCCTTAATGTCTGCAGGGGTGTCTAACACCGGGCACGCCGCAATTGCGGCGGTAAGACCCCTCTTTGAGGAGTGGCTGGAGAGAAGTCATGGCGTCCTGACCTACCGCTTGACGCAGGTCCTCACCGGACACCGAAGTTTCGAGAGGTACCTGTGTCTGATGCGAAAGGAGGAGACGACTGGGTGTCACCACTGCGAAGATCGCCCGGAGGACACGGTGGAGCATACGGTGTAAGACTGCCTAGCTTGGGCGGAGCACCGACGTGTCCTCACGGCTGCGATAGGCGGTGACCTCTCGCGCCCGGCATTGGTTGCGGCCATGCTGCGGGGCGAGACGGAGTGGGAAGCGGTCAGCTCCTTCTGCGAGGCAGTAATGCTCGTGAAGGAGGAGGCGGGCCGCGAGCGAGAGAGGACAGCGTCCTCCCTCCGCCCCAGCCGCAGTGGTAGGCGCCCACGGCGACGGACGTCGCTTGATGATCTCCGACCACCGTAGGCGCGGGCATGCGGGCAGCGAGTAAAGGGCAACTCGCTGCCCAACCAAGGACCATGCCCGGGTCGACGGCGTGTTGTGTCCCACGCGCGCCTCAAAGAGCGTCAGCATAATGACGGGGCCCCCCTCTCAGAGGGCCAAAGCCTGCCGGGGTCGCGGGATTATTCCCTTACCGTAACCCCGGAACATAACAGGCTATGAAGGACACCGTGGATTTTAGTCAGTAGAAGTCTGACAGTCCCTCCCGCCCTGCCCGGGTTGGAGGAATCATTTGATGATTTTACCACGCTAAAAAAAAAAAAAAAAAAAGGGGTGTCTAACATCCCCTACAGTTATTAACTGGGATTTAGTATTAGTTATGGTTTCAATATATAGCGGTTTTCGATTTAATGTGTTTTCGAACTGAGGTACCACTCTTATTTTTTTTCGAAATAGCGTACGTCGAAATAACGTCATTCGAAATAGCGGTTTTCGACTTAATGAGCTTTCGAAATTGCGTACCACTCTTATTTTTTTTCGAAATAGCGTGCGTCGAAATAACGTCATTCGAAATTTCGTATCACTCCCCCCTCATTCATAGCATAAATATCGCTTGAGTTTTAGATGAAAAAACGTAGGCATTTGAGATAAAAATATACAGGCAACTTCGATCTGTTATCAATCCTGTTAACAAATCCATATCGAGTCCAAATAAAAATGAATGTTTTTATCACATACGTAACTTTTATACCTATAACAGTTAATTGTCAAAGTGAGATTATCCTATTATCATCATGATAATCATCATATCAGTCGTAAGACGTCTACTGCTGAACATAGGCCTCCCCTACTGACTTACAATATGATCGGAAGCGGCTTGCATCCAGCGTGATCCTCTGGTCTTCAAGATCATCTGTCCACCTTGTGGGTGGACGTTCTACGCTGCTCTTGCCGGTGCGTGGTCTCCAATCGAGAACCTTACGGCCCCATCGGCCATCAGTTCTGCGTGCTATATAGCCTACATGATGGGGAGAGGGAAGCCAGTGGCAGCATCTTATTTTTATGTGGTTAAATTGAAATTTGTAGTTTTAAGCCTCATCAGAGGTCATTGTACTCATCATAACGAACAATAAGTTGTTCGTTATACACCGTGACTTTTTAGTCGTCTTACAAAAGTGGTATCCGACCTAAAATACCTCTAGGCGAGCTTTTTACCCGACTGCGCGACGCAAAGGAGGGTAATGTGTTTATCAGTCTATGTATGTATGTATGTATGTAAGTATGTATGTATGTATGTATGTTTGTTTCTATGTGGCGTTCTAGAGACCAAATGCGTAGGCCGATTTTGATAATTTTTACGTCAATCGATTCGTCTTAATCTTGCGAGTGTCACTAAAGACATGACAGTAATAAAAATTCACCACAGCGACAACCAGACGCCATATTGTCAAAATGAAAAAAAAAAAAATGTCGATGAACTATGTCATGTGGGGTATCGTTGAATAGGTATTTTAAAATGATCCTTAGGTTCCCTTAATCATTTTTCATTTTAAATAATATTTTAGGATATATAACGATTTAAAGTTGTTTAGCAAAACAATAATTCTCTGAATAGTAACTAAAAAGTATGAAATAAAAAAAATATTTAACGAAAAACAAAAAACCCGACTGCTTTAAAAAAAAACTAAAAAGAAAGAAACAAGTCCAGTAGGTAGTTAAGAATTCACTCATTCACACTCACAGTCGGGGCCCATTCAAATTATACCAATCAAATCTTCCCAACGGGGCCCGACTGTGAGTGTGAATGAGTGAATTCTTAACTACCTACTGGACTTGTTTCTTTCTTTTTAGTTTTTTTTTAAAGCAGTCGGGTTTTTTGTTTTTCGTTAAATATTTTTTTATCGTAATAATTATTATTAATAAATAGGTACATTAGAAATATGAAACACCTTGTTAAAATGTTAACGTATCAAGCTGTAGAGTATACCTACCAAACGCAATAGTCAGATAATTCCATTCCAATTTTTTAAGATACAAGGGTGTTTCTAAATAGGCCTTGCGTCATACCTAATAATGAATAAAAATTTTATTATTTCATTTTCAAATCTCATAAATACCTACCTATTTTTTTATTATAAACGTGTTCTAGTCATTGGATACATGAACTGGGCTGCTTTTGTAAGACAACTAAAAAGTCACGGTGTATATAATTCATTCATAATAGTATGGGGAAAAGATCCGAAATCGCTAAAGCTACTCAGTAGGAACATTTCAACGAAGGTAAAAATAATGTACTGAGCAGTTGATTTTTTTACCATGTATATGCAAAAGTACTTAAAACTCGGGCTGAAAATCAATTTGTTCAATTACGAGCTTTTTAAAACCCTGTTTGGGGTGTTTTTATTCAATTAAAGGCACGTAAGAACCCATCGCTCCGGGGAATATTGATTTAACCGGGATTTTAACTTATCAACGGCGTTTTGTACAGAAACATTTAATGTAGTCTATTCTTTATTTTCTTAAATAACGTAAGTTAACAATTAAAAGAATTTGCATGGATCTTAAGGTCGTAATAAACACTTGCACCATGCTGAAATGGTATTTATTTTTTCAAAGAACTTTGCCCCACACTTGAAATTTCTGCTGTGTCATGGGTGCATTTACAAAGAAACTCACTTCTAAACAAAAAGTTCCGGAAAAACTGAACGACTCACAGTCGAGCCCATTCAATACCAATCAAATCTACCCAAGGGGCCCCGACTGTGAGTCGTTCTGTTCTGCATTAGAATTTATGATTTTTGTTTTATGTGTGTATCCATTATTAAACTATGTATTTCAATTGTGTAGTTATTTAGTATTACTTAACAGAATTCGAAACTACTAGGCTTGTTACTTTCTTTTTAGTTTTTATTTAAGGCGGCGCTAGTCGCGAGCTCGAACTCACTGGCAGGCATGGTCAAAAACCATGATATTTCACCGGAAATCGAGCCATATTGTTCATGTGTGCGCGAGCGTCATCCCCCCGTGGAGAAAACAGGGGAAAACTTATTCAGTGAGATGCACGATCATTCAGAGTAAAAGGGGCGCGTAAAAAAATACGAAAAAGCCTTTGGAAGTTGGGGTTTTCTGAAAAAACCACAGCACCAATTAATTTCAAATAAAATTTATTAAATTCTTCGATAAATCTGCTGTGTCGGTACGGACTTCGTTTTGGAAATTTGATGCTTCTTTAGCTTCTAATTTATACCTAAAGTTGTGTTCAAATTAGCAAAAAAACGAATCTTTAGAAGCTCGTAACTTTTTAATAGAGCCTTCATATTTTACAATTCTGCTTCCGTACAGACAAAATTAATAATGAGACAAAACGATACCATATTTAATTTTGGATGTACCTTGTCAAATAATGGAGTAAAACCCCAACGAAGTTTCTATGGAAAAAATGTTGACTTGTTTGACCTTAAGTTTATTTTTTCACGTATTTTATAAATTAGTTTTTACGCAGTCGGGTTTTATTAATCGTGTTAAAATCACCAAATGAATACTCATGCGTAGGGCGGGACGGGAGGGACTGTTATACTCGTGTCTTATAGTAGGCATACACCATCCTGCCTATCGATATTTGCAATTGTTTTTTATTTGACGCTTGCAATGGGGATTGTCTTAATTTTTCAAACATTCGATTTTATTTTATTTTCTGCAAATTTAGAGCATTTTGAGAAACTAATTTGAATATTTTTATGATTCCCTCAATAGTTTTTTTATTTTTAATATTTTAATTTTTGAGGTAGCTGACGTCACCTTTGACCAAAAAGTTGTGACAATGCCTCACCAGTGAATAATTTAAAAAAACTGCCTGACAACACAACGTCACTTTCTCTTGATAGTAGACGTCAGATAGCATCCTTAGTCGGGGAGCCCAGGAAGGGAATTTTAATGTGACTCCAGCTTCTTGCACCCTTTAATGTACAGTCGACAAAGTGGAATCATGACCCATTTTGACAATAAATCGTTTGAATCTGTCAAATTGACAAAGATCAAAGTTGTTACCATGGATATGTATGTTTACGCGAATGTGGACCTAATTGTATTTGAATTTCTCTGGGAAAATAAGCTTATGGTGGGTCATAATTCCGCTTGGTCGATTGTACCTATACCAAGTATCAACCCTTCATATGGTGGGGTTTGTGTGGGAGAACGCGCCGGATTAGTAAAAAAAAATCGATCCACAGAAATACTCGAGCGAGTCAGATTACAAAAAGGTAGATTAATTACGTTCAAAAAATTGTATATCATTATGTACATTAAATCACGACCGATAGTTGCGAACTAACAGGTAGTTCACCTTTTCTCTGCGATTCTACCGACATCGCCCCATGGAAAACGTTCAATTAAAAAAAATGGAACGCGCTCGAGTATTTCGAGATTACGTTTTTTTACCAATAGAAATATAACTTAATAATAGTTAAAAACAATTTCAAATAATAATAATTTATTTAATGACAAGTTAAGGTCCAATGGTTACTAATAACTTATCTACTAAGGGTTAGTAACACTTAAAAAACCATTCATTACTGCCGCACAAGCAATGCTAACCAGTGCCAAAGCACCGGCGCATCGTACTTGCCGGCCATGGTTTGTAGGATGCTGTTAGCGCTGGTCCTAGTTCTGCCAAGCAAAGAGGCTGAAAATAAAAATATAAATAAATATGAATTATTACTTTGTGCCACATCCAAATCGTCAGACATTTTAATACGACAATTTTTAGGGTCTACTTTACATACACTTTGAATATCTGACGCGCTTGATTAACTTTTTTTTGGATTTTCGACCACTTGCCACGGACAGCCCCCTCGAGTTAATCGTCCGATTAATATACAGGGTGTCCCAAAACTCAACGTCAAGCCGAAACGGGGTGATAGGATTGATCATAACCATCACGAGAAAAATCTGAAAAAAATTCTATCCCATGCAGTTTGAAAATTATGGGCATTTTAAGAAAAACCTAGAAATTTGATCAAACTGCACCATTTTTCGGTTATTGTGGTTATTCCTTTTTATTTTTGTTCAATTGAACTTTGGAAACGTAATCTTAAATAACATTTCTAGAATCCCAATAAAAAATAATGACACAATTGCCTCAAGTTTCCGAGAATTGAGACTATTTGTTTAACTACGAATTTAAAATTTTCAACATCCATCGACTTTGACAGGCCCTCCTTTAAAAAAAATGTACTAGATTGCCTTGGCAAGTGGTATCAAAAGTTGGCGCATTTAATCAGGATTCTAAAATGGTACAATACTTGTTAGTTCCATACAATAAAAAAGAGTAAAAAAATTAAAACCTCGAGTAAGCCGATTTTTGCTATCTCAGTTAAAATGTTTTTGATTCGCACAAGCTCTAGATAGGTTCTTAATTTTAAGGCAAAATGATGAGAAAGATGGATAGTGGTTATGTTTGCCATAAGTGAGCGAGATAGATAATGACGCCACTTTAACCAAAGTGAAAAAAGTTAGTAAAATTAGTAAAATAATGAAAAATCTTAATCTCGTTCAATTTAGGTTTGATGGAATAAAAGTCAGATAGAGAAATAACATTTTATAACAATAAATTCAAATTGTTTACCATTGGCCTCAATACAAGCCCTACATCTTCTTAAAAAAGATCTACTTATTAGTCGAGCATATCTTCGAGAGTTAATCTCCTCAGCTGCTTGAGAAATGCATTAACGCAGGTCGGCTACGTTTTCAATGGGCTTTGAGATCATTTTGCCTTAAAATTACGAACCTACCTAGAGCTTGTGCGAATCAAAAACATTTTAACTGAGATTGCAAAAATCGGCTTACTTGAGGTTTTAATTTTTTTACTCTTTTTTATTGTATGGAACTATCAAGTATTGTACCATTTTAGAATCCTGATTAAATGCGCCAACTTTTGATACCACTTGCCAAGGCACTCTAGTACATTTTTTTTAAAGGAGGGCCTGTCAAAGTCGACGGATGTTGAAAATTTTAAATTTGTAGTTAAACAAATAGTCTCACTTCTCGGAAACTTGAGGCAATTGTGTCATTATTTTTTATTGGGGTTCTAGAAATGTTATTTAGGATTACGTTTCCAAAGTTCAATTGAACAAAAATAAAAAAGGAAAACCACAATAACCGAAAAATGGTACAGTTTGATCAAATTTCTAGGATTTTCTTAAAATGTCCATAATTTTCAAACTACATGGGATAGATTTTTTTTCAGATTTTTCTCGTAATGGTTATGATCAATCCTATCACCCCGTCTCGGCTTGACGTTGAGTTTTGGGACACCCTGTATATTGGTTATCAGAAATAGAAAAGCGCTTTTACACTGTAAATAGCTGACGCGCCCGAGTACTTCTGTACAACTGTTTTTTTTTTTACAGTTTTAAAACTGTTTACACGCCCTCCCCCCCACTAAAATAGAAAACTTGTCAGGAACTTTTTTCTTTTTAGAACATTTTCTTTCAAATCCAATAGGTCGCCATGATGCTCGAGTAACTGCAAAATTAGAATCCTCGCCTCCCCTACTATAAAAATACAATAAATTTTTGAAATCTTTTTTTGAAAGGTTTTTTAACACGGAAAGTCGTCGACGCGGTGACATTATTGTTCGCTTTCCTGAGCAATACTTTAGCATTAACTTAATGAATATACAAAGGTATCTAAAGCTTTGATATCTTACTTACATCAAAGTGATCTTCGCAACAGTAGGTACACTTCATAAACCTTACAATATTACACGCCTACATCACGGCATCACTTTTCTCGCAAATCTTATAAAGAGATAATGAGGCATGTTGCAGAAATAATCATAAAATATTAAAAAAACTGAACATATTCTTTGTTTACATTTTTGACATTTTTAATTTGACACTTGACAGATTGTTGAAAATACTTGCCACTTACTTTTTATTTTCTCAGGCAACGATACAAAACGGTACAGCCAAAAATAACGTCATTTTAAGGGCAAGGAAGGTCAAGCGTATTTTATCAAAAATATCAATCAAATATGAACATTTTTCATTTTTGATTGGTTACTAATGATTAGTAACGCTATTCCTAGAAATGGTTTTTCAATTACAACATATTAAAAAAAATGAACAATGCCCATTGTTTCAAATCGGCAGTTCGTCCATATACACCATACACCATCCTGCCTATCGATACGATAGATTTGTCACAACTTCAAATCTGCACCAGTGATGCCAACTCAGCAACTAGATCTGGCTATTATTCGGTGACGACAGCTACAATTTCTAGCACCTTTTCATTTCATCATGAGACTATCGAATTAGATTAAAAAAAAGTGGTGCAAGCGATTTTCGACCTTATCGACATTAAAAATTTAGTTTGTTTTTCTCACATTCTTATTCGTTAACATTGCTCCTTCATTAAAATCCGGTGTTTGCATCATTGTCAATAAGGTCGAAAATCGCTTGAAGGTCGGAAAATACTTGCTTAGCGATAGCAAGTTAAAAAAAGTGGTGCAAGCGATTTTCGACCTTATCGACATTTAAAATTTAGTTTGTTTTTCTCACATTCTCATTCGTTAACATTGCTTCTTCATTAAAATCCGGTGTTTGCATCGTTGTCAATAAGGTCGAAAATCGCTTGAAGGTTGGAAAACATTTGCTTAAGGATTGCAAGTTAAAAAAAGTGGTGCAAGCGATTTTCGACCTTATCGACATTTAAAATTTAGTTTGTTTTTCTCACATTCTCATTCGTTAACATTGCTCCTTCATTAAAATCAGGTGTTTGCATAAATGTCAATAAGGTCGAAAATAGCATGAACCTTTTTTTAACTTGCTTTCGTGGTCCCTTGACACCTCTCAAGTTTTCAATCGTATTTTGGTTTAAAATAAAATGAAATAACTCTTTTTTTTTACGAGTGTACATGCGATCCATGTGTGTGCGAAAAGCCTCAGTTTTCCTGGTATGGCCACGTTCACATGGCGATTATTTTCCCGTATACTGTATACAAGATTTTATCGAATAGAGCAGTAATAACAGTTCACAAATGAAACTTAAAAATAGTTTAAACGGCGTTCATACGGGAAAATCCCGTGTTTGAGAAATATAATATTTTACCGTGTACCGTGCAAAGTTGTCCTAAAACTGGTCAACTCTATTCGATAAAATCTCGTGTACGGTATACGGGAAAATAATCGCCGTGTGAACGTGGCCTAACCGTCCCTGTAGAAAAGTAGCTAAAAAGTTTAGCCACAAGTTACACTTTTTAGCTTTTTTTCTAGCACCTTTATAAAATTGGCTAACTATCTATGAAGTTGCTAAGATGGCATCACTGCTGCCGATTTGACGTTGTGTCAAAAACGATTTGATGACCTATCAAAATTGGCATGTCATGCCATCAAATTGGCATTCCACCCCCATACACGTTCAATTCTATTTGAGCAAATTGGCAGTTTTATGCCGAATTGACAAATAGGCAGTATGGTGTATGGCTACCATTATGTCTAACTCGTACTGAATAAAATTCAATAGTCCTTAACGTTCCAGGGTCACAAATTACTTGTTAAGACAGCAAGAGTCTCCCTGATTTGATATGATTTATTGTTCAGAGATTGCTTCTCAAATAATGTTTACACCATATTTTTATTTACAAACGTAAAATCTGTATACGTCAGAAATCAATCCTCGCTGGAAGTCACGTAACTAGATCAGTAATGTTTGACTTCATACATGGAGGGTATAGGTAGACATGTGGCGCCATCGAAGCCACCACGGTAACCAATTTCCTTCGGTTAACGCTTACTCGGAACGTAAAATACGGAATAGGGACGGTATTTAGTTTGCGTTCTGTTTTTTCTAGCATTCCTTTTTTTCTTTTGTATCTGTGATACGAATTGATACCTACTTTTTAAGCCGTTGGGATTGAAGTGAACACAAATGTGAAATTTTTGGTATGCTTTTCATGATTTCCCATTATTTTAACAGGGGCTTAATCGTTCAATAATTATGTTTACAATATATTCACAAATAAATACAGTACGTGTTTTTATGTTAATTTTTTTTTCTTCTCTTGGCATTTTGGAAATAGACAGACCCTATGAAATTAAGGTAGGTATCCAATAGAAGTTACAAGAAATTTGGTTTTAATATCAAGGGATATTTAAACCTAATTTCCAAATTTTAGCATTTTGTTCTTTTTTCATATACTTTAGTAGGTATAACAATTTTAGGCTTAAATTAGGAATAAATAAAAGTTCGCCATGTTATATTATGTCTAAAAAATGTATGCATTTGCATAAATTTTTTCGACAGGGAGCGTCTAAGTGTACCTACAGCAGATCAGCAGATTTGGTTTAATAACCACACTTAAAATATTTTTAAGGTGAGTCTACAGTATTAATACTTACCGAATAAACAAATAGCGATAGCATATCGATATTGACTTGGTATTTTACCATTAAAAAGTAAACAAAAACAAAACACGATACCGTTAAACCGAAATCAAATAGCTTCTCACTGAGTTAACACTGAATACGTTAACGGCAGATTATTTAAACGTCCGTCAGGTTCAAACATTCAGCCGGCCCACTAAACCCGACAGACTAATCCCTGTTTAATTAACTAGAATCCCCCATACACTAAAACATTCATTCCGATTAACTTCCGCTTTGTACTCGAACTACCTGGGTGTCGAGTCTGCTAATTATTAGTCAGAATGGCGCCACAATGGCGTTTCAATTTTAGTGCTTATTCGAACCATTTTTTACTGCTGAGTAAAAGATGGTTCGAAAATTGAAACGCCATTGTGGCGCCATTCTGACTAATAATTAGCAGACTGATGTGATTATGGTGGCCACTATAAATGGTATTAACTTATAAAACACTGTCAACCCGCTAAATTGTGCTAAACAGCTATTCACCCGTTAAACTAGATTGATTAATCACATTTAAGTTTAATGGAAATAACATTAATTTAGCTAGTTTTGAAGGAGGCATTAAACTTATCTGTTTTGAATCGTTTGTGCTTGTGAACCGTTAAAATATAATGCAGTGTTATTGTTGTTTATGATAAATTATATTTTATTGTTTAAAATATATAATTACTAGCTGTTACCAGCGGCTTCACCCGCTACAACTTGAAAATTATCCCACGGGAACATAAAATCGGGATAAAAACTATCCTATGTGTTAATCTAGGTTATAAACTATCTGTATACCAAATTTTAGCCAAATCCGTTAAGTGGTTTTTGCGTGAAAGAGTAACAAACATCCATACATCCATACTTACAAACTTTCGCCTTTATAATAGTAGTAGGATAATATTTTGCCTATATGCAGTCGTGATATTGCTTACTATTTTATTATTAAGTTATCTTCTATATAAACCAACGACGATATAATACTAGACTCCGCATGCACGATCTAAAGAACACAAACTATTCTGCCAAGTTGCTGAGGTACTACGTAAGCGAGGGGGACGGGGTACTGCGTTGTGATTGGCTAACTCAAGGTCTGTGCTGTCTCAACGTATGTTTACGGCTCACAGGATTGGTCGAAATGAGACGAATATAAGACTTTTTTGCCTAATGTGTTGGCAGACATCGGTCGCCTGTTATTAAGAGTCTAGTATTATATCGTCGTTGATATAAACCATTTTTTATAGATAGCCACTTACAGTTTCAGTAAAAGTTCTCAACTCCACTATAATGTAATAAATGCGAAAGTTCGTTATTTGGTTATTTGTTTGTATGTTATATGTTTTGTGTGTGTTTGGTACTCGTTCATGCAAAAACTATTGAACGGATTTAAATGAAATTTGGTACACAGATACTTTGTAGCGTGGATTACAAACAGGATATTTTTTATCCCGATTTTAAATTACCGTGGAATAATTTCCGAGTTGTAGCAGGCCCTGACAACAGTAAGGTAAAAAGCAACAAAAAAAATATTTTACAAGACGAAAAATGACAAAAACCCAAACCTTTCTCAAACTTTCCCAAAAACAAAAAAAAGTTAATTTTCAAGTTTTCACTATAATTTCACAATTTTAACATTTAAAACCTTTGAAGTTATCCAAAGATTTGGAACATAGTGCGTTGCAAAATATTCAAAGATTCATTCACACAAGTTTCCAAATCGAGTTTCTATGAAGCACACGAGAGAACCATCGAGCTATCTGGCAATAGTACAAGACAATGAAGACTACATTTCCTCATTCAATTCCGAAATATGTTCAAATACCTGTGCATTTAAATGTATCACTAAATGATTAAACATGTCAGAGAACAGTGGTGGCCTAGTGAAGGTATATTATAGAACATTTCAGTGGTATTGGTCGCGACTTACGAGTTGTAGGTCGTGGGTTTCGATCCCCGCCAGGCACATTACTTTGTGTAATTTATTTCATCACCACTATTCTCAAAACGGTAAGGAAAGCATCGTGAGGAAACCGGCCTAGAACCAAAAATTCGAAGATAATTGTGACATCTACCAATCCGCACTGGGCCCGCGTGGTGGATTATGGCCCACTCCCTCTCTCAGAGAGGAGGCCTGTCTCCCAGCAGTGGGAACATTATTAATAGGCTGATCATGATGATGACTCACGAGTTTTAGATCGTGAGCTTTTCCCACCTAGACGCATTATTTTGGGTTATTTACTTCACCACTACTTACTACTCGGAAAACGGTGAAGATAAACTTAATTATTCAAAGTAGGGCACTAAGGGCGACTTTCACCAAAAGTTAAACATGTTTAAAATTTTATTTAGTGTCAAAATTCAATAGAATTTTTAAACATGTTTAACTTTTGGTGAAAGTCGCCCTAAATCGAGATGCATCGTAGGTATGTCATCGACTTGTTTTCCGACTCGTCATCGCCGTAGACTTGAAAAAGGAACAAAATGCAATAGATAACGTGTCGAAAAACAAATCGATATCATCCGCAGTGCCCTGTATACCTCTATGAATTTGCATTGCGACAGTTACCTGGAAACCAAAGTCGTAAAGTATCAGAGACTTACTGACTTTGACTGGCCTGTTGGTCCAGTGGTTAGTGACCCTGACTGCTATGCCGGAGGTCGTGGGTTCGATTCCCACCCAGGACAAATGTTTGTGTAATGAGCACGATCATTTGTTCTGTGTCTGGGTGTAATTTATCTATTGGGACTAGATGGCGTTGTGTGATAGTTGTGGAATATTATATTATTACTTCCGCCGCCCGTCGAACCACTCACCGCACACCGCACTTTAAGACCAAAGTCGTGAACCCCACTATAAAACCTCCACAAATATCAATCGACAGTATATTCAATATCTTTCAATCTCCGAAAGGAAACTGCCGTCTGTAAAGTAGGCTTAATAAATTGCAGTCTACGGAGAAGAGGAGACGAAAAAATAAATCTTTCCGACAAACTAACGCTTTCAGGAAATCATTTAGGATAGTAATCTGAGGCCTTTGCACCGATTCTACGTATTTCACCGTACTTCGTAATTAATAGGGGAACAGTGTATAAGACGGAGATGCGAGGCATGATGGGAAATCACACACTTAAGGCAAAATTAAAGCCTCCTCTTCACAATCGGCCATGATGGCCGTGTTTGCCGAACAGAAGGAGACGGCGCTATACCAGAAAGCAAGATGCAAATAATTCTATCTCAATTCTTAGTATAGCGCCGCCGCCGTCTCCTTCTGTTCGGCAAACACGGCCATCATGGCCGATTGTGAAGAGGAGGCTTAAGACAATACTAACGTAGCGCAAGCGCCAACAGGATGCCATTTGTTAATGGCCGCTTGCAAATGACGTCCTGATGGCGTTTGCGCTATGTTATTGTTATGTTAAGTAAAGAGTGTCTGCCCCATTATTGCTCATTATTCCTCGCGTTCCTGTCTTATACGCTGTTCACCTATACGTTTTTTTTTTTAATCGTTGTAAAATCGTTCAATGAGTCCTGCCACCCAGGGCGGGATGGGAGGGACTGCTATACTTGTACTGACTAAAATTCACCGTTTTTCTTCAATAGAATTCAATATCTTTACGATCCAGGGTCACGGTTACCTGAGTCCCGCGACCCCGGCAGGCTTTGACCCTCTAGGGCCCCCGTCAGATTGCTGACAGCTCTTTGAGGCGCGCGTGGAATACGACGCGACGTCGACCCGAGCATGTTCCATGATCGGACGGCAAGTCACCCTTTACACTCCATCCGCACGCCCGCTATGGGGAAGGCAAGTCAAAGCTAACTGTAGACGGCGCCACCATAGCTTTGTCCCAATCCAACCAATGACGTAGTACTTTTTGAAGTACCTTTAAGGGGGATGCTCCAACCAGCCCGCGAAATTCAAATATTTTTACGTTTTTTGCAATTTGCAGGCCAGTGACATGTTGTAACTTTATAAATATATGAGTTGCGGTAATAACAAGTATAATTTTAAATATAAAAATTATCAAAAAAATCGCTCCATCAGCTCTCACATAGAAAAGCTGCATCATGTTAAAAAAATTGAATTTCGCGGGCTACATCGAAGCAATCACCTTAAGATTTGAACGGATTTGAACCAATGACAATGCTTGGAACAAGCTATACTAGCGCCATTAGTTCCCCAGTTGCCATCCCCATTGAAGTGTGTACAACGGAAATTGTATGGAAAATAAAAATTTCATCTATCAAATTAACGTCAAATACACGTCACAAAATCGTGAAAACTCCTGCTAGAGGCTCTGGAATTGAAAAATATGGCAGCTGTGTGTCGTCTATACGTGATAGTGAATGCTAAATGGAGGATGCAGGAGTAAATGGAAAAGGAGGGAAAACTCTATTCAGAGCAAGGGATTTCGTACAAATGTTTACCTTGAGCTGGAAAGCTCACATTTGTCAATAACTCTGGTTAGAATATTTCATAGTTTTTAAATTGCTGTTCATTCATTATTTAACATCTGGGTTTTAAAAACCCAGGGTTTTTATATATCAATGATCTGATTGGTTAAAATGTAATAGAGTAGTTTTATTTTTCAAATAAGATAATTTGCACACGACGAAAATAATGTTGGACATATTTTTTTATTACAAATTATTGGATTTAAATTCGAGAATATTTTTCGCGGCTTTCGATCGAGCCGTATAACATATTTTAAAAAGTTATCAACTTCGTTATCATGTTTGCCACGTCTTACAACTATAGTACTTTCACAGTTATTATGTCTGTGACTGTAACTGTAGCACCAAATTATAAATTATCTTTTTTTGTTTTCAACACTTCTAGTCTCCAAATTATTTGGGGGCCTACGATCTGTCAATTCTTGCCAACTGAATAGTTTGAAAAACATATACAGCTAGTTTTTCATTCAAAAAATCCTATAAAAATAATTCAAATGTTTTGCTGTACATTAAACTTGACACCGTGGGTGCGTCCCTTAATTCGCATCTCTGTCAAATCGCACGCTGCGATCGATTTAATAAACCCCACCACCGAATTCGCACACAGCGTATATACACACACGTGAACGCCATAAGACGAATGTTTTCCACATTCGTCCGAAAAACTTTTTTATGGCAAGACTTAGTAAATACCAAAGTTTTGTTTGAATTTCACTGTTTCAATTACCTTCGTTTGTAACACAAAACCTTTGATTAATTTACCTTTGAATTAACAAAAAACACCTTCTAATTAAGGGTTAATTAAACGACCCGAAAAAATATTTATACTCCAATTTATTTCACTTTGTGGTGAGCTAATACTATTAATTATCTAGTCCTACGACTGACGATGAAAAAGTTTGAAAACAAAATGAAGTGGAAATTGTGAACACAGGACGTAATTTTCTTTATACTATTTGGCTAGTCTAACCTCTCTGTTTTTATCCCCCGACGTAAAAAGAGGTGTATCTTTTACCGCTATGAGTGTGTTTGCCTGTAGCACTATAACTCTTGAACCGGAGAATAAACATGAATGTCTTTTTTTATTGTTTGAATTTTAAATTTTAAGTATTTTACAACATAAGACATTTTTTATCCGTTACAAGACGTCATTAGCTATGCGTCGGGACTGTTTTAATTTTATCGATTAATTTGTGTATCTTTTCATACAATACAGGATTTTATTCAAAGATTTTCTAACATTAACTATAAAAGCAGGCGAAGATTCAAAATAACAGAGTTATTTAATTCTGGGTCTTTACTTCATTAACAAAGATTTCAGATCCAAAACTTGGGGCCATTGTCTTTTCCACGACCCATAATATTTTTCCATCACGCAAATGATAAATTACAATTATATCGAACAATGGTGTTCAAAGATCATTGGGCTTAATAAATCTAAACTATAACAGGATGTAAATTGGGTTCAAATTCAGACTAAGGGTGCTCCCACATCTGTCGACGCGAAATCGGATTTTTCCGTCGCCCTTTCTCTTTCTGTCGCTTAGAACTGCCATTTGCTAGACCGAGACAATGCGATAGCACGCGGCCGCCTTGAAGATTCCGCCGCGTGCGATCGCATTATGCTTTCTGTCTCGGTTTTCCAAAGGCTGCAATAAAATACTTCATTTTCTTTATCAAGGACCTAATCTGCTTCCGAGGAACAGTTAACGACCTCTTTATTGTTTAAATTACGAAGCGAAATGAAGATTATTGAAGTATATAATATTGTAGGTAATGTTTATCTTGCATGTAGGTTTTACTTCATTTTCTTTCAAGGTAGCTAATCGATTATGAACTCTATTGTTATAGAATTTTGATTGATGTTACTTCTGATTTATATGTTCGATAAAACTTCAAGGGTAAGCAACGCTAGCCAAGGTTCGTCGATATATGGGTGACCATTTATATCACATCGAGTTGCCACCGTGTCTCGGACATGAGTAGATCTTTGATAGTCGTTACTGAAGTCTGATCCCGAAATTCTGGCAACCACTTACGGGGTAACGTATTACCCAGTTACTGGGTTGTGGAGGTCGGATAGGCAGCCGCCCATGTAAAATAATGATATTCAACAGCGTCCGATTAGACTTTTTTTATCGTAATAAAATAATCAAATAAGTCCTCCAACCCAGGGCTAGGCGGGATATCAGAATTGTGCTGACTAAAAACCTCGTCAGGCAGGCAGATTGGGAAAATGCTAGGCAAATGATGAATTTACTCAATGAACGAATGTACTCGGTAATACAAAATTAAAAGATTTTTCTTAAGTATAGGACAATTAATTTATCTGCAGCTCCGTTTGATTCCACAGCAACGGAGAAAGGGCCTAAATAATCCCACGAAATAAAATATTAATTTTGTTGGTTGTCACTTTCAGACCTCGCCTGAGACTGAAACATTTCGCTATACTGAAAATAATTACAACATATTTGTACAGATTAATGATTTCCTTCGCTTTATTGTGCGAATGTCAAAGTTTTACAATTTCATCTAGAACGTTCGTTAATGTTCAGGATAAATCTGCAATCTTGTAAGGTAAGTATATGAAAATAGAATATGGAAAATGATTACTGAAATTCCAACTTAGTTCTATTTTGAAACAAAAAAAAATTTAGGTATCTCTATCTGTATCTACCCACGCAACACGTACGATAAATTGTGCTAAACATAAAACTCGTAGGCTCAGAGTAGTTAAAATACAGAGTAGTCATATTATTTAACAGAGTAATCAGTCGTACGGAATCCTCACATTATTTATGACAGTTTTCGTCGTCAAATATATCACCTTATAGAAATACCCTTCCCGAGCTTAAAAATCAATACAAACAAGTATTTTCTACAACGGGATGTATCTTACAATAGTTATTTATGATACTAGTGCGGTAAGTTGGTATTTACAAACGAGTAGACGAATGTAAACCCGAGGCGTAGCCGAGGGCTTACCATAGTCACGAGTTTGTAAATACCAATTTCTGCACGTGTGTCATACAATGTTTTTCAACACATTTGCGAGAAAACAGTACAATATGTAATTAAAAAAACTTTATTTAACAGTAGAAAAGTCGCAACAATTTTTGAAGTTCCTAAAATATGAAAATGGCGTGAATTCGCAAATGGCGCCACATGCACGTGGTGGAAATTAGAACTACATCTTTCGTCTCATTTACTCGTAGGTATTAAAGTGAGACAACGTATTGAGCAAAAGCGCTTCCAAGGAGGTTCGATCAGTCAGGCTGTTTATTCTCAGAACGTGAAACTCTTTGGTGGAATTCTTTTTATTTTTAATGGAAATTAAAAAAAAAAACCGTAAAGAAAACGCACGGTGCTATACAACGGAGCGTGCGGTAAAGTAGGTACATAGGTGAGAGTACCTATTTTACCGCACGCTCCGTTGTATGGTTCGTAATTTTTGACTTTCGAACAATGTATACAGGCTTCGTAAATGCATTTTTCGAGCAAATGTGTTGAAAAAAAATAACTTCATCGTCCTATGATTATCGTTAGGTAATCATGAACACATTTAATAGTTTCCTGTTTATACCCTGCTCTCGCTTGATGCCATAAAAATATAATTGTATAGCAACAGCTAACATCTATTAATTAATATTTAAACAGCAAAATAAACAATTTGCAAGATTCATTTATCTTTGGCAACATTAACGATTAAATGCACGTTTCCAATAGATTTGATTCCCATGATTAATAGAACTTTAATCTTTGTCTACATTCCAAATCGACGCAAGTTAACGAACCCTTGGAAACCCAGTCTGCAAAATAAACCGTTATACACAACGCCATGCTAGAATCTAAGGCCCTTCGTACACAAGGCGACTCAAGTTTCCGATACCTTACGACTTCGGTATCCAAGCGGCTATCGCAATACAAACCCATAGGGGTTCGAACACAAGCACGCGTCAATGAACACCAAAATCGTACGGTATCGGAGACTTGACTTTTGTACGAAGGGGCTTAGGCTGTGTCCACAGTAGACAAACTGTTAGCGGCCGACTGACTTTGCAGCGTATCATGTTCGTACGCTCTTCCTATAATTATATTTGAAATGGAGTGTTTAGGCCGGTCTCAGTGCTTTCCTGACCGTCGGCGTCAGTGCGTACGTCGGTCGCGCTTGTCATTTGTATGAAAATGCACAAATCGTTCAGTGCTCGACAGACGCGAACGGCCCGTACGCGTACCGTCCGCGTCGTTTGCTTATTTGCTACGCACTGCGTATGAGGACCGGTTATGCGTGTCGTGAGGACCGACGGTCAGGTAATCACTGAAACCGGCCTTACAGTTTGCTAGTTTTGCGCTCACTTTACGCAGTTTGCAGCATTACTTGCGTCAACTGTCTCAGTTAGTAGCCGAATCACAACAATACCGATTCCAATCGGCGCTGCGGCGACATGGTCGTTCGCCGGGCGTAGTGACTCCCTAAATAAGCGGCTAACTGATAAAAGTTTGCTCATGAATACGACGCCCGAAAATGAATCTGAGTTTGTAGCTAACTCAAATTTCAGTTCTCCACAAGCGGCTTTAGTTAGCTACTAACAGTTTGCGTACTGAGGACACAGCCTAAAGGAAATCGTATCCAATTCGATTCGACAGTATCAAGGGCCCAATTGATTCGATACATTCTATCGCTAGACGAAGTCCCTCAGGAGATAATGGTTTATCCTCTTTGTCAGTTTGTCTATCAACCGTCTGTCCCAGCCAAGGCAAATGGTGTCGTACTGTCTAGATATAGATAGTCAATACGTAAGCATAAATGCCTGAAGATATTACAACGTATATCGCGCTAATATATTATCATAATACATTGGTTATTATTTTATTTAGCTAATACTTTCCAAGTTGAGATTTTAAACTTTGGTCTGGTGAGCTGTTGACTTCCTTAACTGTTTACATTCTGAATTGATTTTGAATCGTTGGTCTTACGGTGTTGATGTTTTAATTAACTGTTGATATTATGGCTGTTGATCTTACGTATGTATCCCACGTTAGAGAATAATTAGGCTGAAGTGAACCTGAAATCGCTAATATCATTATAAAATTTGGTTTATTTTAACTTGTTCAGAATTGTTTCATACCGTAAATATATTATATCCTATCAGAAGCCTTAGCCCTCTTAGAGGGCCAAAGCCTGCCGGGGTCGCGGGACTTACGAGTGACCGGGTCCGAAACGTAAAGGGCTATTGAAGGACACCGTGGATTTTAGTCAGTACAAGTACTGCCTTGGGTGGGAGGAATCATCTGAAGATATAAACAACTTAAAAAAAAAATTACTTGCTGTAAATAAAATACAGAAATCTTGTGATAGAGCTACAAGTACAGATACTGAAGTGCTTATAACGTTCAGCCGAGTGACCGCATTATAAGTAATTTGAAGTAGCGACTTCTGAACGAAACTGTTCGATCAAAATCATTTAAATCATTGCAGATTCTGAACGAGCATGTTCGAAATTCGGTCGAAGCGACACCTGAATTGAAAATTACTTCAATTCTGCCTGAAATAAGCTCGTAAATAGAACAGAATAGAACTACTGAACATAATTTTCTATTGATAAATACAACTAAAACAATTTCGTTGTTATTAAACTACAAAACGATAACAAAGTGATCGGAACTTTTACAAGCTCCAATCGTGTAATGGTTAACCTGCGATGTTAAACATTTACAGCGGTCACAAACTTTAGGACGGTTCCCTTTCATAACTATATGGACCATTACCTTATGTTTCAATATTAAAACTACCTTTTACTTTCTTTATGTCATTTAATTTAAATTGTCCCAATTTAAATATAAAACAAGCAATAAAAGCATCAGTAAGTAATTTGTTTTCAATCTTTCAACGGTAAAGCTATTGTCAAATGGACAAGCGAAGCAAATGCGATCCGAAACGTTTTTATTTGTTATGTATGGAAGCCAGTCACATAGACTATCGGATCGCTTTCGCTTTTCTGTGACTGGATTCAAACAATTACATACATTAAACAAAAACGCCTCGATTCGCGTTCGCCACGCCTGTCTGTTTGACAATAGCTTCAGAGAAAGGAAATAATTATCAACTAGGTACTATTAAATATAATACTCGTACAATGCCCAGATTCCGTGTTCGAAACTAAAAGCAACGGTTTTAGTGAAACCACTTTTTTAAAAATGCCACGCACACATGTAAATGTTTTCCTTGGAGATCTTCACTTGTTTTACATAGAAATCGAGCGACGGGGTATTTTTTTCTTTGGCTTAGGTAAATTCCCAGTGGCCTATTAGGACATTCTTAAATCTAAGACCAGCCTATTTCCGTCCCACTACTGGGTAGAATAGATAGAGAATCGATGCCTACCCTTAAGCCTTATTTTGACGGTGCAAGAACTCGCATGCGACTTTCATTACATTTCTCTTTGGTATTTGTTTTATCAATTGAATTCGTTGTACCCATAAAGTCCTGCCGGGGTCGTGAGACTCACGAATCACCGTGACCCCGGAACGTAAAGGGCTATTGAAGGACACCATGCATTTTAATCAGTACGAATCTGATAGTTTCTCCCGCTCTGCCTTGGATGGGAGGAGTCATTTGATAACTTTGGCAGGCAAAAAAAAAAACCGATTTTTATTCGTAACACAACTCGCGTGCGAGATCTTGCATCATCTAAATGAGGCTTTACTTACGATCTACGAGCTTGTGAATTAGGTAGGGTTAGGTCTTACACTTCAGGCCATCTCTGAAAATCTGAATAACTTTTCAAATATATCGAAAAGAATATTGAATCGGTAAACTTTTTTTCTGGAATTCATGAAACTAAATAAACTTGAGGAATCACGAACGGTCTCAACTCTATGTAGGTACCTATTAATACCATATTACTCGTACATTCATACATTTCTTTTAAGCAGGCGTAATTGGTGATGGGTTACGCAGAATTGACTGTCAGACTTACTGACCAAAATCCACAGTGTTTCTTCAATAGCCGTTTACGTTCTAGTGTAACAGTTACCAATTCAGACAGTCACGCGACCCCGGCGATTTAAATTCATACTGTTTTTGAAAAATCACTCTCTATAGAGAAGTAGAAAGAAGTAGAGTCGAAGTTTGTATATAAACTTCGACTCTACTTCATTCTAAAATCCTTGTTCATTTTGTGTACAGTAAATACTAGAATACTTTTAGAATAAATCATTCTAAAAACTTGTCCATTTCGCCTTATTATCCGTAATTTGTAAACAGATCGTGTCGCTATTTCGTGAAACTTCTGAAACATTCGTTCAGATTAAAGCGTATCTCTCTTCGCGTTTAATTTGATAGTGAAGCGAAATCTGTTTCAAAACCAAATTAGATACTCTTTGTTTTAAAAATGTATAACCACAACTACGAGTATGTTTATATATTAAGTCCATGTCTATTATTGTCAAACAAATAAATGTTTTGCTATGATTATTTCTGGGGTATCTAAAATTATTATGCTTTGTTTGTATGAACAACAAAAGATGAAAGGAATTTTCAAGCTGTTACTCTCGTAAATTTCCATATTGTATTGTTATGTTCTTAGTAGCTAATGCTGAATTATTTTGAATAAACGATATAAAATATTATTTGTTACTGCTATATATGTAACAATAATAACTGTATTCAATTTATTTAATTCCATATTTTTACCCGACTACGGCAAATCCAGAAGGAGGGTTATGATTTTGACCGGAATGAATGTATGTATGTATGTATGTATGTTTGTCTGTTCCCTCATATCTTCTAAACTACTTATCATTACACGACAAATGAGGTGTCGTTAGAAGCGTCTCAGTTGTACGCTGGTTATAGGAAGAACAATATTAATTTGACCGATACTGTGCTAGCCGTGGTCGTGTGCCAGCTGTGGTTGTTTCACACAATCTTCATTAGGTAGGTGGCACACGACCACGGCTAGCACAATATCGGTCAAATTAATATTGTTCTTATTTTATACTTTTCAGTGCACGTTTTTGTCGTAGTCGGGTTTTAGTTCTTAACTTATTTTTTTAATCAGTTTATTATTTTTATTCCCCACTCGATTTTCTTTTTTGAATTTCATAATTATAGTGTGTTTGTCTATTCCTATTTGTATATAATAGCTTTACCGCGGCAGTCCCCGAGTGCCACACGTCTTTTTTTAAACCCTATTTCCATTGGTCACAGGTGCAGACTCATGTTACGATGCTGGACGACCTCGTGCCCACACTAGCGACCAACAGATCCACAGCTCCCGGCCATGATCATAACTTCTACGTCACCTTCTTTGATGACGTCAACAATAGATACATCAATGACAGCCACAATGATACGGAGGTAAGAAAATACGATTTATTCCGCGTTCAACCCCCAAGATTTTCTACCCCCTTCCGCGTTCGACCTCTAAACGTTTCCACATTCAACCCTCAGGGTTGAAAATGGAATTTTATTTCTTAAATTAACCTGTGAATAATTTTATTATAATTTTCATACAAAATTGACAATTTGTATTAAAGCTATCGTCAAAAGATCGAGGTCAATTTTAAATTGATTTTCGCACACTACAACATAAACATCATGAGTATTTGAAATGGGTTTTCGGAAATTATTTTATTTGATATGGGTTTGACTCTAGCCTGGGTCAGAAGTGACAAAGACAAAGCTTTTAGAACATATTATTAATAGGCATGACAGACTTCAATAGCTCAAGGAAAAAAAAATATTGTATTGATCGTAAAAAACATAATTCAAAAGAATCGTGATGCAAAGTTCTCGAATTGGCTTGCCTCATAGTTACTAGATCCATCATGAAACTGACCAATGGATCTTCTGAAATAAAAAAAAAACTCAATCGAATCACATTTTGAAATTAGGATCACATGAGGAAAAATATATCCATCAGGGATCTGTCCAGTAGATCTTCTGAGAATGAACCGTTACAATACTTAATAATGTTGTGTTTAGTACGACGAAAGAAAGTGTTGTTTTAACAGGCAACTTGCAAGATAAACATTATTTTCGACTGGCCTGTTGGTCTAGTGGTTAGTGACCCTGACTGCTATGCCGGAGGTCGTGGGTTCGATTCCCACCCAAGACAAATGTTTGTGTGATGAGCACGATCATTTGTTCTGTGTCTGGGTGTAATTTATCTACGAGTATAATATGTATGTATTTAGAAATATATAAGTATGTTTATCAGTTGTTTAGTACCCATAACACAAGCTCTGCTGAGCTTGGGACTAGATGGCGTTGTGTGATAGTTGTGGAATATTATTATTATTATATTATTTAGCATAGCCATGCTTAATATCTTAAATTGTTTCGAATATCTTTCCACCCAAGTTCCCTACAAGGTAGCAATCAACTCTTATCTACCGGTGATCATCTATGCTGACGCGAGAAGATGTAATAAAAGCGCTGAATGAATGAGAGAGGCCCAGAGCGAGCCTACTTTATTCTGAAAGTTTTCTCCAGTTCAGAGACTCACGTTTATCCAACTTGTTTTTTTTTGGACAGAAATTCTCACAGTCATAACAAATCTATTACATTTTGTACGACAAGCTATTAACACCAGTCTGTTGAACACACGTCTAAAAAAATTTTAACCGGGAAACAACCCTGCGAACGTCAAAAGCCGTTTTGCAGTTGACAGTTCTTGACAGTTCTAAACAAGACAAGTGTTTAACAGATGTTTAACATTTTTGTAGTAAGACGGGTAAAGTTTATAAGTTCGTAAGTTTATTTGTAGAAAATAACCTTTGTAATTAGTGAACCGATTTTGAAAATTGTTTCACCAATAGAAAGCAACATTAATTATTTTTATATGTATATATAAAATATTATTTTTAAGTTTAATAGGCTCTATTTTATTTTAAAATTGGACCTATGCGAAGTTAGGGCGAATTTCTAGTCACATATTGCGTTTATTAAAGCTTTTTGAGGCATGTGTTTAAAGTTTTTTCTGCATTCGTCGAAGCAATACAACTTATTAATTTGTAGATGACAATGTAGTTACATTTCCCGATCGCCCACGACTCAATGTCTTCATATTATGAAAACATTGATTATATTTAATTTCTTGGTATTTACGTAAATAGAAAAACCAGTTGAATATCTTCTTGGGTTGATGTTGTGGTTGGGTTTCTCATAAAGAAAACAAAGAAAAAAAGACTAAAGTGAAAATATCCATATCCATTCATGCGAACAACTTGTGTATATAGTATATTTCCACAATGCCAAAAAATTACAAAGCTACCAGTTTTGTTTCAACATTATTACAAACAAAATTATACAGTAGCAACAAGCTACACGATTCGCTATTCGTAGGTACAAAAAATATACACTTTATTCGAAACTTTTATTTTTTTAACCAATTGCTCTGTTTTCGTTGTTTCCGAGCAAAAATTTAAGTTAGACAACAAGTTTAATAACTCTATTGAAATCAAAACAACACGAAAGTTAAAGTATTTATTTGAAAGAGAAATGAAAATAGAATCTTCATTGATGTTACAGTTGTGTGGAATATAAATACTAAACATTTATGACCTGAGGTAATATGTGCCTCAGGGCTTAAGAGGATCGTCTACCGAGCGCTCGTCTATACTAAAAGAGAAAACGTTTTCCTACCCCTAAATGTTATCCTATCTCAATGATTTTTTAGAATGGAAGCATTCACACACAGTAAAAAAACTAGGTTTAAATATTTAATTCTATAATAGTTTGAAAGTTACAGGCGCCTAAGAGTTACTTTTGAAAAACAGAAAACCTGTAAACCTAGTTTTTACTGTGTCAGAAGCATTCTAAAAAATAATTGAGATAGGATAACATTAGGGGTAGAAAAACGTTTTCTCTTTTGGTATGGACGAGCACTCGGTAGACGATCCTCTTAAGGATCTTTCTATAACAACTTTTAAAGTATACATAACTTTTCGATACTTTAATTATTAGGCAATTATGACTTTTCGATACCAGGGGCCCGAAAACTGTTCGTGAATTATAATTATTTCCTCCTCTTTCGTGTGAAACCCGTTCTGCTATTATTGTGCTCCGTGAGTGGCCGAGATAATTAAACCACCATTCAGAACCCAAAAAGCCATTCAAATGAAGAGAAAGTATGGTATATTATTTCTTTTTGAACTCACAAGCATGAGTTACGAAGTATACCTATGTTTGGAACAACAACTGTCATAGCAATAATAATTCAATGTATATTTTTTATTGAATGGTAAAATCATCAAATGAGTCCTCTGCTGTAGGGAAACAGAAAGGACTGTTATACCTTACCTATGCCCTGTTCTTTGAAATATTAAATTTCAGGGTGTGGGTAGCTTGCTTAGAAGGTCTTGCACCGAAATCAATGCATCTAGCAAATGATTTGAAACAATAAAATAAATGCTAGAGAGTATACTTTCAAAGAATCACATTTTTGTTCGTACTGACGTACCGATATTTCATATTATACTATGCTATGGAGGCCGCATACGTTAGGGTTAGCATGGTGGTTTTAACCGTGCAAGCATTGCCAACCGCACTTACAACCGAAACATGTACCGGTAACTACAGTTTTAACACATACACGCTAGAGCTTGCCTGTCAGTTATGCATTCAAGGTTAAAACCATCATGCAAACCCTAACGTGTCTAACGGCCCCTATTAATCATGGTACAATCATCTTTAACTAAGATATGTTCTCCAGGTGTACCAGTCCTTCATCCTGCCATGGTGGCGGCAGGTGCTATGGACGGTTCTCTTTGCGGGGATGGTGGTGGTGGCCACCGTGGGCAACCTCGTCGTCATCTGGATAGTACTCGCCAACAAACGCATGAGGAGCGTCACTAATTACTTTCTAGGTAAGTACCGCTTGCGGACATACGGGCGCCGAGTAACAGGCTACTCGCTGCCCGACAATGGACCATGCCCAGGTCGACGGCACGTTGTGTTCCACCTGCGCCTCAAATAGTGTCAGCGCAATGACGACGCAGAGGGCCAAAGCCTGCCGGGGTCACTAGACCGTGGATTTTAGTCAGTACAAGTCTGACAGTCCCTCCTGGCTTGCCCCAGATGGGAGGACTCATTTAATGATTTTACCACGCGTAAAAAAAGAACCAATAAATTACAACGCACCTCACCTGTTAGGCTGCCTTTCCACCAGAGATGCGCTATGCTACGTTGCTAAGGATGCGTTTGATATCCACCAATCATACTCATTATGTGTGTGTGCGATTTGAAAACAAATAAATATTATTGGTGGATATCAAACGCATCCTTAGCAACGTAGCATAGCGCATCTCTGGTGGAAAAGCAGCCTTACTCTTGAAAATAAATTAGATAGTACTTTGATAGCTAAATTAATCCCACGTTAGTAATGTAAATAGTGCCGAAGAAGACCCATTACTTAGCCATCAACCAAGCATACTGTGTTTAGATGACATTAATAGGCAATTTGGCAGTATCAATAAATTGCAAATCGTATTAGACAGTCACTTAAGCTACTGTCAAACTGACAGGCGAAGCGAATGCGATCCGAAGCGTTTTTATTTGTAATGTATGGAATTGTTTGAAGCCAGTCACATAGACTATCAGATCACTTTCGCATTTCTATGTGACTGGACTACAAACAAAAACATTTCGCTTCGCGTTCGCCACGCCTATCTGTTTGACAATAGCTTCAGAGCTTCGAAAAGTACTAGACACATAATTTTAGTTTATTTCAATTAATAAATATTTACAGAGATATAAAGTATCAAAATTCGTCAGAATTTAGTAGCTGTCAAAGCGTCGTGAATCCGTCAATTTTGGTTTAAGTACCAAAATTAAAATACGGGTCAATACGAGTATTTTTGAATTGTCTTAAGTAGATAACTGAGAAATTCATTTGAATTGTCATATGTAGATAACTGACAAATTCATTAGAATTTTTCTGTCAAATGAAACGTACTGATACACGTAACAAATCAAGGTCTCATCATCATCATCAGCCTATATTATTTCCACTGCTGGGACACAGGCCTCTTTTCTGTGAGAGGGAGTGGGCCATAATCCACCACGCGGACCCAGTGCGGCTTGGTGGAAGTCACATGTCATGTCTTCGAATTTTTGATTCTATGACATGCCGGTTTCCTTACGATGTTTTCCTTCACAATTTTGAGAGCAGTGGTGATGAAATAAATTACACAAAGTATAATTAAGTAGTTCTGGGGTGCTATGACAGGAAACCTCCACGTGCGCCCGTGGACTGGAGTTCCCTCTCGGATACGTCCAGGGGGAAGACCAGCTTTTCGGGCCGGTGCACCCTGGGATGCGGGCAAAAACTCTTCCTTAGGCACTGTGTGCCTAAGTGGTCTCTTTGCCCGTATGCGAATAGCCTTTCGTGTGGATGCTCCAACGCGTGTCCCTCTGATCAGCAGAGGGCACAGCGGCGGAGCGGGCTTGCGGACGGTGAGTGATGGGTAGCTCGCCGTCCGACCAAGGACCAAGCCCGGGTCGGTGGCGCGTCGTGTTTCGCGCCAAATGCCTGCTGGGGTCGCGGGTTTTTTCTTAACCCAGGTTACCGTGGCCCCGGAACGTAAAGGGCATAGGAAGGAACACGGGTGGATTTTAGTCAGTAAGAGTCTGACAGTCCCTTCCGCCCCACCCAGGGCGGGAGGACTCATTTGATGATTTAACACGTTCGGTGCGGTATCGGGTCGATTATATCCGATGCTCATCTTGCCACTGGTGCGGGGTAAAAAATGTTGTCCCAACCGCTGGTGCGGGACAGATATATTTGGTTTCCCTATGAATATGAATGAGACAGTTAGTGTTTTGGAATTGCCTCTTTAAATAAATAATAAAGGAATAAAAAAAATGCATCGGGTCTAAAGGACCCGATGCCGACTGGAGCAAAATTTTTTACGTCTAGTGCGTTTATCGGATCTAAACGACCCGATACCCGATGACCCCATAGCCGCACTAGATTACATGTGAGTAGAGCTAGTGAGGTCCTTCTGGTTCGATGATTTTTTATCCAAATGAGAAGAGAAAGTGTATGAAACATAAAACGATGTAGCAGTCATGAAACGATCTAGAAAACCATACTACTAAATATGATTGTATAATTTCTTTTTATTTGTATGAAATACTTTTTTTAACTATCACAGTTTGCTTCTAAACTTAAAATGTCACTTACGGGATATCTTCTCACGGAAATATTTTAATCACGGAAGACAATCCCGTAATTGACATTTTAAGTTTTTGTATTAATAAGTTTTCAAAAATATATTGTAAGTACATTTTATCGATATCAAAGTTTTTTTAGTTATCCACAACACTAAAAAATTATCGACACTTTAACTAACCAGTGCGGATATGGGGTCGGAAAGATCCGACAGACAATACCTTTATTTACAAGCAAACCATTCAGTGCATTTACCTACGACTTCAGCCTTTTATTGAGTATTTATTTGTCAACATATTGGTATAAAGGAATATGCTTTTATCATAATCCCTATTAAGATAAGTCATTCTAAACAGACCGAAGTCGAACAGGTCTTTTCGACCCAGCACCGCACCAGGGACAAGTCGGGCTTCGGATATAATCGACCCGATGCCGCACCAACTGAAAGTCATCAAATTTGACTAACGCAGTGAACGTGTTAACCGCATAAAAAAAAAAAAAAAGTAGTTTTACGAACGAAAATACAGCAAGAAAACTTCATTCAAAACCCTGCAATATGCAAACTGTAGGCGCCGCTTCCACAATGTGTAAATGTGAAGGCTGCATTCTCTCGCATCGCTTTTAATTACTGAAGCCTCCTCCCGGCTTTAAGCCCCAAATAAAACGACGATAAAGGCGACGAGATTTTACGTGTATTACGACGGTAATTTCAGAATCTCTTCAGAGAATGTAGGGAAGATTTTAAGCTCATGGGTAAATCTTGTTTTTGTCAACATTCTTGAATCTACATAATTTTAGATAGATCATCCTACTTCAATCTGCATAATTCCCCAATCCGCATTAACCATTATTTTTTGCGACAAAGTTGAATTATTCTAATGGTGGTAGATATATTTAAAAAACATTTTTTTTTTTTTTTCAAAAATTACCATTAAGTTTCTTCTGGTAATTTTCTGCCTGTTCTTCTCCATGGAAACGACCAATCAAAAGGGATCCCATTTTTCAAAATCTTGTAAAGTCTTAGTATGAGCCTACGCACACCACGTTTTTTAAACGCACCGGTGCAGCGCGTTTTATAAACGCGCGTCGACGGCGCGTTTTCATCAGAGCGGTTTGTTGTCGTTTGTTTTAGGCTGCGTCTGACTTGCGTATTGCGTCTGTATCGCGTCAAACGCGCTGCACCGGCGCGTTTAAAAAACGTGGTGTTCATAGGCTCTTATACCTATGTATAATAAAAAATTTAAATTTTGGTGCCGGTTTAAAAAACTGGCTTCTATACTTGTTTGTTTTTCTGCGAAATCTAACATTTTAACCCTTTTATTTTCAACAGTTAACCTGTCAGTGGCAGACGCGATGGTCTCAACCCTCAACGTGACGTTCAACTTCACTTACATGCTGAACTCTGATTGGCCGTTTGGACACTTTTACTGCAAATTCTGCCAGTTCATAGCTGTGCTGAGCATATCTGCGTCTGTATTTACGTTATTGGCGATCAGTGTGGACAGGTAAGTTACAAATTGATAATTACCTACTTTTTATTCTTTACTTGTACCTATACATTTTAAGAAAAAAAAAAAAAACAGCAGATTAAAATAGCTGCATCGGGAACAGAATCTGAATCAAGCGCTTGATCCAGCTGTCAAGCGAGGGCCTCCTCACATGTTGTTCGAGGCTCTTATATTATGGCAATTAAGCCATTGGCACACACGACGATCGGCACTATGACTGTTGTTCACGACCCACACGTCAACAACAAGATACTTGAGTTATTTATCTTTTTTGTCTGCATGAAGTTATCGTCATGCGGGACCGTTAAGTATAATAACAGTATTGCGCGACGCTCCGGTCGATCTATCACCACATTGTCAGGCTTATTAGCAACAATAGTCTTGTCAGTGATGATAGGTCGATCCTAATACAACGAGATAATGCCATTTTTGAGAACTTTTTATTATTTATTATTATTAAGGCTGTACTGACCCCTACAGACTGAATCTTTTTGTATACAATATACATAATTATAATAATATGAATATACATTCTATACATTCATGAGGAGCTCGTGGCTAAATAATTACAGCCACATAGACCGATCTTCCGGGTTAAGTCGCGCTTGCCGAAGTTGGTCTGTGGATGGGTGACCATCTGTCATAGCGAGTTTCCTCTGTGCCTCGGAAAGCACGTAAAGCCGCTGGTCCCGACTGTCATTTGTAGATCTTTGACAGTCGTTACTGTTAGTCAGAAGCTCTAAAGTCTGACAACCAGTCTTATCATGGAGTATCGTATTACCCAGATACTGGGTTGTGGAGGTCCGATAGGCAGTCGCTCCACGTAAAATACTGATATTCAGCTGCATCTGGTTCGACTGGAAGCCGACCCCAATATAGTTGGGAAAAGGCTAAGCAGATGATGATGATACATTCTATACATTCATTATATATGAATATCCATAGCTAAACATTATAATAGGAATTGAGCAGGGTATACTCGTATAGTGTGAAACAGCGAGGAACAGCTAGTCTGCAATTAATGGTTATTTCAAGGCTCTGGTCTGCAACTATTATTTCACCAGAGCCCCTGTTTGTCCGTTCTGCCAGCAGTGAATATTCATTTAAATTAATTACAGCATTCTATTTTCCGCCTGCATACAGTTAGTTCACGACAAATTAAAACAAATGACTGTTACCATTAAAAAAAACATGTCTTGGAACAAAATGTTTTATTTTAACACAACTGGCCGAATAAAAACATATTTTCAGGGTTCGTGTATTTATGTATATGTACGTGAATTCCTTTTGTCCCTTTTACCAACAAAGCGGAAAATCGTCAAAAAAAAGGAATATAATTTTCCCATTTCCATAGGTTTTACATACAAAATCACAGTTACGCTTTTGAGAATGAAATTGAAAGTACATACAAGGGTATTTTTCTTGTCAACAATAATAAAGCAATAAGTCACATCGACTCACATCTCTCGCGAGATTTTCTTTATTACGTCCCAAGATTTTCACTCTCAATTACGATAAAAAATTGACTTATTCAAATTTTTATTTGTTGAATTTTTTTTCTTTCTTCTTCTTCGTCGTTTCACTCTTGGCAGAGTGGTCGTGGTCGTCATTTCAGCTGTTAGTGGCTCGCCTAACAATACGCCGCCATTCCTGTCTGATTTTTTTCTTTACAATATTCTTAAGAAAAGGAAGTGCTAGGTATAGACAAAATTACTCCTTAATAATAATTAAAGTAACTAACAAAGAGCGTCAAAAATTCATCCACATCGCTGTCAACAGCGTAAGTGCCCAGAACGCTGCCACATTGGATGGCAGTGTTGATTCTTTGAACAAGAGATAGGTCAATAGAATATAATATAATATAACAAGAGGTCTCATTTACATAAATAGGTTCTTAATTACACACAAAGTACACATAGTTTTACTCAAATTAAAAACGCTCGTTGCATAATAAAATTCAAACTATTTAGTAACTAAAGAACGCAAAATAAAAACATCAACTTTTGAACGAACAGTTTTAATTTTCCAATCTATTCTCCGAACTTTCTAATTCATTTCAAGCTTCATATTTTCTCTCTTACATTTTTAGGGTTCCGTAGTCAACAAGGAACCCTTATAGTTTCGCCATGTCCGTCCGTCCGTCTGTCCGCAGTTTAGCTCAGAGACGCACAGTACTAGAGAGCTGTAATTTGGTGTATATATACGGATTTGTTGTGCCGAAAAAGTGGTAAAATAAAATTTCGTAAAATATTTTTTTTTAGGGTACCTCCTGTACTTACACGTAAAGTGAGGATTTTTTTTTTCTCACATACCCTTTAGTGTGGGGTATCATTAAATAGGTCTTTAAAAAATATTGGGAGTTTCCATTAACAATTTTTTGATTAAAAAATTAGTTTGTGAAATATTAAGCTTTAAAGTGCTAAATTTTGCTCGACTCGAGTGTCCCCCCCCTCTACCAGCTAAACGGTTATATTTAGGGGTGTGAAAAAATTCACAATAGTAGTATATATAACGAATTTTAAAAGAAAATTATCATGACTAAGTAGGCTTTACAACTTTACGAGTAATAGTCGACCAACTTATAAAATGTACTTGGAAAACATTTTTCTTAAACAAAATGTATCGGAGAATATGCTCTTCAACTGCAAATGTAAGTTTGTCAACTTTATTTTTACAGCTTTATTAGGTATGTTTTTACGGTATGTTTTTTGGGGATAGGTAGGTTTTTATCGTCAACTATTTTTAACTAACTTCAAAAAAGGAAGAGGTTCTAAATTCGTCGTAATCTTTTTATTTATGTATTTTCCCCGATTTCTCAAAAACTCGTGGACCGATTTTTTAAAATTAAATTCAGTTTAGTTAGTTCGCATAAGTATTTTTGATGGGCAACTACGGAACCCTACACTGTGCGTGGCCCGACACGCACTTGGCCGGTTTTTCATTTAACTTTTACTACATGAAAATATTTTCTGGACAACTATAAAAAGGTAACATCGCTGATACACTGTGATCAAAGAAAACTTTCTAACATAGGAAATCCATTACCTACATTTATCGCAGGGGCTTTTACCGGCTCTGTCATTTTAACCACACCCTGTAGCTTCTTTCGATGCTTAACAATGTCACTTGGTCATCACTACATTGATTTAAATAGAATTTATGTAACTAACCTTTATATTTTTTATGAGAACCAATTTTTACCCATCATCCACTAAAGCCTTTATCAAATTGACAGGCGAAACGAATGCGTGGCGAAGTGTTTTTGTTTGTAATGTATGAAATTGTTTGAAGTCAGTCACATAGACTATCGGACCGCTTTCGATTTTCAATGTGACTGGATTCAAACAATTCACCTGTATGAACCATTGATGTCTGATATCCTAAATAAAAAAAATACTATACATAACAAATAAAAACTTGAGAGGTGTCAAGGGACACCCGGATGGAACGAAGTTAAGTCGCAACACCACACTGTTCAATGCGAAATAGAAAGACAAAACGAAAATATCTGGCTTGCTTTCTATTAGAGAGAGACAGAGAAACATGTGCACGCCGCAATACGACAAGAGTTACGAGTGAGGGGTATGGGGCGCGGCCCGCGGGGTGCAGGCGCGAGGTGCGGGGCGAGGCAAAAAAGTGTCGTACCAACTTTTCGTAAGAATTTTTTCCGTCTAGCCCCCTTTCACAACGCGCGATAAGGAACTTCGTTCCAAAAACGCTTCGGGCCTCGATCGCCTCACCTGTCAGTTTGACAAAGGCTTTAGTCATTTCCCAAACTACTACTTCCAGTCCAGCCAAACCTGTACTAGAAACTAATTTGACTATCTAACCTCAACAACGAAGTAACTGGGTTATACAAATACTCCTTGATAAAACTAGGTATCAGACTTTGGAACTGTAACGACTGTCTAAGATCTACAAAATGAAAGCTACGACCAGGATCTCTGAGGCATAGAAGAAAATGACTTATAATAAGGGTTACCCGTCCATGGATAGACCACGGCAAATACTGTTTGCTTGCAGTTACGACCATGTTTACGACTTAAAATCTATATTATTTACGTTCAATCCTAATATTATAGATGCTAAAGCTTGCGAGGATATTGTATGTATTTATGTGTATGTAGGTGTGTTTGTTACTCTTTCACGCAAAAACCACTGAACGGATTTGGCTAAAATTTGGTACACCGATAGTTTATAACCAGAATTAACACATAGGATAGTTTTATCCCGATTTTATGTTCCCGTGGGATAATTTTCGAGTTGTAGCGGGTGAAGCCGCTAGCAACCGATAGTCTAAAATAAATAAGTCTTTGACTAGATAGATAGCTTGAATTCGTAATTTAATTCTGTTAAAACAATGTATTTCAATGCTATTTGCCAGCGTATGATAGAAGCACAACATAGCGATTTACAAGATTTACTTCATCACTCTTATCGTTAAAATAAAGTATTCAAAATTATTGCTTTGAGAAGCTTGAGATTCTTGGGCTAACATTTTCCTAAAGTACTCACTCTAAGAATTTATTAAGCACACACAGGGGTATTGTTATTATTATGTTTATTATCTTACTTCGTCATAGTACAAAGACGCGTTATATTTTAGGCACTAAAACTGTATTTCAGGTTCTGAGATAAATATAAATAAAACTCTAAACTGTTGACGCAGCTTCTAATCCTATTCATTATTACATTATATTGCTTAATTTTCTTCTACCTGAATCGATAGTTCGGGTTTTTTGCAAACAGTATAATAGTGACTTGAACAAAACTATACACGCATAGGTCTACCTGACAAATTAGTCTGACAGTCGTGGCTAGCGGATAAAACTACTAAATGGTCAACTTAAGCAATACTTCTAATGATTCACTTCGTAAACCAGCAACGTCATTATCTTTCTATTATTAATTCATGAAGTAAATCATTAGGAAGATGGCTAAGTTACCGTTCTAGACCCCCAAATAACAGTCCGTGAATAACTAGTTATTAGCAGTTTTGACCGCCAGTCAAAATGATCTGTCGGGTAAATCTGTGCGTGTATGGCTAGCTTATCATGTCCTGGAAGGAGCAGATATTATGTACTTATTAAACCATCTTACTTACAAACATCTTTCCATAGATACGTGGCCATCATGAGTCCTCTACAGCCGAGACTGGGGAAGCGATTAACACTCGGCATCACGGGAGCTATCTGGTTGTGGAGTTCCGTTCTCAGCGCTCCCAACTTGATCTACTTCACCACAGACATGGATAACCTACCTGACGGAACGATAAGGTACAACAATATTCATCATCATCAGCCTATAATGTTCGCACTGCTGGGACACAGGCCTCCTCTCCGTGATAGGGAGTGGGCCATAGTCAACGACGCGGGCCCAGTGCGGATAGGTGGATGTCACATGTCTTCGAATTGTTGGTTCTAGGACATGCCGGTTTCCTCACGATGTTTTCCTGCACCGTTTTGAGAGCAGTGGTGATGAATATAATTTACACAAAATAATGCGCCTGGCGGGATTCGAACCCACGATCTACATTTCGTAAGTCGGGAGCAATACCACTCGGCCACTACTGCAAAGAAAAAATAATATTACAAGTTTTAAGTTATAACCGGTAGCAGCCTTACTCCACTGCTAAACTCCTCTCTTTTGTGCCATGCTTCCTTGATCTTTGTGAGTCTCATCAAAGTCTTCAAATTATCATATATTCTATCATTAATTTCTAGACAATCATTCCGTTGGGGTTTTGCTATCCATAATTTTAACAAATCATAATAATAAGTCTCCACAAAAAGAAATCAACATAAACGCAAAAAAATCAATAATAAACTCATGTTTGTTCGTAAAGTTATAACAATATACATTGAAACACTAAAGCCCAGCAAAAGTAAGTTGGGAAAACTTCTTGAATTGACAAGAAAAGTTTAAAGTAGCTGTGACCAATTTAGAAAACGTGATTGCTACAAAACAAGCCAATTTCAAAAACTTTCGTGCCAATCTAAAATATTTGACATAATCCAAAATACCTGCGAAAATTCAATACAAGTAAAAAGTTTTCAAGGCTCAACACGAAAGTACAAAACCTTCCTCGAAAGCTTTTAGTATTTCACAATTAAACTCCCTGGAGGTCCCAAGAGAATTCCGTCTAAAACGTTGGTACTCACAAAAACTATTATCTTGAAGACTGTAAAATGTTAGGCAGTAACGTCGTCGACTTTAATGCTGTGTTTTACAGGCGGGTGTGCTTCAGCGAATGGCCTGACGGCATTACCACGAGGTCTCAGCTAGAATATTGGTAAGTGCCTTTCTTAATGTTGAATTTTCTCTATAGTAGCGTTTATGTGATTGTCGGCTAGGTTTTAAGGGCTCTTAAAAACCTCTAATAAAGACAAATTATATGAAGATACTATCTTTTCAGCGGCTTCACCCGCATATGAAACCACTGAATCGATGATTTCTGTACACCCGAAAAAGTATAATTATGCAAAACATGTATATACTTTGTCAGCTATACAGAAATGCACATCAGGTATCATAATCAAATGTCTAATAACGCGAGTCACAGATAAAACCTAGTTTTTAATATCCAATCGCCTGAAACACAAAATTACCTAGTTCAAGAACAGATTAATTGCGAATTGAATATACATATAATAAGAAACCTGTATAACGTCGTGCCATAAATGTTTTTTGAATAAAAAAATATTATTATATTAATCAAGTGCTTCTGATCATTCTCTAACATTGCAGTTATTTCCAGGTATAATGTTGCGTTCATGGTTCTAACCTACTTCCTGCCCATTATGTCGATGACGTACACCTACTCCAGAGTCGGCATTGAGCTATGGGGCTCGCAGTCCATCGGAGAATGCACGCAAAGGCAACTGGATAACGTCAAAAGTAAACGCAGGGTAAGAACATCATTTTAAACTGCTGAAACTTTATTTTTTTTATCTAGGTCAGATCATCAAATGAGTCCTCCCACACAGTACTGACTAAAATCCACGGTGTCCTTCAATATCCTCCAAGCCTCCAAGGTCACGGTAATTCGGTAAGTCCCGCAACCTTGGCAGGCTTTGGTGGGGCGCCCCGTCAATTATGCTGACACTCTTTAAGGCGCTTGTGGAACACAACGCGCCATCGACCAGGGCATGGTCCATGGTTGGCAGCGAGTCGCCCCCCGCATGCACGCACGTATTTTTTTTTCATTTAAGAATATTGCCATACTAGTATTTTCCCTGTGTCGTGGGCGCGTTTACAAACATTTGAACCATTATAAACAAACACCCAAACCAGAAACAACTACATGTAGATGTAGATCATACAAATATTGATATTGTTTGAGAATCGAAACCGCAGGAGAAATTCCTAGTGTTAAAGAAAAGTTTTTAGAAAAAAAATACTAATTTAAAAACTTCATAGGCGGCCTATATTACTCGTATAATAATTAAGCTATAAATACACTACGAAAATAACTAAGTACCTATCTGATTCTGTGCACGACATACCTCATTTTGATTCTGAATCAAACATCAGTGTAATTAGTGTAGAAGAGTAAATCGTAATTACTTACGGTAATTACACCGAAAAGGCCCTAATGTCAAACATTATTACATGTTTCTTGATAATGGCTATTACGTTGCTCGGTCGTAAAGAAACAAATTTTTTAAGGAATAAAATACCTCGTTTTCCGTTTGTGTTACTGAGTGCTTCGATCTCCGCGATCTCATCTCCTGGCCACAAATTAGACTAGTCTAACATTTTTAAATACAAATTCAAATTATTACTTTTTCTCATATTAACACATCTCATTTCCGACACATTACTCGTCAGTGTCACATGTAGGTATAAATCTACATATAATGTGATTCATGCTTACGTTTTTTTTACAAGACTTATCCGCCCTTTTGAGTGGTCTACCCCTCTGTTATATGTGTACGTCCATAGAAGAACTACAACAAACCCGTTCTTGCTTGTTGAGTCTTATATTTCACCTTTCTCGTATTACTATATCTGAGATGGCATTCCCAACCTGATACACACGGGAATACACTTCATGACGCCCGAACAGGGATATATGGGAAAATGCTTCATGCCGCCCGAATAGTGACACACGGGAACATATTTCATGGCGCCCGAACACGGATATTTGTCCGATCAAACGAGCGGGCGAAGTTGTGTAGTTGATACATACTTAACAGTACTACAGTTCATCTATCATCGAGAACGAGACGCGTAGTATAATTAGGAACATTGCTTCATGGCGCCCGAACAGGAACATAAAGGAACATGCTTAATGGCGCCCGAACTGGGACATAAGGGAAAATGCTTAATGGCGCCCGAACTGGGACATAAGGGAAAATGCTTAATGGCGCCCAAACAGGGACATTTAGGAACATGCTTAATGGCGCCCGAACAGGTACATTTAGAAACATGTTTCATGGCGCCCGAACAGGGATATACGGGAATAAGTTAAAGGCGCCCGATCACGGACATTCAGGAACATGCTTCATGACGACCAAACAGGGACATTAGGAACATAATATACTTCATGGCGCCCAAACAGGGATATTTAGGAACATGTTTCATGGCACCCGAACAGGGACATATAAGAACATGCTTCATGGCGCCCGAACAGGGACAGGAACATGCTTCATGGCGCCCAAACACGGATATTTAGGAACATGCTTCATGGTGCCCAAACAGGGACATTTAGGAACATGCTTCATGGCGCCAAAACAGGGACACACAGGAATAACTTTAAGGCTCCTGAACTGGGAAATATAGGAATATGCTACATGGCGCTCGACCAGGGACAAACAGAAACACGCTTCATGGTGCCCGAATGTGGACATAAGGAAATACACTTCATGGCGTTCGAACAGGGACATACAATGCAATACAATATAAGGGAACATACCTCATCTGATTCAAAAATATCTAGAAAAATCTCTCGTAGAAACGAGCTAACTTGGTTGTAAAATGAGATTTTATACAGAAGTATAAAATCTCATTTTACAACCAAGTTAGCTTTGTTGGAAATGCATGGGAATTTGATGAAAGCAATCTTCTCACGATGTAGACCCGTATTCACCACAATATTTCCATGTGTTTGACATGTAAATTAATAATTTGGTTACGCTGAAGAAAATGTCACAAACTTCAAGGAATATTACAAAAGGATTTTTCAGGGTTAAACACAAAATAATTATTTTGACGTAGCTGCTAGGAGTTCTAATTCGCTAAAATTATTTTACATTTAAGTGATCAATTTTACTTTAAAAACTATCAAAGAAACGTTTTAAGAGGTTAATTCATTTATAAATAGACCTCCGTTTTCAATACTCATCAACAATTCCAGTTAATCCTCAAAACTTTGAAAGCTTATAAATGTCTTAATACATTTCATCCTCGTTTTAATAATATTTCTTCTAAACTCTTAAGAGGTTTCTTCGGCCGCTTTTGGGGGCCCAGTGGATCTTCACCAAAATTCATATTAAAATTGTATCTCGAGTAAATTAAACATCCTATCTTCATCTATTGTCTTCCTCTCTTAATAATAGGTGCCAGATGTCGGGACCCTTTTTGAAAATATTGATTTCCCAAGAGATGTCTGACATTTCCAAGTCAATAATTATGACACCGTCTAAACTTGTGATTCAAGTGATTTGTTTACGTTAGCGCGAATAGAAAGTTAGTATTACGTTGTAAGAATAGGCCTACCAACGTCAAGTTGTGACGGAAACTTATTACAACTATCTGAAATACTTTACTTATTGTCAAGAATATTGTTACTTTTGAAAAGATATTTGCGTTCATATTCAATGTAAATAAAGCCCAAAATCTAAATAAAAAAACTCAGAGAATTGTAAGTAATTGGCTGAGTTTTGAAATCATATTTCACATTTACACGTTTTTACCAGGTGTTAATGCTTCTTCTTTATTCATTAACACGCTGGAAGAAAACAAGTAACTTGAAACACAATCAAACTCTTTGAAATGTCAAATCGTCCGAAAAAACAAAATTATCGAGCACGACTGCACGTCGTTCTACATCGTTCTCACATTTTTTTAAATCTTTGCCCCACCTTTGGAATTTCTCCTGCATTAGACTGGGACTATGAGCTTATTCAAATTGGTAAAACTGAAATAATGTCAATATTTTGAGTTTGATTTGTTTGTTTCTTTTACAGGTAGTCAAAATGATGATCGTAGTGGTGGTCATTTTCGCAGTCTGTTGGCTGCCCTTCCACGTGTACTTCCTGGTGACGTCATACTACCCAGATGTCGTCAACTACCCTCACATACAAGAAATATACCTGGGCATCTACTGGCTGGCCATGAGTAACTCCATGTACAATCCCATCATTTACTGTTGGATGAATTCCAAGTAAGTTTTCGAAGCTGCAAACTTTTATTGCGTAAGAATGATTATCTCTTCTGGACCGTGAATAAACGTCTTGCGAACTGTTGAACTTATTGAGCGAAACGTTTATTGATATCTCTTTACAAGTTTTAGATTCTCACCTTAATTTATGTACTATCCCTTCTTGTCTTTATCAGTAAAAATCATTGGTCTGAATACACATCTATTTGAAATCCAACTACATCAACAATTTTTGCAAAATCTTTGGGAAAATTACCTAAACCTTTATACTCCAAACTTTTCTGAAAAAAGGTCCTATCAAAATGTCAAAGTTTTCCAATAAAGATGCCTGCAAACCAGATATTATTTAAGACTCTCGTTACATTAATTAACCTAAACATCTTTATAAAGTTTCTTTTTCCAATAAATCTTATTAAATGGCAGTATATCATAAAAGTTTCTTCTTACGCAGGTTTAGAAGAGGTTTTAAGCAATTCTTCTGGTGTTGCGGTGCGTTTGGAGGAGGTGGAGCGTTTGATAGACGCCGCGGCTTTGGAACCGAACGTCTGGACAGATCGGTTCGATCCTTATCGCCGAGCAGGAAGAATGGTACCAGTAAGCTGATAAAACCCTTTATTTTAATCGTTCTAAAGACTAGCTTGCTGTAAATGCTTCTCATCAAAATTTTGGTTTTGTTGAAGATTATTTTTCAACTTTTAGAATGTGGAATTAAGTTCCTTTGTAAATTTAATATCACCACATGTACATATCTATCTAATTCATAATTATCTATTCAAATTCACCATACAACAAAAACATCACAATAATACAAATCATTATTTTAACAGTTTTCACCCCCTTTAACCTGAAAAATAATTTTCTCCATTTCTTCTTTAGCTAGAACGATTTATTAACTATTCAATGAATATAAAGTACAATTCATGGACAAGAATTTCTTCTTCATAGGTTTATTCAAGACGACAAAATTCATCAAAAACCCACCTGGCTCTCCCCACTTGCTCCATGCAAATAAAATACACAAGTAAGAAATACTGAGGAGCCAAGTTCAGTTATTTTATATCTGACCTTATCGATGTTATAATAGAACGATCTAACATGACACACTCGTGATAGCTTTGAAATCGTCAGTAGTTAAGCTCTTTTCTTTCGGTTGGTCATACCCTTTTATCTTTATTTGCTTTCCCATAGCTTTCTTCCTAAGACGTTTCACATGTTCCAGCGGCTTCATCATCAACAATTTGATTGTTCATTTTGTCACTAACACTTGTCATGAGTTCCGTGAAATATCGGGCGAAATAATTGAAAAATTTGAGATGAATGTTTATTCTTTTTTGGCAGGCACTATCCGAATTTCGATGCATAGCACTTACAACCAGACTCTGGTGAGCACCGCCTGACAGCGAAGAGGCGTGGCGGGCGCGCTGGACCCGTGCACTGACGCGCACGCGCAGCACGCGCCGCACGCGCCGCACGTGCCGCACGCGCCGCACGCCCCCCACGCCACCGAGCGCACGTGGATATGACGCGAGTGCCGCGCCCCGCGAGCGCCCCGCACGCCGCACGACCTCTACGCTTGAACTAAATACGCCGCGTAAGGAAACTGTCACTTCGAACTTGAACGTTATAAACGTCTCCAAGTTGGTACAATCATGTGTTAAACTTTATCTTAATAATAATTATGTATAGGTAAGTGGTTTACTAGTCAAAACCGAGTTTTGCGTACGAAATATGGGAAACGGTAAATGTCTTTTACATTTATAAAAGAGAAAGCACTGTAAAAGTTATTTGAGAAAAGGGAATAGGATTTCTACATCTCAATTTGAGTCTTCAGACTGGTTTTCCTTAATAATTCTACAGGTTTGCGTTGGTACTCTATTAAAAAAGTTGTAATTCAAGCGAATTGCACAAATGAATGTAAGTACGTAATAGGTTTAAGTACTCAAACTAAGACTCTACAAACATGGCTGAATTAATTTTGAAAGCCTTTTATTCCCCGCCATTAATAATGTTTAACCTATCAGTTAATTGCATTTTATGATCAAAGTCACAATTTATTGTTAGTTTAATAAGTATTTTACCAACGAGTATATTTTCTAATCACTCTAGGATAATGCTATTAATTTCGTATGAAAAGGGACGTCAGATTTGATGCTGAATAATTACGTTACCAACTTTGTAGCTTGATTTATCTCGATTAAATAAACATTAAGATAGATAAAACGGTTTTGAGGGTGTTGTAAAATGAAGGAAGAGCAAGTTTTTGTATGAAATGTAAAGAAAAGATTGTACATTGTAAATAAAATATGATATTAAGTATATACGTATAAATTTAATTGAATGTACAGATTTTGTATCTACATAAGATTACGTATAAAAATAATATTTGTAATATCAATGGTATTAAATAATAAGACATCTTGATTCCGTGAGTTTGAAGCAGGTAGGCAATTGATTATGAAAAAGACCAACTTAACCATCAAAAACTTCAAATGGCATTCATTAAAAAGAAAACAAAGCAATCACAGATCAATAGAAAACTAAAACATAATTTTGTTATCTTTTAATACATGGTGAATTTTTAACACTCTCACCGCCATACGGTCCGCCAGCGGGTCGTATATTTTCGAGTAAGGCACGCCACCTTTAAGTTGCACTAATCGAGATCAGCAGGCCGTATGGGCCGCCGGCGTACCGTATCATTCGCGCTAAAATCTAACCAAATTTCCGTTACTACCTACAAATAATATCGAGTCTGTCACGCCACTCATAACAATCAATTATTAGGACACGGCCTGCTAGTAAAAATACACAATGAGCCCGCCGGCGGACCGTATGGCCTGCTAGTAAAGATACACAATGAGCCCGCCGGCGGACCGTATGGCCTGCTAAACTCGTTATAGATTTTTCGCCGCGGCCTGCACTGGTAGGCAAAGCTGCGACCCGCCGGCAGACCGCACGGCCTGCTGCACTGACAAATTCTACATATGGGTGGCGGTGAGAGTGTTAATAACCATCCAAATTTTGCAGAAAAGCATTCTTTTACAGGGTGCAATTGAGGTCGTGGACATTATTTCTCACTAAGGCACTACAACACTATACTATACTAATTGCATTAGGCCTAATAATACGCAAATCAAAAAAAAAAAATGCAAATAAACACTAAAAGTAATAAAAAAATACATCATAAGTTTTCAAGTATCAAAATCTCGACCGCAGTACAGCGCGTTACGAAAAGTAAACAAACATCAAATAATACTAATTTGCATTTATAACATTTTTGATTTGCGTAATGCAATAGTATCATGAGTAGTGTCTTGGTTTAAAATAGTGCCCATGAATTAAATTGCACCATGTATAACTCCCAAATTAAAATGAGTTTTATGTGGGTCCAGAATTTAAATGACCGACTACATTTCAATCATATCCATAGGACAACACTACTTGCTGTATCGTGGATACGTTTACAAACATTTCAAGTCATAGAAGGTAGTTATATGCTGTATTTATGAGTGTCGCAAGAAGCTTTTAAACCACCACTATTACTCTTAAAGTCATACTATGCAGTTGCACATTTACTGAGAAGGCTTGCCTTTTAAGGTAAAAACTTTTACCTCGTCGCTCCGTCAGTTTTAAAAATTAAATGTTGGGAGCAAAGAATCTCGAATTTAAGTAGACAATTTTAAAATTTTCTAAATAGGACAGTCCGTTTAATTCCACTGCACTTTGGCAGCTAAAAGGTTTTTACATCTTGCTTGAAACTTTTAGTAACGTTTTAAATGTGGAGAAGAGAAAAGTAGAGAATTCTTTTTAAATATAAAACGTTACATTTTCTTGTGACTAAAATATGAGAAGCTCGTGGCTAAATAATAACAGCCGCATAGGCCGATCTTCCGGATTAAGCCGCGCTTACCGAGGTTGGTCTGTCGATGGGTGACCATCTGTCATAGCGAGTTTCCTCCGTGTCTCGGAAAGCACGTAAAGCCATTGGTCCCGACTGTCATTTGTAGATCTTTGACAGTCGTTACTGTTAGTCAGAAGCTCTAAAATCTGACAACCAGTCTTACCATGGAGTATCGCATTACCCAGTTACTGGGTTGTGGAGGTCCGATAGGCAGTCGCTCCACGTAAATTACTGATGTTCAGCTGTATCTGGTTTGTCTGGAAGCCGACCCCAATATAGTTGGGAAAAGGCTAGGCAGATGATGACCTACAGAAAATATCAAAATAAGGTAAAATAATAGGTATACCCCAGTCTCTTCAATGTACATAAAATCTATCGTGACGAAGGTGACTTTGAACAAATAAAACTCGCTTTACAAACGTTAGTTCAGACATGCGTTTGACGTTTTCGATACAGACCTCCTTATGCATACGACCTAATGCAATATGGGACATGTATCGAAATTTGCTGTGCTCTGCAATACGAGTCTTGGATATTGAAACGATTTAATATCACACTATATATGCGCACAAGTTTAGACGCTGTGATATCCAAAAGCTAAAACCTTCCGAGTCAGTTCACCGGACGCTTTTACGATCTGTATGTTTTGCTGTTGGTGTACCTTTAAATAAATAAACTAAGTCACCGGAGTTACTATATGTTGGCTCGAACCTTTCAATACCTTGTTACCATCTTTCAAATCGTAAAGATGATTTTTGAGTAAACAATAATTAATTAATAATGGTGTTACAACATTGATTTGGCTGTAACGTCAATATTATTATGTTGTTTGGAAGTAGTTAGAAACTATTCCAAACTATTTGTCAGTTTGACATTTTCAGATTGACAAACAAGGAAAAAAATTAGTTCCTTCTTCGCACAATAAACGCAGTAAATACTTCAGGTACGCTGTAAATAAAATACTGTATCCCGTGATTTTACTTTACAGCGTCTTTCCAGTATTTACAAGGGCATTTCTACGAAGAGGGCATTTTTTCTGTCCTTTTAAAAAAAACATGGTTAGAAGTTACATACACATCCCAAAATTTTTAAGCATACGTCCCAATCTATATTCTAACTGGAGAGCATAACATAAATTCTGTACTACTTCTTAATTTTCCTAAAAAAAAATCTGAAGTGAAAAAACGGGGGTAATTTCACTGATTTTGACCTGTCCCTTTTCCGAAATCGAGTGTAAAATATTTTATATTTTTTAATGGAGCTGAATCTCAAGCAAACTTTTGATATTCTTGGGTATATGGATAGCTAACCAAGAGACATTGACAATAAATAAACCTGTAATTGCTTATTTTGTTATGTTTGTGGATGCGTAAAGATTTGTCCCAGCCTAATGAGTCTTTTCCGTGTCATACAAAAAACACTTGATTACGATACTAAATACCCGAGAACTGGACATCACCATCCGATTCTTGAAAACTGCCAGGTGCTCCCGAGCAGGCCATGTGAGTGCATGTGTGGTGTGGTGCTGTTTTTTTCGATTTTCGAAGGTGATAACCTGTTTCCGTGTCTTTAGTTCGGGGTCTTTTCTCAATACCGTGTCAAAGATATCTTCTGAATGTTTTATTTTTAACCATGTTTTGTTTCCCTAGACTGAAGTTTAACTAGACACCAGCATGGTTGTTTCATTTAATTTGTTTGAAGTCGTAACAGTAATAAGTTATTTTGATTAGTACGATATTTTTTCAATTCCGTGGCCCTCAATTTTGTGTCCTGGTGACCACGGAATTGAGAACGATGGTTTACCCATGTAACTAATCTCGGTTTAAATGAGGTTCAAAGTCATTTGCTTCACAATTTGTCATGGTAAAGTAGTTAACGCCATATATTATGTGTCTATAATGTTGTATAAAAGGTTTAAAGTATCTAGAGTCGACGTTGCAATTGCAAGATCTGATTTTAGCTAATACTACCGCGACTAGCTACTCCAGCCTCGGAAGATCGTATAATGATAGCCTATATTTTATTCTGATGTATCAACTATATTGCTGCAAAGTTTCATTAAAATACATTCAGTAATTTTTGAGTAAAAAATTGACCTGACTAATATACACCCGAAAACTTCGATTATGTCTTCTTCTTCTGCGGTTTGATAAATAAAACTCACTTGACGTCTATACTTCATGTCTCTTGTTTGTAATTTAAAGGTTTAATGAAAATGCTTAATAGAAATACATTTTACCATATAAGTTTAATAAAAATGCTCATTTAAATGATTAGACTAAAAATTAGTTAACTAAGCATGGTAACTTAAGGAATCTCTCTCAAGGCAGACTCAATATAAACTTACATAACATAAATACCAAAAACTGCTAAAATATGTTCCTGAATGTTTTTTTAAAATTGAATTTGTCTTTCCCGGTTACGTAGAATATGTGTAATTCTAAATTCTGTGGTCACATTTCTCAATTCCGTGGCACTCAAAATTTATTTCATAAACTACTGGAGCAATTACTGGCAAATTAGCACCATTTTGTTTTAAAAAATATGCATTTTATTTTGGTGATATGCAATTAGTCATAATGAGAAAAAAAAAATTGCCCACGGAATTGAGCAAAAATCACCGTGTCCGTAGAAATGCCCACAACAGCGTTTCTTGTATGGAAGAAGGAACTAATTTTTTCCTTGAAAGTCAATTTGAAAATATCAAAGTTCCAGTTTACTTCATGTCAGAATACCTGAAAACAGGTAGTACAAAGTAACAAAAACGAATTCAGAACTTGAAAAATATAACAACTTTTCGAGATGCATTCGTGTACGAATAGGTACTTATATCGTTATTTGGTCCACGTAGCTTCACAGTATGTTACCAAGGCCTCGCTGTAATTTCCGATGTTGGCATAAAAATAAGTGCCATGGTCCACATAGCTTCACAATTATGTAAACTTAATTGGCCTCGCTGTAATTTCGGTTTTTTTTTATCGTGATAAAATCATCCAATAAGTTCTCCCAGGGTGGAACGGGAGGGACTGTCAGAATTGTACTGACTAAAATCCACGGTGATCCTTCAATAGCCCTTTACGTACCAGGGCCGCGGTTACCAAGTGAGATAGTGCCACGACCCTCATTTCGGATGCTGGCATAAAAATAAGGGCCATGTTTATGTTTTTAAACGAATAATCCATGCTGTCGTCCGTTCAGAAAATCCTGGTTGTTAAATATCGTTTTCTTATAGTAGGCATACACCATCCTGCCTATCGATACGATAGATTTAACGCTTGCAATTGTTTCAAATCGGCAGTTCGTCCATATACACCATACACCATCCTGCCTATCGATACGATAGATTTGTCACAACTTCAAATCTGCACCAGTGATGCCAACTCAGCAACTAGATCTGGCTATTATTCGGTGACGACAGCTACAATTTCTAGCACCTTTTCATTTCATCATGAGACTATCGAATTAGATTAAAAAAAGTGGTGCAAGCGATTTTCGACCTTATCGACATTAAAAATTTAGTTTGTTTTTCTCACATTCTTATTCGTTAACATTGCTCCTTCATTAAAATCCGGTGTTTGCATCATAGTCAATAAGGTCGAAAATCGCTTGAAGGTCGGAAAACATTTGCTTAAGGATTGCAAGTTAAAAAAAGTGGTGCAAGCGATTTTCGACCTTATCGACATTTAAAATTTAGTTTGTTTTTCTCACATTCTCATTCGTTAACATTGCTCCTTCATTAAAATCAGGTGTTTGCATAAATGTCAATAAGGTCGAAAATAGCATGAACCTTTTTTTAACTTGCTTTCGTGGTCCCTTGACACCTCTCAAGTTTTCAATCGTATTTTGGTTTAAAATAAAATGAATAACTCTTTTTTTTACGAGTGTACATGCGATCCATGTGCGAAAAGCCTCAGTTTTCCTGGTAAGGCCACGTTCACATGGCGATTATTTTCCCGTATACTGTATACAAGATTTTATCGAATAGAGCAGTAATAACAGTTCACAAATGAAAACTTAAAAATAGTTTAAACGGCGTTCATACGGGAAAATCCCGTGTTTGAGAAATATAATATTTTACCGTGTACCGTGCAAAGTTGTCCTAAAACTGGTCAACTCTATTCGATAAAATCTCGTGTACGATATACGGGAAAATAATCGCCGTGTGAACGTGGCCTAACCGTCCCTGTAGAAAAGTAGCTAAAAAGTTTAGCCACAAGTTACACTTTTTAGCTTTTTTTCTAGCACCTTTATAAAATTAGCTAACTATCTATGAAGTTGCTAAGATGGCATCACTGCTGCCGATTTGACGTTGTGTCAAAAACGATTTGATGACCTATCAAAATTGGCATGTCATGCCATCAAATTGGCATTCCACCCCCATACACGTTCAATTCTATTTGAGCAAATTGGCAGTTTTATGCCGAATTGACAAATAGGCAGTATGGTGTATGGCTACCATTAGCCATAAAAGGCCTAAAAGTTTTGCATATTTAAAAGTTTACCGCTTCAACGAACTTAGTCTGGAACATGCTCGTTATAACCAACAACAAACTTAACAAGCTGTCTTAACTTTATCTTTTTAACTGCCTTCTTTTAGAAACTTTGACCCTTATGTAGTACTACATAGGTATCTTTGAGATTTCTTATAGTTACCCCAGTTTTAAGACTCGTAAGACTGCATAGATACCGTAATATTACGGCCAAGCATATACCTACTTATAGAAAACCCGTAATCCTGATGCAATTTCACCATACCAGTAATGTTTTAAGCTATATATGTGTAACATTAATGTTATCGTAAGTTACTCGTATACGTACATTATATAGGTATGTAAATAATACAACTACGTGTAAATATATTTTTTATGTAAAATGTAACGACATCTTGTATTTATTGAACGTTTAGAAACTCTATGTGGAATTGGAAAAATAAAAATTAATGAATATTTTATATTGTGTGTCATTTTATTTATCTTTTACTCATTACTTTTTTTTTTTGGTACAAACCCGCCTCACTATTCCCAAACCACTGCAACTCCTGAGAGCCAGAATCAACAGTGGCAACCACCAGAAAAGCGCCGAGACAATGAAGCTCGACGTGTCCCGGAGAATGAATTTACCTGTCTTGGATCCTGCAACGAAATTAATCAGAAAAGAATAGTGGAGGAGTATCGGAAAAATATGTTTCCACTTCTTCTTTTCATTACTGACTAGTTCACATCCTACTGCAACCTTTTTAAGCCGAGCAAAACCGCGCGGCAAAGATGGGTCTCTAACAATATTAATGAAGTACAATTTCCATCGACTCATTTTTTAAATTAATTAAAATATACTGAAAAGTAAGAATATTTCGTGAAAATAAGATGATTCCTAGAAACACTTATGATAAGATCTTAATTAAAATCTTCATTCAATGCCTACGTTTAAGGAATCACTGGAAGGCTTCTACTTAACCAAAAGAACGAAGTTATACATGTGAAGTGTCTCGAACAAGCCTTCATAGCAAAAGTAGGTAGGGTTATTTTTTTCTTTTAAAGTTGGTAAAATCATCAAATGAGTCCTCCGGCCCCGGGCAGGGCGGGAGGGACTGTCAGACTTGTACTGACTAAAATCCACGGTGTCCTTCAGTAGCCTGTTATCAACGAACTAGTGAATCAACCGTTGATCTCCGTCAACGTATACGTTAACTGAATATGTTAGTTGAATTCGTCAACGACGTTTATGAGTTGAAGTCGTTCGTTCGTTCGTTCTCGTTAATTACTCGTTGAATTAACGAGAACGAACGAACGAGTGTACAACTAGGAAATAATCCCGCAACCCCGGCAGGCTTTGGCCCTCTGAGAGGGGGGCCCCGTCATTATGCTGACGCTCTTTGAGGCGCGCGTGGGACACAACGCGCCATCGACCCGGGCATGATCCATGGTCGCTGCCCGTATGCCCGCGCCTACGGTGGCTGATGGAGATCGTCTTGCGACGTCCTTCGGCGTGTGCGTCCACAAACAGTAGGTAGGGTAAAGGGAGATTATTTGGTGAGACACGCAACTCAGTGATAGAGTCGTAAAAGTTTTTCAAAACGTTACTTAAGCATGCAGTAATGCGAAATGATGCAACTAGTTCACCACTAAAGTGGACAAGACGTCGTGACACATCATTTCGCATTACTGCAGGCATAGTTAACGTTTTGAGAGACTTTTAAGACTCTATCACTGAGTTGCCTATCTCACCAAATATAATCTCCCTTTACCCTCCCACTACGGAAACCCCGGAAGGAAAGTTGTCAGAGAACGACAAAGGACCCCATTTGTGGCATCTGGTCAATCTACTTCGCTTTGCGGACGTCCAGTGTCTCGGATACAAGGGTAGGTAATCAATTTTAGCATAGTGGCCATGTTATTGTCTTTAGAACATTAAGCCTGTTTCCCCACGGGATTAGGCAGTGATGCAGCTACTGGACTGATGTTTGTGTGTATATAACCATGTATTTTTAATCCCCACACTAGAATTTTGTGCTTTATCGTACAAACAGACAGGCTCGGAACAAAAGTATGAGACTCCAGACTGTATTGTTTTTTGAGCTGGTCAAATACCTAATTATACGACCTACAATTGGTCATGAAGCACAGTACTCATTTTTTTTCTCATGATGATGAAGCCATAATTATTATTAATGTTATTATCATCATCATCATCTCAGCCGTAGGACGTCCACTGCTGAACATAGGCCTCCCCTTTCGATCTCCACATTCCCTATCATAATCCAATGTTATTATGATAGGGGAAAAATTAAGGTATCGATTGTTGAAATAACGGACAAGTGATTGCACTCATCATTATTTTAAAACAACTCTGAAATTGCGAAAATGTCTCAACTGTCATAACCAACTTTTTAATGATGATTAACCCTCCTTTTTTGTAAAATTATGGACGCATTTTGAAGTTTTGAATTACACTTTAAACGTCCCAACCCAACCTTTTGTATTATAAAGGCAAAACAAATCTAAAATAAGTTAAGCATCAACAATTTAGATAAACACTGGGAGGTACTTACTCATCCGTGGACCGTTCCGTTTCCTGGACCCTGATTATCACAATGAGGACCCCGACATCTAAAGCTCGTTAACTGGGTAGGCCACAACCCACCGAGTTAATGAAGCAGGGTGCATCGGAAGCAATTGAGTAGCTGCTGCAGAGATACTTCGGTCACAGATAAATAATACTTCGGTTGACCACCTAATGACAATAGAGTATTTGACAGGGCCGGATTAACCATCTCGGAGCCCCTAGGCACAGCTCTTTCGGGCCCTCCCTTTTTCATACCACAACGTCCACAACAACGCAATTTGTCAATAATAGTCCTTGATACCATTTTGCCCTGTTTCAAATTAATATATTTTTGTCATTTAAAAGCGATTATTTAAGTATAAAAAATAATGTACACAAGTTAATGAATTAATAAAAGTGTCTCATACAGAAAAAAATAATTAGATTAATTATTTCAACACAACTAAAAAATTCAGACATTCACCGTCACTCTTATTAGTCCCAATAATGGAGGCTTTTACATTATAAAGTGAAAAAAAGTTTCACTTTTTTTGACTTTACCCATGGCGCGACGCGATTACAATTCGGTCGATTCCAACTAAAATTGAAATTCAACCTTGCTACTAAGAAAATAATGATCCAATTCGAATGACTTGACATCGTCGTGGCGATCGTGTTTTGTTTTTCATCTACCCGTACGTAGATAACAACGTGTTTTATGTCATATTATGTCGCAGTGGTAATTTAAGGTTGATTTTCACTTTTAGTTAGAATAGGTCGAATAGCAATCGCGTCGCGCCATGGGTCCCTTAAAATCAAAAAATAGTTTGACCCGTATTTATTCTTTGTTTTACCGACAAAAATTGCTGAATACCTGAGAATGAGAACTGTCTCATCAGGTATCCCGCAACCTGTTCAACTATATAAATTGAAAACTACAGTAAAAATAACATAAATACAGTACAAACAATATCACTAGAATCTTCAAATTAGCCAAAACCGAACACATTTTTAAGCTCGACTTAAGTTTCTTTAACAAGGGAATAAATCTCCGGCAAAACCCATTTACTATTCGAGAAGCCGCGACCAAATTGCTGACTACATAATAGAATCTCCTAGTACTTTTCCACGAGACTGTATCTCTATTCCAATTTGTAGAACATTTTTGTATCGGACTAGCCTTACTTGGCATCGGTATCCGAGCGGAATCTACTTGTTAACAATGATAAATGCGAATAGGTACTAGAGTGAGGTGGAAACATTTCTATTTATATTAGTTCCAGTTGTCAATTCATCTAAAGAATTACTTTCAGAATACTGTACATTAACAATAGATGTTTCTTACAAAATGGAATATTTTTTCATTGACAACGCATCACCTCAATTTATTTTGATTTTTCAGGTTTGGTTTCGTAGTAAAATTAGTGTAGTGAACGTATTTTTAGTCCATGAAAGTATTGTTAATGTTTTACAAATAATCCTGCACATTAATTTAAACGTAACGAAAGACAGCCGATAGAGACTGGATGAAAAAAGCTCAGGACCAGACATCTGTGGTGCATTATTAGTCACGTCTTTTCACGTTCACGTTCGTATTCACATCTTTTTTTAAATTAACATTATAATACTATAACTATACGGCCGACACTGCGTATGAGCAAACGTAGTGCGGGACGCCCTGCGTCACGAAGCATCGATGATTTGGAGAAGGTGGCTGACAGTGACAGTAGATGGCTGCGTACTACCCAGGACCGGGATAGTTGGCATTCTTTGGGGCAGGCTTACGTCCAGTGGACGGCAATTGGCTGAAGAGATCACTTACGGGATAAATCCCGTGATGACAGAGTTGTTTTATAAAATAATATACTTAAGGGTCAAACCTATGGTGCAGGGTGTGTGGCACACACGGGCGCCGGGTCTAAGGGGGGCACCGAGCGAATTTTAATTTTATGAAAGAACTACAATTTTTTTGTTCTTATAACCGCTTCCTTCTTGCACCATTTGCATTCAAATTTTTGTTTGAAAATATAACTTTTAATATTCTATTTTGACCCTACTCCTACTAGACTAGAGGGCGCTAGGGTACTGATTGAACACGGCCCCACAAGGGCTAGAGACGCCTGTGTATACTTTGTACAATCAGTATTCTTTGCTACGATTTTCCTATTACAATCCACTACGATAGAAGATCTACGAGCTTACTTCAGCTACGAGCTAAGAGTGGTGTTTGCGATCGTCTACTAAAACAATGGACCTATAGTTCCAACCTTGCTACCGAGCTACAGTCTTGAATGTAAAGAAAATAGTAGAAGTACGTGCGCTAACATGTGTTTAGTTACAAGTGAGCTGCAGTTTAGCTCATTGAGGTGTGCTCATCTCAGTGAGGCACTGCAGCTGTCAAAGGCTTTAAAGATTGATCAACACATCGAGATTTTTCTTTTCAAGTTGTTACGTGCAGCATGGCGTAAATACGGCGCGTATGATCTTTAATATAATTATTAATAGTAGTATTTAATTTGTTTCAGTTGGGGGTGTTTGTGTTAAAATGTTTGTAAATACGCCCACGAATGTGAAATTCCTAGGGTAGGAAAACTTTTTTCTTTTTTAACCGACTTCAAAAAAAGGAGGAGGTTATCAATTCGACTGTATTTTTTTTATGTTTGTTACCTCATAACTTGCGACTGGATGAACCGATTTTCATGATTCTTTTTTTATTCGAAAGCTGGTGCTTCCCGTGTGGTCTCATTGTCACCATTTCAGGATCTGATGATTGGATCTTGGAGAAATCGTGGGCAACCCTCAAATTTTATTAGCTGGCGTATTTCCCTTTCCGTGTTCAACTGGCGACACCGGTCTCGCGAAATCCACACCTTTTGTTTTACTACGGAATCCTACGACCCCGTGTTCAATTCGCGTCAACTGAGCACGCTTTTGCGATCAAGCAAAAAGAAGTTTTACAAAACAGTGTGTACGAGCGCCCTCTACATCTTACAAAACTCTCGGTTATTGTGTTATTTTTTTTTAAATTAATTGATTCGATCAAAATTAATAAATAAATAAAATAGGTACAAATAGATACCTATATTTAGGTGGCAAAAGAGACAGTGAAATTAATAAAAAAGTCACCGACTTCCGAAAGAAAAATATTGTAGGTTATTTTACTCTTTTTTGTGGTTGTTTTTGAAGGCGGTCACATTTTTTTTGAAAAAGTTTTTTTGTGACAATGTCTGTTCAAAAAAATTAGCACGTATTATTTTCTTTCACTTATTATAAGTACAGTATTCTCCTAGAGTTATTAATAATTTAATCTATTCTCGCTGACTTACAACGCGGAGACATGCCTGGAATAACTATAAAATACGTGGCAGGAAGCTATTTAGAAAATAAACAAACTAACTTAATTAATTACTAAAGCTTGAGTACACGTTGTGTACCTATACGCGATGACAGAATCTCCTAGCGATTATTTTATTTTTGGGCCATAGTATCTGCCAACTCTTTTTTTTTTTTTTTTTTTTTTTACGTGGTAAAATCATCAAATGAGTCCTCCAACCCCGGGCAGGGCGGGAGGGACTGTCAGACTTGTACTGACTAAAATCCACGGTGTCCTTCGGTAGCCCTTTGTGTGCCGGAGTCGCGGTATACGTGTGTCCCGCAACCCCGGCAGGACTGTGGCCCTCTATAGGGGGGCCCCGTCACTATGCTGACGCTCCTTGAGGCGCGCGTGGGACACAACGCGCCGTCGACCCGGGCATGGTCCTTGGTCGGGCAGCGAGTTGCCCTTTACTCGCCGCCCGCATGCCCGCGCCTACGGTGGCCGGAGATCGTCCCGCGACATCCGTCGCCGTGGGCGTCTACCACTGCGTCTCGGGCGGAGAGAGGACGGTATCCTCTGCCTCAAGCGGCCCGCCTCCTCCTTCGCGAGCATGACTGCTTCGCAGAAGGAGGCGACCGCCTCCCACTCCGTCTCGCCCCGCAGCATGGCCGCAACCAATGCCGGGCGCGAGAGGTCTCCGCCTATCGCCGCGGTGAGGACACGGCGGTGCTCCGCCCAAGCTGGGCATTCCTGCACCGTATGCTCCACCGTGTCCTCCGGGCGATCCTCGCAGTGGTGACACCCGGGCGTTTCCTCCTTTTTTATCATGCACAGGAACCTCCCGAAGCTGCCATGTCCGGTGAGGACCTGTGTCATGCGGTAGGTGAGGACGCCGTGGGACCTATCCAGCCACTCCTCAAAGAGGGGTCTTACAGCCGCGACTGCGGCTAGCCCGTACCTCGGTTGCGATAGTCGTTCTCTCCAGACTGCCCTGAGATCGCGCCGGAGCTCTTCCCGCCTCGTCTCGACTTCTCGAGGCATTAGGGATACGCCCCGACTCCGCGCCTCCACGCGCCACTCGTAGACGCGCAGGAGGGCAGTCGCCTCCAGATCCCAGGGCAGTGATCCGGCAAGGAGGTTGGCCGATTCGCCGGCGATCGTGCGGTATCCTCGGATCATTCGGATTGCCATGACCCTCTGGCATGCGACCAGCTTCTGTGGTCGCGTCCGAATGCTCAGGGCCCACACGGGGGCCCCGTAGAGGGCCATGGACCGCACGACGCCGGCGTGTAACCTCCGGCAGGGGGCGTTTGGCCCGCCGATATTGGGCAGGAGCCGCCCGAGGGCGGCTTAATCCGTAGATGCCCGGTTCAGCCTTGGGGCCAAACGCGAGAAATGCTCCCCGAAGTTCCATCGGCTGTCGAGGACGAGTCCCAGGTACTTCATCGTACCGCCGACGCCGATGCGAACCCCCCCCACCGTTATGTGGGACTCTGTCAGTGGCGCATTCAGATGGCCATGAAAACACATGGCCTCTGTCTTGTGCAGCGCCACTTCGAGTCCCAACTGCCGGATCCTCTCGACGACTATCGCAACCGCCCGCGTCGCCAAGTCGGCCGCCGCCTGGTGCGACACTCCCTCCGCCAGGACAAGCGTGTCGTCAGCGTAACATATTACGCTGACGTCTAGAGGGAGGTCGCCGCGCAGCACCCAGTCGAAACCGATGTCCCACAGGTGCGGTCCCAAGACCGATCCCTGTGGGACACCGCACGACATCTCTCGCCGGTTCCACTCTCCCCGGTGACCGGGGTAGATGACGGCTCTGTCCGTCAGGTAGTCCTCGACCGTGCGACGGAGGTAGGTCGGCACCCGGTGATACCGGAGTGCCTCCCTGATGCAACTCCAGGGCAGGGTGTTGAAGGCGTTGGAGATGTCCAAGGACACCGCCACGACGACCCTGCCCCGGGCTACTGCATCCCCCGTCGTGAGGGCTCTAACGCGCATGATGGCGTCCACCGTAGAGCGCCCCCTGCGGAAGCCATACTGGCTCTCCGACAGGTTCGGGCCCACGTGATTTAGGTGCCCGACGAGGCGGTCTGCAATTACTCTCTCAAGGAGCTTGCCCACCTCGTCGAGCAGCACGATGGGCCGGAATGCGGACGGAGAGTCCGCAGGGCGCCCAGGCTTCTGGATGAGGACCAGTTTCCCCGTCTTCCAACGAAGCGGGAACTGGCCCCTCGCCAAACACGCGCTAAAGAGCCCCCCCAGTCGAGGCCCGAGAGTCCCGAAGGCCAGGACCCAGGCTTTTCCTGGCAGGCCGTCGGGTCCTGGGGCGGTATTCTTGGCTTTGAGCCGTTGTACCGCCACTCTCAGGTCTACCTCGGTCACCTCTGGAGCATCGTAGACGTCGTCGTCGCTGTGGTCCGCGTTCGCGTCAGCTTCGCACTCGCTGTCAGACTCCGTCCGAGGCGGAGCTGCCATCGGCGGGGGAGCATGGTCCCCTCGCGGTGGGAACAGGGCGCTCACCACGTCCTCCACGAACTGTGGCTGGAGACTCTGCGTCAACGGGGGGGCCCAGGGGCGGAGCTTGCCTCGCACCCACCTGTACGGCCAGCCCCATGGGTCCCTGTCCAGAGTCTCCACCAACTCCTTGCGGGCCTGTTCCTTGGCCCGCAAGATTGCGTCGCGGAGGGCGGCCTTCGCTGCCCTGTAGCCCTCATGCAGCTCCGCCTCCAAGGCGGCCGCATCCGGAGGTCGGATGCGGCGCCTGCGGAGCCTGGAGTACCGGCGTCGCGCGGCAACGCACGCCTCGCGCAGCGATGCTAGCTCGCGCGACCACCAGTAGAGCTGACGCCGGGCGCGTCCTTGCCGGACCCGGGGCATGGCCACGTCGCAGATATCGGACATGGCCTCCCGGAACCACTCGGCCTCGTCGTTTATGTCAGCAGGCCTGTCCGGTGGTGACACCCAGGCCTGCACGATCGAGGCTTCCAGGAATAGCTCCCGGTCCAGCTGTTTCAGCGCCCATCGCGGACCACTTGGGTTCCGTCGGACCGGCGCGTCTGGGGTCTGGGCGGAGACGTCAAACCGGATATACCGGTGATCGGAGTAAGTCTCCGCCTCCTCCACAACGCGCCAGTCGGTGACGCGCGGCGACAGGGCGGCGCTGGCAAACGTTACGTCTACCACCGACTCGCCCGTCCACCGCACGCACGTGGGGACAGAACCCCGGTTCTCAATGACCAGGCCCTGCGCCAGGGCCCAGTGCTCGAGCAACCTGCCCCGCGCAACGTCCGTGTACCGGGAACCCCAAGCCACGTTCTTGGCGTTGAAGTCCCCGAGGACGAGCACGGAGAGGGAACCGAATGCGACGACGACGTCTCCCAGCTCCACAAGGGAGTCCTGGAACTCGGCGAGAGTTCGGCTCGGGGAGAAATACACGCCTACCACGACGATCTCCCCGAACCGGGCTGCGACGATCCCGCGCCCTCTCTCAACACGATCGAGGGGCGGGGTACCGGCGGCGGCCGACGAAATAATGGTCACCGAGCCGTCCAGGTCCGCAACCCAGTCGTTCCTGGGCTGGACAAAATACGGCTCGGCGATGCTATCGGCGACGTTTATCAACCACTCCGCCATGCTCTGGAGCAAAAGGTCCTGAGCAGCGGCGCAGTGGTTGATGTTCGCCTGGAGGAAGCGCAATGGAGACATTATTCTGAATCCATTGCGGCCTCCTCCAGGGCCCCCTGCGAGGGCGCAGCCACGGCGGCGGCGGCGGCAGCGGGAGCGGCGGCGGCGGCGGTGGCAGTGGCAGCGGTGACGGCGGCGGCAGAGGGCCTACCTCTGCGCCTGGCTTCGGTGGGTGGAGCGCAGGACTTTCCCCCAGCCCGGTGATCGGCCGGCTTGCCAGCCGCCTCACATGCGAAGCAGTGAGGCGGGGCGGAGCACGAGCCGGCCTTGTGACCGGGCTGACCGCAGCGGAAGCACCTATCGCTGCGGTCCACCTCCGAGGTGCAGACGCATGCCGCGTGGTTACCCACTTGGCAGCGGTAACACCTCAGGGGTCGGGGTTCCAGGATCTTGACCTGCGCCGACACCCATCCCACCAGGAGCCTTCGGCCCTCCTGAATCTTTTTGGCCGACCGCAACGGGGCAGCTAACCGTGATGGTTTGCAGCCCCGTTAAAGCCAGGACGCAGGGCGCCCGCCCTCACCTCGTCTGAGGAGCACCCCCCAGTCCTGGCAACGGCAGCCACCACGTCTTCCGACGTCACGGAGTCATCCAGACCCAGTATGCGCATGTCTGCGCGCTTTGTGGGTCTGGAGACTCGGGCCTCCTCCGCATTTAGGGACGCTCTGAGCCGTTCGGCCAGAGCGTCAGCGGTGGGGCCGCTGGCCGCGCCGGGGAGCTCCAACATGCGGGCCCCCGTTGCGGTGACTCGCAAACGGAGGCCGCCGGCGATGCCGAGCTCCCCAGAGGTCTATCGCCTCCCGCGCCTTCGCGAGCTACGTCGCGGTACGACACACCCCTCTTGACCGCGTCTTTTCTGCAGTGAGATGACCACAGCCGCGGTCTTAGGGGCGCGCAATCGCGCCGCGACGTCGCGTTCCTTGCGCTGTCGCCGCCTCTCCCTCCGCTTTTTGGTACGGGCCGCCTTGGCAGCCTTCCTCCTCTCCCCGGCCACTTGCCAATCGGCGCCGGCCGGAGGAGCCTCCGGAGTAAGGCTGCTGCTGCTGGGGTGGCCGGCGATTCTGCCTGGGCCTTCCGTTTGGCCGCCAGCGTTTTTCGGGCTGGCCTATCAGGCGTCGCAGGCGTCGAGGTCGGATCGGCCACGACGACCCCGACGGGCCCGGCCTTGCCTGGCTGGGCCCGGCCGGAGCCGATTTAAAAAACTGCAGGGGCCGACCTCGCCTCCGCAGGGGCCGTCCAAACCGGGGCCGTCTGCGCAGGGGCGATCCGCGCCGGGGCCGCTCTCGCCTGAGGCGGCCTTGTCGTCGGGGGGGAGTTCGACGCGGCCGCGGCCGCGTACGAAGACGCCAGCGGGGGCCTTAGCACGCGGCTCTCAAGCACGGAGAACCGCTGTCAAAGGCGGCCAGCTCCTGTCGCACCAGGTGAGAACAGGATTCTCCCCCGGCGCTGGCCGGCCTTTCTCCTTGGGGTTCCCCGGTGGTGCCCCCCGACGTCCTGCCGCCTGCAGTCCGGCCAATTCGGCCCTCAGGGCGGTTTTCTCCTTCTGGAGAGCCCCCATGGCGGCGGTAGGCGGGTGATCTCCGTCCAAAGATCGGACAAATCGTCCCTTGCCGACGGAGTTTCGCCATAAAGTCGCGCCGCCGCCACGACTCGGATGGAGGTTATGGCCTCCGCGATCGCGTCCTCGCGCGTCTTCTTCCTTCTTTTCATGGCGACCACGCGCATCGCGGACGCCACGACCTCCTTCAGTTTGGCCTCGTTCGAAGGCCAGACTTGTGTTGGGCTCTCCAAGGGAGGGCCCCCTCCCCGAAGTCTTGCCTCGGCCCTTACCCCGCACGCTCGTGGGGATCTTAACGAGGCAATCCCTTCCTCGGACGACGATATAGCGCCTTTAGTTTGATTGTCTCATGCGTACATAGCAGATTTTTATTGTACTTAGTACTAATAGTAACATGAGACAATCAAAGTATTAGAATAAAGTATCTAGAAAGTTGGTCATAGTTTTATGGAAGTAGATTCAATGCATAGTGCCATAGAAAAAGAAAAAAAGTACACAGACACGTATTCGGCCATAGATTGGAAGGGATCATGCTACGGGCAAGATGCCAAAAAGACACAATAAAAATGTAAATCCATTTAATGTAATCTGAATTATCATATCAAGACATGATTGATGTAAAAGCACTTGCTTCGAAAATAATTAAAAACAAAACTATAGCGGAGAATGGGGAGAAAGTGTGCTGGTTGAAAATAAATGTCTTAGATTTGAAAAAGAATTACCTGGTTTTATTAAATACAGATACGATTACGATGCCATATAACTTACTAAATACTCTTTGTAAACCAGGGAGACTCCTAGGAGAACACCAAACTCTGAAATGCCAACTTTAAATACTGAAGATCTTCCCCGGGCATATAAACAATGTCTTCCTATAACAAAACAAAAAAGAAAGACCTTTTACAGCTACTGTAAGAAAATATAATTCCTAAAGAGCTTCACGGCTGGTACGAAAGTTTACCATGTTCAAACGAAGACCAGGGTCCATCACGCTCCACTCATTCATCTGAAGTCGATGAGTAAGCTTATTTTGGCCCCTTGCTAACAGCATGAGTGAAATGATTTTACAATAGGGTTTTTACATTGTTAAATTAACGTAATGTTTATTTTTAGATCATGTTTTGTAATACATTTGTTATTAATTTTAAATTATACTTTTTTGTGATGTGTTTGCTCTTTCTATCTTGGTCAGAGATGACAGAGACAAAGTCTACAATGGAGCGATTTTTACCCAGAAGGAGCCTGTTCACTCTAACTTTGAAGGGATTTACGCTTGTTTGACAAAATGGGTACCTAATTATGTTTATGTCTTTTTTACAAGTATACATTTAAGTATTGATTAGGTACGTAGCCATTTCAATGAGGGTTTTCCCGTATGAAGAATCCACTAGATGGCAATACGTAGGCTTGTGGTCTATCTGCTCCGTGATTGGTTAATTTTGACATTTCTGACAATGTCTCATCGAAAAAAAACCAATCATGCTGCAGTTGGAACTCACGTACGTATTGCGTGGTCTAGTGGATTCTTCATATGACAGCTCTTTGAGGCGCGCGTGGAACAATACGAGCCGTCGACCCGGGCTTGGTCCTTGATCGGACGACGAGGTACACCATTGCTCGCCGTCCGCAAGCCCGCGCCTAACGATGGGCCGGTAATCGCTTTGCGTGTACAACCGTGTCCGGTGAGGACCTGCGTCAGACGGAAGGTGAGGACGCCGTAGCGCCTATCCAGCCACTCCTCAAAGAGGGGCTTTACCGATTGCGGCGTGCCCGTGCTATAGGTATCTACTAATGTTTTTCTGCTGCAAATTATTCGATAATTGATTTAAACGTAGGTACCCTACGTACACATAGTTTCACTCTATAAAAGAATATTTAACGAAAAACCCAACAAAAACTATTTGTGTGACAAGCTAAAAGTAACCTTAATTTTTCAACTTAAGAGTCAAAATTCCAATGAAAGCACAAGAGTTATCAACTTCTCCCACAACTCAAAATGATTGATAATCAAACTCTTTGAAAAAATAAATAAAATAAATAATTATCAGTACATAGTTATGACATAATTATTAAATAATGTTGTTCAAACGTTCTTACGGTTAACAAAGACGTACTTAATCGTATTATTTCTAATTCTTAGGGTGCTTGTACACGGCGATGTAACCCGCGCAAGTGCCTCAACATGCTCAAGCTACATGCGCCGTTACACGCCCCCCGCGGGTAGCTTGATCAAGTAGCTTGCGTGTTTTTCGCGCGGGTAAACCGCAAACCCGCACCATTACTTGCGCGAGTACAGAAGAAAACAGATCAGAATATTTCGCGCTAAATTCTCTTAAAAAATTTAACGATACTTTCGTCAGGTGCATTTTAGTTTTAAGGCAATTATAAACAACTTAATTTATTTAATTTTATTTGCCTAGTATCTTAAATTGATCATTATCTAGATGTAAAGTTAAATAGATAACATCAAGTATTCATAAATTAAGTACGTGTTATCAGAATTCTAAATAGCAGAATTAAATAAATAGATCTTATTTAGTTTTCCTAAAACTTAGTTAGTTTTGTGAAGAATTTTGTAAGTTGAGGACAAAATTAAACAACTCATGTTATTTAATTTATTTGATATTCAAGTATCAGACCACAGTTATTGATTTATTTACTGAGTTATTTATTTTTCCTATAAAAAATAGTGTTTTCTGAAGATATTTATTATTCCACTGTCCGACAAAATTGGCTATATTTTTGGAACGGAATAAGATACGAGTTCGCCTGTAAGGCTCAAATATGCGGCATGTTTTAGGTGTTTTGAAAATAGGGAATCAAGTCGAATATCGCCAAAATCGGAGTTATTTAGTTTTAGCGAACTACGGTTAATATAGAAACATCTCACTCGAGTACTCAACTTATTGTTACACAATCACATTCACTTACTACATTAAAAGACAACTACTTCATTAACACTAACAATGTCAATTAATAAAAAACCGGCCAAGTGCGTGTGGGCAACGCACATGTATCGTTCCGTAGTTGCCTATCAAAATACTTATGCGAACTCACGGGATTCTAAGTGTGATTCGCTGAATTTAATATTAAAAAAAGAATTTTCAAAATCGTTCCAGGAGTCTTTGAGAAATCGGGGAAAATGCATAAGAAAATAAGATTACGACGAATTGAGAACCTACTTTTTTTTGAATTTAGTTAATTAAAAACTCTTTGACAAAAAACCTACATATCCCCAAAAAACATACCTATAAAAGCTTGTAAAATAAAGTTGACAAACTTACATTTTGCAGTTCTCTCCGAACATTTTGTTTAAGAAAATATGAAAAATCCAAGTACTATAAGTTGGTCGACTATTTACGTAAATTGTAAAGTTCTTAGTATCATGATAATTTTTTTTAAACTAGTCGTTATATTGCTACTATGAATTTTTTCACACCCACAAACATAACCGTTTAGCTGGTAGAGGGGGGGGGCACTAGAATCGAGCAAAATTTAGCACATTTAAAGCTTAATATTTCACACGAATTTTTTAACTATCATTATTTTTTAAAGGCCTATTTAATGATACCCCACACTGCCAACTCTTGCCGGGTACGCGAGAAACCTAAAAATTACTTGAAAAGGTTGGGGTGCATAATACACTTGACACTTACATAATGGCGCAATTTCATTGGTTGTAAGTCGTTCGGTATCCAGCATATACAAACATCTCACTCGAATACTCAACACTAGACACACAATCACATTCACGTACTACATTAGCTGTGTTAAAACAACTACTTCATTAACACGTAACAATGTCACGGTTGTATTATATAAAAAAGAAGCCGTAAAATCTCCGACTCCTAAGATACAGGTCTGCGTACCTAGTTTAGGAGCTTGGAAAAAAGACATTTTATCGTAATTTTGATTGTACAACCTGCATTATCCTTATGCTACGTTCTGTGCTGTTGTTTAATGTACAAATATTAATAATATTATATGGGAAGTCCTCGTAGGCGAGATAACAACCAATACTAAGTGTTCGTTACACCGTCTGCAGTGATTCCCCTATCGACCAATGAAATCATCGGTCGATATACAGCTTGCTGGTTTAATAACTGGCGACAAACAATGCGGGCACTATCGACTAATGAAAACGGGTCTCCGAATGCGGCCCCTGTGGCACGCGTCTGGCATCTCAGACTTCTGGCCATGCGGCATGCGGCTAATAAGGCTATTTACCTACTAATTAAATTGCACCATTACTCTACTGGTAGCCCCCTTTAGTAACATCTCCGGAACATCGCGCGCTGCTATTGATTTGATAGTCCCTAATACTGACTTCGCATCGGTATACTTGACCCGATTTTTTACCCAGATAAGATCAACTTTCAAACTCGTGTAGCTAGAGAGAGTCAGAAACTTCAATTTTCTTATCTTTTGCTGATTGAAGTTTGCTATGAGTTTGGCAGGTAAGGTAAATACTTCGGAAAAACTAACTAAGCGGTTCCGATTTATTCAGGGTTTTAGAAGTACCGAATGATTTTGAAGGGAATTTACTTATGTAAGCAGTTTAGTTATCATTATCTTCCTGCCCATATATTTTACTTGGGGTCGGCGCAACACGTTTGTTTTTTTTTTTTTTTCCACAACTATCACACAACGCCATCTAGTCCCAAGCTAAGCAGAGCTTGTGTTATGGGTACTAGACAACTGATAAACATACTCATATATTTTTTAAATACATACATATTATAGATAAATTACACCCAGACACAGAACAAATGATCGTGCTCATCACACAAACATTTGTCCTGGGTGGGAATCGAACCCACGACCCCCGGCATTGCAGTCAGGGTCACTAACCACTAGACCAACGGGTCAGTCGGAAAGGCCAGCTTCCATTCCTTTTTCTTTCATATCATTCCTTAGACAAAATATCCATCTTTTAATTCTCCGATAGTTATGTGCTTTTTTCTTTTGCCAGTGGTATCGGTCCCGACTTACGAATTGTAGGTCGTAGGTTCGAACCCCGCCAGGCGCATTACTTTGTGTAATTTATTTCATCACCACTGCTCTCAAAACGGTGAAGGAAAACATCGTGAGCAAACCGGCATGTCTTAGAACCAAAAATTTGAAGACATGTGACATCTACCAACCCGCACTGGGCCCGCGTGGTGGATTATGGCCCACTCCCCTCACAGAGAGGAGGCCTGTGTCCCAGCAGTGGGAACATTATAGGCTGATGATGATATGTGCTTTTTTCTTATACAGTAGTTTTCCCAAGAATTTAAAACACGCTGCATTAAAGGGTAATAAAACAAACACAAGTTACTCGTACAATTCATTTAATTTTCCTTTTAAAAAAACTTATACCTTGACGCCTTTGATAGGTAAAAGGTGACAAAGTATACATTGTTTTTGTTCTAGAATCGTACGAAGCCGTGGCAGGTTGCTAGGTCAAAATAAAACGTTACACAAACTTAACGCCTCCATAAATCCATGAACACTTCCTTACCCAAATTATCACTTCATGTTCACTCGACATATGACGCCGTATCTACATCACAAACAATTGTTTCTGCTCAATCAACTTAATGATCACCTACCGCTGATTAATGAGCTTCGTCGATTGAATATCCTGTATAATATTCAAGCTCCATTGAATTCGGAGAAGGCGTTTTAACGAGAAGTTCTTCTGACAGTGATGGCGTAGTGGATTAGTGATGGGCTGTTGAGCTAATGGTTTTTAGGTAAAATCGAGCTTGACGCAATTCGACCGATTTTAACTACGAGTAAAAATCATCCTTAACTCTACGACATATGACATAAAACGTGCATTTATCTACAGATAGATGAAAAACAAAACACGCTCGCCACGACGACGTGTCTGTCAAATTGCATCATTTTATGGGGTGACTGGCAATTAATGTACGATTTAAACACGTGATTGTGCTCATGATAACAAACAATTTTTATTATGGGAGCAAAGGCAAAATCGCGAAAAAAATATCAGCTGTTCAGTACAATAAGCAAACATACTCGTAAATGTACTGAATAGCTGATTTTTTTTCGCGTTTTCAGGTTTATTTCCATAGTAAAAGTTGTTGGTTATCATGAGCACAATCACGTGTTTAAGTATCGTACACTAATTACCAGTCACCCTATATATGAGAGAGAGAGAGAGAGAGAGAGAGAAGGCCGAATACGACTTGGTAGATGTCACAAATCTTATTTTTTTTAGTTCTACAACATGTCGGTTTCTCAAGATGTTTTCCTTCGCCGTTATCAGATCAGCTATTGTAAAATAAATGACACGAAGTAATACGCTTAACTCCCAGGGTGAGGCCTATATCCAGCAGTGGACTACAATAGGCTGCAAAGATGATGATGATGATGATGAATGGACCTAGCTGGATTGAAACCTTCAAGTCGTAAGTCGGGTTTGTTACCACTAGATCACCACTGTTCTTTTAATTTGACTATGGAAGTAAAATCTTAAGGTGCTCCCACACAGCAGTTATACATATAACGTTATACAACATTGTGTAACTCGATCACATTTATAATACAGGTAACAATACTCTACAACATGTTAAGAAATGTTATATGTTATAAACGCTCCCACATTGGTTGAACTCGTTGTATAACATCGTATAACATTATGTTCAATCAGTTTGGGTTTCGCTGAGGCTCTAATGATGTTATACAACAAAAGCTATATTTTGTTATATCATATTGTAATCAGTTGTAAAACATTTTGTTAAGTGAAGTTGTATAACATCAATAACAATTTATTATAATTTGCAACAATGTATAACTTTTGTTATAATTTATTTAAAAAAGTCAGTCTCTAACGTCATATATGTTCTACTGTGTGGGAGCACCTATAGAATTAAGATTATAATTTGCGCCGTATCCCATGAGTTTAGTAAATTGTATAAGGCCTGTTGACGACCACTCGAAGCATGGTGAATCACCATGGGCGGCGAGCAAGTAAGATCAAATTGCTTAGAAATGTTTGAAACACGCTACGAGGTGCCGCCAGTGGCGAATTAGGGTACACAGTAACGTTACAAAGTAACTAATGTCTTAAGGCGGCCACATACATTAGTTTTTTTCCGTTCGGAATTCGAAATGATGAATGAAATGTGAAAAACATGCACACACATTTGTGTGAATTCAATTATGTGTTCGAATAGAAAATGGATCAGGATTCCTGATGTATGTGGCCAGCCTTATTCGTCGTCGTGAAGACGTGAACGGGCTATAAGTTTGCTATCTGACCCATTCACTCTGACCTCACAATATCTCATAATTCTTCACCTCCTATCTTTAGGGTTGATCCCCAGCTGGCCTCACCTATTAACCAAACCTTATTAATCGATAGAATCTATCTAAGGAGACGGAGAAGTAATATTATTCAGCAGATTCTGAATTTCTGATATTGGTTTATTGTGTTCAGTCAAGCGTTTTATTAATATTTGAAACCTAGTTACATTTTGGCCAGTGGAAACAAAAAATATATTATATAAACCTGTTTTATCATTCTTTGGATATTTTACAATATCCAATTATGGTATCTATTTTTTTTTAACGTGGTAAAATCATCAAATGAGTCCTCCCACCCCGGGCAGGACGGGAGGGACTGTCAGACTTGTACTGACTAAAATCCAAGGTGTCCTTCAATAGCCCTTTATGTTCCGGGGTCACGGTAATGGAATAAGTCCCGCGACCCCGGCAGGCTTTGGCCCCTCTGAGAGGGCCATCATTATGCTGACGCTCTTTGCGGCGCGCGTGGGACACAACGTGCCGTCGACCTGGGGAATATTGTATCTATAGGAAAGGAATAAGTATGGCATATTTATTGGCCTTACTCTTCTTCTCCATCCATCAACATTCATACATTCTATTAGTCATATCAGAGGGATGGCAATCTCATCCCTCCTGATCAGTGGGTACTTCGTTATTAATTTACTTTAAATAAAAAACTAAGTACCTACTCGTACCTACAAGTTTCAAAGGAAAAAGATAAAATCAGCGACAGATACAAAATAAGCTGACTTGCAATATTATAAACGAGTTAGGAAAACTTGCCGACTCGCGCCCGCAATCCAAAACTGAGCTAATAGAAAAAACTGAAAATTCTAAGTTACGCAGACGGAATATTTACTAGATAAGTACTTGTCGAACTTCGTCAATTTATTCGTAAGTCTTCTAGATCCCAAACTGTAAAAGATTCTTCAAAAAGATAAGGTAGACGCTGTTTTCTTAAGTTATTTTAAGTGGTTTGAAATGAGATGAATAAAACGTGATGTCTAGGTATCTAAAAGAAACTCTTATGTACAGAATTCACATTACCGAAGCATGTACACCTATGTAGGAGTCTTTTTTTTAACTAGCCTGCTCTGACCCACTCCTTGGCAAAGGCCTCCCTCCACTCCTTCCAGTTCTCGCGAGCCCGTGCTTCCTCTTTTCAGTTTGAAAGGAATCTATCCAGTTCGTCCCCCCATCTCCTTCGTGGCCAAAACTGGCTCAAAACTGGAGCACTGATACAGTGAGACGGCTCTCACTGTATCAGTGCTCCAGTTTTGAGCTATTTTGGCCCACAGTTTGTCCGGCAGACATGTCAGAATCAAAAATTCTTTAAAAAAAAATCTGTTTTCAGTTTTTTTTTATGAATGAAAAGATTACCGTTTATTTTAACATTTTGCTTTTGATTTCACTTCTGTGGCTCGGTTGGAAAGAGCATCGGATGTACTGAATCCGGAGGTCGTTAGTACAAATCCTGCTCGCGGTTCGAATTTTTCTTTCTAAAGAAAATGTTTGAAATTCGGTTCAGATTCGTTAATGCTTATGATGCTTATGATGATTTGTAAAATATTTATATTTATTTTGATATATTTCAGATATTTATGAACTAGATTTGAAGTGGTATTTATGAAATAACGACCGTAATAATAACATACTTACCGTATTTTTGGCTTCATAATAATGTTAAGTTTTAAGTTATTTTTGTTTTGTTTCTTTTCTTTACTGTGTGCACTTGTGGCATGTGCCAATAAACGTTTTTTCTTTCTTTCTTTTAAATAGTATTAAATAGGAAAGTCAAATTGCCCTTTCTTTCATTTCAGTCTCGGAGTGACCGATTAGCCGACAAGTCACTCCGTATAACTCTAAAGATCACTAAAGGTGAAACTTCTGTTGGGAAATAACTTCTCTCCAACTCCGAAGGCACGTGAAAATCCGATTATTCAATGTCAAAGTGGATGTCGATTAAAGGTTTCAGAAAAGACTGATATTTATAGCTGAACATTTTTAAAAGCTAAGTGTTACAGACATCCTTTTTAATGAAGAGAGAGGTGGGTGAACTTATCGAAAAGTTCATGGGTAACCCTCGTTTAATTAAATATACTGGAAACGGGGGTAGTAAATTATTTTAGACGTCCTTTCTTTGAGAACTTTTTACTCTAAGGGAGCGGCCACATCTTCGTCTAAGGCGAATACGCCGCAAATGCGCAGCTCGCGCGCCGCTCGCTCGCGAGCTGCGCATTCGTCAGATGTGGAATGAGTAACTTTTATCAATGACTGTTTGTAAACATAATTATATTAAGCACTAGTGTTTGCCCGCGGCTTCGCTTGCGTTAATTTAGAATTTGGGAAACAATACGGATCGTGTAAGTGGCACCATCTGGAATATGAACGTAAGTTTTCTCGCAACTGCTCTCTTCTGTTATTCGGGATAAAATACCTTATATCTGTGTCTCTCTCAAACTCCGACAACGTAGCTGCTAAATTTTGCGGCGATCAATTCAGTCAGTAATGCGTGAAAAGATGAAAACAAAACATACTTTGATTTTTATTATTGTTTCGATCAATAATGTTATATCTAGGTACATAGTTTCTGGAAACGTCCTTAGAGCGACATTATGTCAAACAACCGTGTTTATCTTAAACATTAGATAATTTGTGATTTAAGTATCGCTGCAAATTTAACGAAAGCATTGCTCATATCTTCCTTTAGCATACCTAATTAACTGACTTCGATAAGTATACAACTTGTCGTCGTATAAAACAAAATCTAATTTGAACAAATTAAAACAAATAAACACAAATTATAGAAACCCTGATTTTTTTATAATCTTTAAAATTCCTATACCGTCGAAACAATTACATTTTAAAAAATATCCAACTTACTACCTACAATTTAACTCAGTGTAGATTTGGTATCCTATAGAACTTTGAAATAAGATAGTAATAATTGACTAATTGCGAATAATATTGAAACTGAAGTATGTACAGTTCTTATTATTTGAAACTTTCATACAAATAAATAAAACACAAAGAGTGAAAATGAAAACTGCGAGATTCGATCCAGAGACCCCTTGCACGAAAGTCAAGTAGGTTACCAACTAGACTGGCTTGTACGCTGACGGTGAATCTCAAATAGCGGTCGTTATACAAAATGTCAACAATGACTGAAAATCAACATATTATAAAATTGCTAATCCCCCAAGGTGGATAGCGTAATTATACATATCCTATTAATTGAAGAGCAGTTTAAGGAATATTTGAGGAAAAATTGACTAAATAATATCCAGTGGTTTAGCTTCCAACTATCAACAAACACTTAAAAACAACAAAATTATGAATTTTGTTGTTTTTAAGTGTTTGTTGATAGTTATTATTGCTTATCTCCCAGGAAAAATAGCGTAATAATACATAGCCTATTAACAGAAGCATATTATTAGGAATATTTGAGGAAAATTTGATCGACAACTTTACAGTAGAGATAGATCAAATCAAAAAAACATAAAAAATTTCGAAAGAAAAAAAAAGTTGATTTGGCATCAGAATCTATCCCTTATCTCGAAAAAAATACAAAAAGAAAAAAATATTCAATGTACAGGAATAACAACTCTACGATTTTATTATTATGTAAAGATAAAGATTTTCTGCAACAATAACCTCGAAGTTGAGGTATTCCTCGTAGCGCTCCTGTTTTGAAGCGCTCCTGTTTCATTCCTCTAAGCGCTCCCAAAAGGAGCGCTTGGAGGAATTATTAAAAATATTAAAATTTATTTCCTCGTAGCGCTCCCATGATTAAGTTTTGGATAGAGATGGGACTATACTAACTGAAATTTATCGATAATTTCAGTAATAACTAGATAATAAGTAGAACACATTGTTATAATATACAAGTATCGGCCCGTCCCGGCTACGCACGGGTTTGGTTTTTTTTTTTTGTTTGTTTTATTGTAAATCCTTTAATTAGTCCACCAAATAGATGAATATAATCTGCCGACATAATGTTTATTATTCTTTGACTTATTCGTCAACTCGCGCACAATTAACTCGCCCGCTCGAGCGAGTTGGCACATTCTGATTTTATCTTTTTTTGTTGTAGTCAACTAGCCACTGAACGAAAAATTACAGTTCTAAAAGTGTTATAATAAATTCAATATAGAAACCTACTTTATAAGTATAGGCGTTGTACGATTTAAATAAAAGGAATGTAGTTTTTTAATAGGTATATTATGTATTTATAATTTACAACACATGCCAAACAAAAAAAAAACTGCTTATATGTTACCTACATCTTGAAGATTATCAACAATATCACGTTTTTCTAGTTTCTTTTTCATAAATAACCTAGTATGTAACATGACTAAACTAAACAAATATACAAGTAAAATACAAGTAAATTACAAGTAAAATCAACAATATCAAAATACATTTGGTTAATTCGGCCATTCTCCGGTTGCAAGTTTTTATTTGTCCGCGCTTACTTAATCCGTAATATGATCATATTCAAGCGTGGTTTTTTTTTATATGTTAGATTACGACCGTATCTATCATCATCATCATCATCATCAACAGCCGGAGGAAGTCCACTGCTGAACATAGGCCTCCCCCTTAGACCGCCACGCCGAACGACAATTCGCCACTGTTTGTTAATGTTAATAGCATCAACTCCGCGTCCAACTAGTGCTCTCTCATCTTCTTCTACTAGTACTTTGTCATTATTAAGCAATATTGAGCAATTGAACGAAAATAAAGATACAAGTATGGAGATACAAAATATTTTCTAATTACCGTAGCATCAAATATTCAACTTGTCTAATTACCATACCCAATCTTTTTTTTAAATCTCATTATCTAGAAAACCACCAGTAATAGTAAAATGCCAAAATAACTATTGAATTCCTATCTCTTATGTGCTTCATATTCTAATGTGTTTAACGTCATATCAGTGAAATTCAAAAAGGGCACGGTAATTAGGAAAATAACACCTTTTTGGAGAATGGCCGAATTATTACTTAATACTACTATAAAAAATGACAGTCATAGGAACTATAAAATCACAGATCAGGGTTTGTTGTAAATGATTTTTTTTTATAACAAACTTAAACATGTTACTTACTAATGATAATAATCTACTGGGTCTCAGTTAATCAACTCTACAGTCGTTTAGTGTCTTAAACATGTGAAGCAGGTTCAATTAAATTAAATGTTTTTATCAACGACGATATAATACTAGACTCGTAATAACAGGCGACCGATGTCTGTCAACACATTAGACAAAAAAGTCTTATATTCGTCTCATTTCGACCAATCCTGTGAGCCGTAAACATACGTTGAGACAGAACAGACCTTGAGTTAGCCAATCACAACGCAGTACCCCGTCCCCCTCGCTTACGTAGTACCTCAGCGAGTTGACAGAATAATTTTCGTTCCTTAGATGGTGCATGCGGAGTCTAGTATTATATCGTCGTTGGTTTTTATAGAAACACTTTTGTAGACGACTGTCAATTCGTCAGATTTTCGCTCAGTCGCGAGTTGACGACAACAATAAAACAAAATCGGAAGGTGCCAACTCGCTCGAGCGAGCGAGTTAAGGCGCATAGTACCCTCAATGACCTTGAACATCCAGGCGGAGCTAAACGCACACTTTCATATCTGCACCGCACATATTAATATGTCCCGAGTGTACCGCGATACCTCAAAATGATATCATAGACTATGCAGCGAGGCAGAAACAGCTGCAAAAACCCGCCTTCGCCCGGTTTTTATATGTGGAAATCTCAATTTTCAACATATTCTTTGTAAAATACTGACTGATTTACATGAGCGTTACTCACTTTGTAGTAAATTTTAACACCGATTGATACATTCAAAAATATTTTAAATGAACGAAGCCGTTTAGAAGGAGTGAGCATTTATTTGAACAAAATAGCGTGTTGTTAAATATTTTTTTACAGTTCAACTATTTGTCATAAGAAAATAAAATTTACTCACATTGTTGTACATGAATATACATTCAACATATATTTTTTTTCAATCTTTACACCCAGCCGTTAATCAGGAGTATGCTTTAGAATGTAACGTTTTTACGGCTTAAAAGGCGCGAAGGCCCTTAATTGCGGGCGAGTTGACGAACAAGTCTATTTTTTTATGGTTTAGAAAGGGGTACACTACGATAATACGAAAAACTTGATTCTGAAATTCATAATTCCGAATGGTTCAAAATTCCTTAACCCGGCGTCATTGAGGTTGGGTCAAAATGACCCGGCTGGTTTTGAATTTGGAATATTTTTGAAAGTGTGCGTACGACGCGGCCCTTCTGTGCAGTAGCTGGAGCCAATAGTGTGTTCTAAACGTTTCTGACGAGAAATCAATGTGGCAGCCACCGAGCTGGAAGCTACACGCGTTTAATTTTCAAAAAGGTAATTTTGACCCATCCTCACAATCGACGGTACCATTTTGTGCCATTACCAGGTAATCAATTTTTATCATTGTTTATTGATTTTTGGTGTGTATGTAAACGGTTTTTTCTTTTCGCATTTCGATTTTTTTTTCTACTCACTTTCATCGATTTATGGTAAAACATATTCCTCTAAAATTTACATATTTTCAGTCTAATCTCCTACGCACATTTTTTTTATAATGTCAATCATCAAATAAGCTTCTCTTCAGTCTTCCTACCCAGGGCAGAGCGAGAAGGACTGTCCGACTCGAACTAACTAAAATCCACGCTGTCCTTCAATAGCCCTTTACGTTCCGGGGTCACGGTAATTCGTAAGACCCGCGACCCCAACAGATGTTGCCCTCTAAATGAGCCCCGACATTTGCTGACACTCTTTGAGGCGCGCGTGGAACACAACGCGCCGTCGACCCGGGCATGGTCCATGGTTGGACAGCGAGTCGCCCATTACTCCCAGTCCACATGCCCGCACCTACAGTGGCCGGGGCTTATCTAGCGACGTCTGTCGTCGTGGGCGCGTCTACCACTGCGGCTGGCGTGAAAGGTGGGCGCTGTCCTCTCCCTCACGCGTGCCGCCTCCTCCTTAGCGAGCATGACTGAGGATACCATTTGGGGAAGGATTTGTTGGTGAATTATCAGAAAATCTCGTGCATAATTACGCTACGTCCGCAAAACAGTTTCAAGTGTGTCCTGCTAAAAAGGACCGCAAAACAAAGCACACATATCAAGCTGGCCCCAAATACATTTGTCCTGAACACCTCATATCTTTTTGTAGTCACTGCGTCTCTAACGATGAGTGTAATTAGTGTTTTTATTTTTTTTCTAAAAGACATAATCCTTCAGGATAGAAGAATGCCATAAGTACACAAATATACTGATTACTATAATGACAATGTTCTAAAAGCAGAAGAGATCCCTGTTTCGTTACTTTTTTTATAAGTTTATGTAACATTTTATTAAACCTAATTAAATATTTCTAAATTATGTTTATCTTTTTCATTTTCAACAAATAAATACTCTAGTAATTTTATAACAACACAGTTTACGAATATACTCAATAACTATGGAAATATTTCGATTTTAATATGCGGGTAATATTGACCCACCTCAGCGCCCATGTACCTATTTCCTACCACAATGACGCCGGGTTAAACATATAACAACTCCGATGGATCAATATTCCTATTCTAATAATTCCGAAATTTCAAAATTCCTAACGTTTATAATAAGGTACTATTTTCAAAATACCGAATATCAAAAATTCCGACTTGATATATTTTCCGAAACATCAAAAACACGAATACCGAATATTAAAATTCCGATTATTGGAATTCTGATTCGGATCCGTCGGGTCGAAAAGTCCGAGTCGGGGTGCCCCAAGACACATTTTGCTCGCTATTGCATCCTGAGTTACAGCACCACAAAAGTGGTTCAACGGAACCCCGCTTAGCGGGGCTCCTATTTCTGTGAGCAAGGTTTAAAGCAACATAACCTGTCCGAGTCGGGGTGCCCCAAGTCCCGAGCTCGCTTCGCTTGCTCTTGGATCCTAAGTTCTTCTAATAACAATAAAAATCCTGAATGCAAACAGTGAAAGTTAAGAGGATACGCCTCGCCACTCCGTGCCTACACAGAGTTAAATTACACTCTGGGAGTACGGTAGACAAAATTACGTGGAGCCGGTTTTGCACCAATTCGTTTCTGTCACTGACTTTGTGGAATGAGAAACGAAATTCCGATTTTCAATATTCCGATAAAATCAGTTTATTCGCAATATTGAAAATCGGAATTTTGTTTTTCAGAATGAGAACTCATCGAGCATTACATTTTTCGAATATGTGAAAATCGGAAAAAGAAGAAATCTAAAATACGACTTTCGATCAACGACTGACTAAAATCATGCTCTGTCTGAGCTGGGACCCAGTAACGTATTGGGCTCATACACATAAGAGTGCCGAAAGCAAAATGATATTATTCTCTCAATATCGTAATTTGGTTAAGCAACTTCGATGTCGATGCACACATGAGTTTTTGAAAAAAAATATCGATATAATTCATTACGTTTACTTCATGCTTTTCCCTATTTTTAAACGGTGGGAGCGCTACGAGGAAATAAATTTTAATATTTTTAATCATTCCTCTAAGCGCTCCTTTTGGGAGCGCTTAGAGGAATGAAACAGGAGCGCTTAGATAGGAGCGCTTCAAAACAGGAGCGCTACGAGGAATACCTCTAGAGGTTATGTCCAACAATTAACTGATAATATGATATTAAACAATCACAATTTATGGAACACATTTCCATAGAAACTTCTTTTTTCTAGTTGCCAAATATACCATCCTACATCCCGGGTGTAGCAGAAAAAACTTGATTGACCGTACAACTACTACTTCGTGAAAATGGCAGCAATTCCTGTTATTGCAGTTAATGTAATACCTATGCATAAACTAATTTAGCAGTTGGCAGAAATACACAGTTGGATAAATGTTATGACTTAATTATGTATAATTAATGTTGATCTTCAATTTAATTATGTTGTGTTAGGTTCTGCATTAGGTTGTAACTTGTTGGGACGCGGAACTGTCTTCAAAAGATCATATTGCCTCCATTCTATCTTTCGCACAATAATAATAAGCCACGTTTGTTATTTTAAATATTAAAAAACTCGCCCAAGACAGTTAGTTTACCATTTTTTGTAAATAATTAAATTAATTTAAGATTTCCTAGTTTTCCTTTCATTTAATTTATCATGTTTGTTAGAGAGATTTCATTTTTATAATTGACCCCAACGATCGATGCAATAAAAGTACCTACAGGGTATAATTTTTTCAGATTTTAGCCGGTTCGATTCCCGGGTGTGGGAGAAGAGAATTTTCGAAAATCTTTGAATGCAGTTTGCTTTCTATTCAAAAATAAAGGAATGTTTCCTTTGAGTCAAATTTTCTGTCTGCAGTATTAAGAGTACTTTCCCTCCAGGTGGCATTACAAAATTCCACCCTGTATACTCTGGCTACGAATTCGTCCGCCCGGATTTTTAAAGAAATAAATAATCTATGTACCTAAGGTAAAAGAATTTTCAAAATCGGCTCAGAATTCCGGAAATTACCCCCTTTTTACATTATATTAGTACATATAAGTTAGGATAAATTCCACCTAAGCTAGAAGCAGCACAATTGCACACGAAGCTTAATATAATAATAATAATATAATCACTTTATTTCAGGCTACTTGGGCCCATAGATATATACCTTATAGACTAACATATATATTGTTATAGTACAATTTGTGTTAGTATAAAGAAACTTAAGCCTATGTTAGTAAACACTTCACTTAGCACTGTTTTGAAGCGCACTCCAGTTTTACTTGTCCGCGGAAGCGACGGAACACCACGTCCTGCGGCCAAAAGTTCTCCTCCATGACGAGGTGCAGCAAACATGTTGGTACACGCACCACGAACGCCTTGAAATTGACGTTTCGGCGCGATTCCAGCAGCTGAACTCTCGGCGTGTACTTGATCTTTTGACGCACGTACTCCACGATGTCCTCAACCTTAGTGGTGTAGTGTAGGCGTGAGATATACACCGGAATTCGGCTTAGCAGCACGTATAGTGTTGGGCTCCACAGGAGCCGTGCCGCTGCGGTTCTTGTTAGTTCGCTGACGGTGCTTCCTCCTTTGCACCGTCACGAAACCATCATCATCAGAATCGATGCCTTTTCCGGCATGGGCTTCGTAGATGTAGGACCTTGCTCACAGCAACGATGTTTTTTGTGACTCTGTTGACTGGGCAGCTTGGAAGGTCGGGAAACTCGAGCGGCGGAGCACAGAGGAGCCGCAGGGGCAGGAGCGGAGCTGCGGGGCGCGCATGTTGCACGTTTTGCAGGCTCAGCATTCGACGGCGACGGCGCGGGCGACGACAAAACCGCTGACGCAAAACTTGCCCCCGATACATTGAGGCCCGCTCCGCGACACACGTTATATTTTGCACTCGATGATGACCCAGTTACCGCTGCCGTTTTACGCAACTCTATAACTTCATTGCGCAAATCGGCAACTGTAATTTGGGATGCATCCAACCTCTTCTGGACATCCACAAGACTTCTTCAGAAACACGATGTCCTTCAGCAGGCTCGTTAATCGACGTCGGTCGAAAGTGACGGGAGGGAGCTTGTGCAGATCCTTCGCCACAAACGTCGGCACGTCGTCAGGGTCGGTCTCTTTCAGCAGGGTTATGTGTCCTGCAAACTTAGTCCCATCACGTCTGCGGGACACCATCTGGTCTGTCTTCTTCGTCAGTTGGAACAAGAGCAGCTTAGAAGCCGCAATGTCATCCTCACTGAAGTTCGACGTGCAGATCTGGATAGCAGACATCGTTCACATCCAGCTTCTGTTGTAGGAACGCCAGTAATTCGTTTACTTTGTTGACTCATGGTGATTAAAACTCCGGCGACGGACCTATCGCGCCGTAAGCTACACGACTTGGACAAAATAATTGTTCAGCACTTATTACGGCATCAAAGTAACGGCTAAGCAAACGGAAACACAAATTTAAACAAACAAATTAGGACGATTTGAATGCATGTGAAAAGCTGCAACTGTTGCTAGTCGAGAATTCGAAATGAACTCGTTCATGTGTACCAGATTAATGTTCCTTGCATACATTGTCTGAAGAGTAGAATTTATACGGCAATAGAATCCGAGCAAGAACTCTTGAATTAGAATTTGTTGCCACTATTCCATTTGTAGAACGTGCTACCTGCAATAGTGTTCTTTGTTGAAAACGGCAGTTACACGTAAACGTATATTTAAATCAAATCAAGATAAAATGGCGGCGCGTTCTTTAAGATCGCGTACGCTGAATGTTTTATACAGAGTCTGAAGTCCTTATTTTTCAAAATGACTTAACTAATTCTAATTAAACTTTGAACGGCACTCCTCTACAACTCTGCCTAAATCAAGCACGTCAGTCGTCTCCCAACTATCCTACAGTGCACTTACATCTTGCACGCGTGTCTTATTCTTATTTACGTTTAGCATCAAGTGATGTCTTTTTTTTTAAATCTGGTACCCTGTTAAAATATGCAGTACGAAGTTTCAATACAATCTTTTCAGTGAACTCGTAAATTAAGGACATTCAAAGTTCGTATGAAATTCCATTCGGCGTGCACTCTTTTAAATATCTTAGAAGAAAGTTGGCACGTGGAAGTAATACAAAACGGTTGCATCTTCACTTTCTTTGCAATAATAGAACTTGTTATTGCAACCATGACATTGTTGCAGAAGTCTTGTTTGTTGCCAAATCGAACACCGAAGTCCGAAACACGTGTTAGATAAAACTTGTTGGTATCTGAAAACTTTTATTATTTTAAAAGTAGAAAACAGAATCCATTTTCGAACGAAACATTTTAAACGAATTTTCGATCGGTATTGTTTTTTAAACTAAAAGAGAGCAAAATGATATTTTGACGGCGTGTATTTTGGAAACAAAGTCTATATCTGAATGACCCGCATATATTTTGATATTCAATTTACTTTTGAACAAAGTTCTTACAAGGCTCTATTGAGTATTTATTTGTCAAAAGCCATAGCTTATCTCATATCATTAGGTAATGTACGACACGCTTAGCGCAGTGGCAGAGCGATAGGTCTGCTGCGCTGCGTGATTTTCGGAAACTTTATGAAAACTATTGAAACTGAAACTCAGTATACGTAGATGTACGACTTAACCCAGCTTTTATAGAACCCCTAGCCATACACCGTGAAGATACACTATGCTTTTTCTCTCCCATTCATCTCTGTCAACCTTCATAGGTTTACTTTCATTCTAGCCATGTCATCGTTCACATAATACATTCATCCATCCTTATTTTTCCCCTCTTCTGTGGACAAGCAACTATAACCATTCACTTGTTTGATTAATAATAATAATATTCCGCAACTATCACACAACGCCATCTAGTCTCAAGCTAAGCAGAGCTTGTGTTATGGGTACTAGACAACTGATAAACATACTTATATATTTCTAAATACATACATATTATAGATAAATTACACATAGACACAGAACAAATGAGTGCTCATCACACAAACATTTGTCCTGAGTGGGAATCGAACCCACGACCTCCGGCATAGCAGTCAGGGTCACTAACCACTAGACCAACAGGCCAGTCAATTAATTAATTAACATAAACGAATTATCTTTTGTGAGTTCAGTAGCAATGTAGCTTTGAATTATTAGTGGCAAGCGGCTCGGAGAACAAAAAAAAAACAGCATTAGGTCTAACAAAGGCTAAATCCATGTTTTTCATGCGTGAGCATGAAGGCTGCATTAAATAAATCTGGCTGAGAGCATTAAACCTTTTTGTTTCATTTACAATCCGGTATTTACATACAAAATTAAAATTCACGGGTTGTGTTAATCCTTACTTATCTTTCAGAACTTGTTAGCTAATTTGGGTTCAACAATTTTAGTAAAAAAAACAGTTTTGCCTACAACTTTTATTTTGAAATACTATAACTCAAAAAGTTCCAAAGTAGAACAGCAATGGTGGCCCAATGTGATCGTCATCGCATTGTTGGTCGTGAATTGGAACCCAGCCAGTTTCATTACTTTTTGTAATAAATATTCATCACCATTACTCTGAAAAAAAGGAAAACATCGTGAGGAAACCGGCATGTCCTAAAACCACACCTTACTCCTATCAACCCGATCAGAAATTCTGAACCCGCGTGGTCGATTTCAAGTCCACTCCTTCTCACAGAGAAAGGCTTGTGTCCCAGCAGTGGGAACATAACTATGCAAATTATAAGTACCTATCTAAAAAAGTGTATCCGAACAAAACAATTATATGTATAGTACACATATAGTAAACTTCATGAACAATAATATGTGGTTACACAAATATTGGCCCACTTGGGCGCCAATAGACTACCCGCATTACGAACGACCTTTTGCTCAACAAATTGAGTCAAGATCAATGTCAACTTAAGCCATGCGGTGATACGGGACCAAACCCAACGTAATCTGATTGTTATCTATTCAGGAAGAAAGAACAGAATTTCTGAATATTGCAAGATAAGGCAATTGGGACGGTAAGGGTCACAATTTTCATAGCATCATACAAACTTAATGAAGGGGCTTACCCTCTTTACGTGGTTAAATCATCAAATGAGTCCTCCCAATCAGGGCAGAGCGGGAGGGACTGTCAGACTCGTACTGACTAGAATCCACAGTGTCCTTTAGTAGCCCTTTATTTTCCAGGGTCACGGTAATGCGATAAGTCCTGCGACCACGGGGGCCTCCCTTAGAGGGCCAAAACCTGCCAGATTCGTGGGGCTAACGCGCTACTGTGACCCTTGAACGTAAAGGACTATTGAAGGATACCATGGATTTAAGTCAGTAAAAATCTGCCAGTTCCTCCCGCCCTGCCCTGAGGAGGACTTATAAGAACTCGATAAGAAATCTCTTTAAATACTTTAATCCAACAGCTTCTGTAACCAAATCCAATCTCATTACAAAAACAAAAGCCCTCTCTGAAATTGCGAGGGCATTTCAATGCGGTCCTAACATTACGCTTAGTGTTTAGTAACAGGATCCGGTAGGGGTGGGCAACTTCCTGTTCAATATTGACACCGGCGCAATTGAGGCCGCCGGCAATTTGCATTTGTATTATTGGGACCGGTCCACTCGACACCGATCACTGAATAAATGTTTATTAACAAAACTGTACAGATTGAGTTTTGTTAGTGACGAATTTAGTGTTATTAATACTGTAGAAGAGTCTTGGAAATGCATGCCAACATAAAAGAGGGTAGTTGTAACTTTAGATAAATTATAGAATCACAGTGTGTCAGGGGGCCAATTCTCGGCTTTAGAGATCGTGTCGAACTCGACAAAAATTTCTAATGACGTCATTTTCTCGAAAAATTTTTAGTTGCTATTCTAAATGTCGAATCGACATTTGTCGAATGCTAACGTTAGAGTTCATGTCGAGTGCTTCTGAGCAGTATGTAATGTCATTGTAGAGATACGTCATTTCTGAGTGAATTTGTTGAGTTTTGGATGGTACACTGTTTTCTTTTCTTTAGTTTTTAAATAAAATACGGATTGGCATGTCATACCTACTGGAAATTCGATTTATACTCTTGATTTTTGCATTTTGTTTTCTTGAAAAGACGACCTTCGAACAAAGGGAGTTTGAAGATTTTACTATGGAGCGTCATACCCTGCCGCCATTTTGATTTTTTTTCAAAATCGCGGAAGTCATAAAACCTAAATAAACGATAGCTGACATCAATAACAACAAAATTTAATAAGACACCAACCCTCGTTAGTTCAGGTTTCTTTAAAGTGTTAAAGTTGACCACATTAATCGGAAAACAAAGGCATACTAGTAATTGATAATCCTGGTCTGGGAGAAAATTAGAATGTGCCAGCTGTTTCTCTTCCCGGGCAGATTAAAAGTCGGTCGAGGGATAGAGCAAAATGTAAGAACTATAGCCCCTCAGCTTACTCTTTCAATGGAGTTGAAACTAATAAGCTGAAATAAATACGCTCGCCAACCCGCCTGCCAGCGCGGCGAGTATGGCAATAACCATCCAATGGCCAATCCTTGGTGAGGCCTTATCCAGGTGGACTTTCTACGGCTGTTATTGATGAAAAATTGATAATGATAAAAACTAGGTACCATCACGCCTTGATGTTTTGCTTACTGGTGCCATCACAGCAATTATCGTAGAAGCAATATGTTCTTAATGTTGAAAAAAAGACAACGGTAGTAATAGTAATTTCGAAGAATACAAAATTTAAGGTATTTCAAACTTCAATATGTTCTACTTTCGTGTAAATGTACCTTTCGCGGAATATCCCATTTCTTTTTGCAAAATTAGGAAAATGGTATTAAGCTGTCTCAAATCAAAAAAAAGTTTTTTACGTTCATGCTAATTATATTATGAAAATTGTTAGTATGGCAGACGCCTGAGCCAAAATAAGACTTAAAGGAATACTTTAAAAAACCGGCCAAGTGCCGTCACCACGCACAGGTGTAGGGTTCCATATTGCCCATCAAAATACTTATGCGAACTAACTAAACTGTGATTCACTCAAAATTAACCTTCTATCTTGTATAAAGTTGAATTTTAAAAAATCGGTCCAGGATTCTTTGAGAAATCGGCGAAAAATACATTAATCAAAAAAAGATACGAAGAATTTAGAAGTTGACCTCAGTTTTTTGAATTAGCTTAAAAATAGTTGACGATAAAAAACCTATCCACCAAAAAGCATACCGTAAAAACAATACCTATTAAACTGTATTAAACCTGTTCTTAAACTTACATTTGCAGTTTAATAACATGTTCTCCGATACATCGTTTGTTTTTTTGAAGTACATTCAAATAAGTTGGTCGTCTATTACTAAGTTAAAGTTCTAAAGCCTACTTAGTCATGACAATTTTCTTTTAAATCCTTGTTATTGCAACTACTATTGTATTTTTTCACATTCGAACCCCAAACATGAATGTCCGTTTAGCTGGTTAGAGGGGACCGGACACGCGAGTCGAGCAAAATTTTTTGTTAGCATTTTAAAGCTTAATATTTCACAAACGGTTTTTTTTTATCAAAAAATGTAATGGAAACTATCAATATTTTTCGTTTAACGAGACCGATGATGGAATTTAATGATACTCCCACATTAAGGGGTATGCCAAAAAAAAATAACATCCCCCACTTTACGTTTGACCAGAGGTACCCTAAAAAAAATATCCCTTCGAGATTTTATTTTACCACTGAAATCGACACAACAAATCCCACCGTGACTTTATAGTCGTAAACTTACAAAAGCAGACGCAAATTCTTCATGACCCAATTACTAGAACACGTTTATTAATAAAAAAATTGGTATCTAAAATAATTTGAAATTTTTTAAAATAAAATTTTAATTCGTATAATATGACGCAAGGTTTAGATACAAACACCCTTGTCTCATAGAATTATGGAGATGGAATGATCTGCCCGTCTATTGCACTGGGTAGGTATACTTACAGCTTGTTAAGTAGAATATTTTAACAGGATGTTCCAGATTTCTAATGAAACTATTTATTAATAAAATAAAAATTATTAATTCCGCGATAAAATCCAAAAATGCAACTTGCCCTCTGCAGACGGTATTTTAGGTCGGATACATTAAGTGGCCACAGCCATTTTTGTAAATCTTCGACTGCAAAAAGTCACGGCAGTACCTACAGAAGTAATCTCGAAGTACTGGGTCTCTGAGCTAAAGCTGTACAACGGACGGAATACGAACATGGCGAAAATAAGGGTTTCTTGTGGGAAAATGAGTAAGTATTCACCCTTCCACATTCAAAAAGAAACAACACCTATTAAGTTAGGTACTACCCTTAAAACTTCACGTATACAACTTTGTGGAATGAATGGGTCTACCCACAAAGGGCTCTTTCACAAATCCAATGGGAACAAAACTTCGGTAAGTATTTTAAAGCTAAAAAATACTGAAGTTTTGGTCGCATTATTTGATAATCCCAGGTTGTTCGTCAACTAGAGGGCCAAAGCCTGCCGGGATCGCAGGACTTATTTCATTACTCTTGGCCTTGGAACGTAAAGGGCTATTGAAGGACACCGTGGATTTTAGTCAGTACAAGTCTGACAGTCCTCGAGCCCTGCCCTGGGTTGAGGACACATTTGATGATTTTAAAACTCTATAAAAAAGTTCGTTGTTCGTCAACAGAGCTATTGTATTTTAATCTACTTTGAACTTCTGAAGGAAACAAGAATAAAGAAACGCAATAAAGTCGCTGCACTCTTCGAGCAAACGAATTGAGTGACTCAAACAGATTGTTCGGAACTCAGATTGCCTGTTCGCAGCTACTCGTACGAATGTAAAACGGTAAACTTTTGCATATCACTATTTCCACTGATAAAAGACAAGAAATAAATGAAAAAAAAAAAAAAACAAGTGAGAGGGGGAAGAAAATAGAGATTTCAACATTATATTTTTTGTAAGATTTTTTTCAGTAAGAAAGTGATATCACTGCCTGACAAACGTAACTCGCCCTATAAAATAGTTAAAAAGTTATAATAAACAATGTTATATTTATATAAAATATTATATTTAATTAAAATAAATATAATTATTTCGATAAAGTTGCCACAGTCTGTTGTGTAAGTTGGCTGATTTATAGATTGAAGTCACTGGTAACAGATTCTTTTTTATTAAATCCAAGAGTTTCGTACTTTCTGTTCAGATTCCACATTGTTTCCTCGTTTTAGGTAGTTTTTGTGCTGGATTTTATAATTTAATTGTGCTGCTTTAATACTTACGATAAATTGTATCACCATCATAATGTCGCCACTTTCCAAGTTGGAAGCGGCTCTAATGAAACATTATTTTGCAAAAAAAATACAACGTTTCAATATTTTTTTGTTGTTCAAATATTTAAACATTTAATAGATAAATAATAAAAGAACCAATAAACAATAATTATACACGCACTATCCATCCATAAATCTATTTAGAAATAAGGTCTTTTGACATGTTATGTAGGTATACCCTTCATAGTTTGGCCACAGTATAAGGATTTTTAGACTGTGGTTTGGCTAACAAGACATATCCCACATGCCAAAATATTATTTCGTAAGAAAAACCGCACGGTCATTTGATTAATGGAGCTTTCAGGAAAACTACTCCTAAAAAATCAATTAATCAAGTTGGTTCTCTTAATGAGATTGTACACACATTTTCCTTGTTTTTTGTATCTAGATGGTGAAATCATCGAATGAAACCTTCCCCGCGTGTGGAGCGTAAAGGACTCTCAGATTCGCACTGACTATAAACACGCCGTGTTCCTTTAATTTCCCTTTACGTTCTAGGATCACGGTAACTTACTTACACAGTTCCGCGACGCCGGCCTCACACGTAATCCTTGCGTATTTTTTATACGTCGGATCATGGTTGTGTATGGGGCCTAGAGACCACAAGCGCTTTTGTTTGGCTTTACGCTGAGTCTAGAGGTAGGTGTCTGATAAGCACCACGGTCCATTTTCTGTGGTTTTGTTTCTCTTAAAATCTTTCACACATTTACGTGTAAATAAATGTTTAACCCCGGGTTAACTTGGATAAGTTACAGATTGTGCAACAGTGAGCGATCCCCAGGCGGTATTACCCTAATCACGAAGCCTGTTTGACAGACAGATGGGGTATCGTAGGTATATAGATTTAGAGGCTTTCGTACGAATGTTCACGTTTTTGTGACGTGAAATAAACAGGAACTAAGACGTTAATTTGTTGGAAAAAAATTGTTCCTGGTTTGTAAACTAGAGGGCTTTTTTATTTTCCATACAATAAACGTAATTACTTCAAGCTGTAGATTAAATACTAACGGACTTTATTGCTAAGGCCACAGTTTTACAACTGCCTGGTGTACATTATTATGCAATGAATATCTGGTTGACATAGCTTCGCTCGGTTTTTAAAATATCTAATTTTGGGAAACGAGCTTTTCTCGAACCTGGGACCTTGATAAATCGATTCCTAATGCCGAAAAACCCCTAATCTGTAACTTTCATGAAAATCATGAATTTCATGTATATTTTCCTAGGAGGATAGATACTTGTAGGAGCCTTTTGGCCTCGCATAGGACTATTAATGTTATTTTTGTTCCGTTTGTCCGTTTGTTATCTATCTTTTTATGTAATTTTGTATAATCTTTGTATTTCTTTTGTGTAGTTTTATTAGTTCTGTCCTGTGTGTGTCAATAAATCCCTTTTTTTCTTTCTTTCTAATAAAATTATAAGCCCTCTTATGCAACAGAGGACCAAACATGCATTTTTAATTCAACCATTGGCCATGTGTGTAGTAAATACCATACCTATCTACATACAAACCTTCTCCTACATACATTTGAATTTCAAATCCATTTAAACCCAGATAATGGTAATTAATGACCAGGTTAACTGAACTAGTTGCCAAGTGTATAAATATATCTAGAGAATTTATTGTATCCCGGTAGTAGTAAAATAGCGTGGAAATATAATTACGCGGTTACAACACAGACTTTTACAGGTTTGAAACTTTCCAGCTAACGAAGTAAGGTGAAATATTAGTGCTCATCGCTTTGCTTTTGCCAGAATGGTTGTAATCAGAATGATTAAATAATATAAGTTTTTAAACTGACATGGTCACTAAGTATTATAAAAATATTAGGGTTTCAAACGAGATATTTACCATGTTTATTATTTGTTTTGAGTTTCCGATATTTTGTTTTTTTTTTTTGTGTTGTGACTGAGACTAGTGACAATGGTAGTGGAGTCAAACGCAAAAAACGAACGAGACGGAGGGTAGACCGATTTGTCTGCTCATAACATCCACCCGCAATAGCTTCAGTTCATCCGTGATCATGGTGCTTGCCGAAATATCGGAAACTCAAAACAAATAATAAACATGGTAAATATCCCGTTTTAAACCCATTAGGGTAATTTATGATTAATAATAATTATCCAATAAAAAGTATCCTTCTATTCATGGGCTTGTGGGCGGCAAGTAATGGGAATATAGTGGTTAAAACTAATATTCCACCTTATTTTGTTTATAGGTACCTGGAAAGTTACAAACTCGGGACCCAGGCCCGGATATACGACGGCGCATAGTGTTCCACGCGCGCCTCATAGAGCTGCCGTCAGCGAACTGACCAGGTCCCCCCATAGGGCCAAACGTATGCCCAGGTAAAAGTGACCCTGAAAAAGTAAAGGGCAACAGGAAGTTTCACTACGACTTTTAGCCTTCAGTGGCGCTACAAGCGCATAACGTAAACAACGTCAAGTCTTCCAAACAGATGTGTTACGTCAAACGCGTCTGTCAAATAGGCACTGAGGTTTTTGTTGATGGCATCATGCGCTGGTAGCGCCATGTGAGTCGAGTTTTGCGTGAAACCTCCCATTGAACGAAGGAACACGGTGGATTTTAGTTAGTAAGAGTCTAACAGTCCCTTCCAGTTCACTCAAGGCGGAAAGACCCATTTGATAATATAACCACATAAAAAAATCGTTCAGCCAAAAGCGAGATAATCGCGGACAAACATACATACATAGTACAGGTAGAACTGAGAACCTACTTTTTTTTAAGTCGGTTTAAAATAGAAAAAGAAAGACTTTACTCCCATTTCCGTTTCAAAAAACCTTCAAGGAACAGTGAGGCAGTCCTGGTGCTTACCAACATGTCCTGACGCGAAGCACTTCTCAGTGGGCAGCTTGCGCATCAGCTTTTTATTCTTCGGATCGGACGCACTGCGCAACCGTTCTAAAGGGACGGTGAAACTTAAAAATCAAATTGCACTCTGTTATCCGAATGGATTACGATCAGAATTCTCAGAGGACAGATATAGTAAATTGAAGCCACATTTTCCGTCTTTCATCATCGTTTCTGATTCTGAATAACTTGCATTACGATTCCACAAGGATTCACAACCCTAATTTAGGGATGCAAAATCTCTTTTTAATAGCTTTCCTTCGCGGCTGTCGTAAATTTTGAAGATGCTAGCGTCTCTTTGTTCCACATTCAGAGGAGCAATCACAGTAACGATCCCTTACAAATGGGGTTGTAGCAATTAAGGTCGATGAAAATTTTTAGGGAGGTAGGTACTTAGTCATGATTTTTATTGTTAAGTTCACTGACTGCTTCCTTTGTTATCCAACGCAAATGTTTTAAAATCGAGGTACTCGTAGTATAATAGCTTCTATGCCGTAATAAGCAGCTAGGTAAGTTACCTATTTTTCTTACTTTTATTAGACGTGGCCATTATTATAAGTAATTACCTATGTAATGTGGATAAAACATTCAACAAATTGTCGCTGGTACACCTAAACAGCTGCAATTTTGTTGTAAAAATCTTTTGTGCGGTAGCGATCGCGTAATGTAGCATTTACTTCATTTCGCTCGCGAACACGCGAATTGGACTCACGAACAGTGGAGTAAGTTGTATGGACTGATGAATGTAGGTCTTATGAGGTCCAGCATGGTCGTGAACGTGTATGGAGAAAGCATGAAAGCTTCTGCCAATCTTTACCAAGCAAACGGTCACTATTCGTGGTAGATCATATTTTGTTAAGGTTTGGGGATCATCAGTACCTAGCTACAGACTGCTTCAGACGCAGAGTTTCCAGTACTTAGTTGCAGATTGCCTAAAGATCCTCTAGGAACACCTTTCACCATTCGCGAGATTCATTCTTAGCGATGATTTCAATATAATGTAAGATTATACCCGAAATCACATTGTATGGGTGAGCTGTTGTTTTTTTTTTCAAAATTAATTCATAAAGTGTAAGTGGTTTTCAAATTTCCCGCGCACCGAATAAATAAAACCACAGAGCAAATAAGAAAATTGAGTCAAGGATTGAATAATTATTTTATTACTTCCAGATGAAGTTCTAATAACCGCCAGCGGCCACCCTCAGGTTACTCCTGCCCAATCTCAGTAAGCCAATCGCCTCATGCAAGGAGGCTATAGATACGCCGGCGTCGTGCGGTCCCTGACCCTCTACGGGGCCCCCGTGTGGTCCCTGGTAAGACCCCTTTTTGAAGAGTGATTGGATAGGCGTCACGGCGTCCTTACCTACCGCGCATGATGTATCGGAAGGTACCTGATGGGGGGAGGGGTGGAAACTGATGGGTGTTGTGTTCCACGCGCGCCTCAGAGTGTCAGCATGATGACGGGACCCCCTTCTCAAGGGCCAAACGTATGGGGGTCGCGAGACTTATCTCATTACCATGACCCCGGAACGTAAAGAGCTATTGGAAGACACCGTGGATTTACCGCTAAAAAAAGAGGCAATGTACTCTAGGGCCCCATGGCTACATTTGCTACGGGCCCCGCACCGGCTTTATCCGGCACTGGGTTTTACTCCACTATTTGACAAAGTACATCCAAAATTAAACATGATATTGTTTTGTCTCATTATTCATTTTGTCTGTACGGAAGCAGAATTGTAAAATATGAAGCTATTAAAAAGTTACGAGCTTCTAAAGATTCGTTTTTTTGCTAATTTTAACACACCTTTAGGTGTAAATTAGAAGCTAAAGAAGCATCAAATTTCTAAAACGAAGTCCGTACCGACACAGCAAATTTATCGAAGAATTTAATAAATTTTATTTGAGATTAATTGGTGCAGTGGTTTTTTCATAAAACCCCAACAGCCAAAGGCTTTTTCGTATTTTTTTACGCGCGCCTTTTACTCTGAATGATCGTGCATCTCACTGAATAAGTTTTCCCCTGTTTTCTCCACGAGGGGATGACGCTCGCGCACACATGAACAATATGGCTCGATTTGGCCCAAGAGCCCGTGAACCCCAGACCTACGTTATTTTATAAAGGCTGAAAGTTTGTCAGCGGATGCTCCCAACAATGGTAAGACGATGGACCAATTATGGAGTTTGGGTCATGGTGGCTTTGGCAGGTAAGCGGTACTAAAGGTGCGTAAAATGTAAGTTAACTTACGTCATAGTATAAAAGCTGATTTTTATGTATAATACTCAGGTAATATGTAGATGATGTTTCCTCATCAGCCAGACACTTATCATGGTGGCAACCCCTTGCCAGACACCCTTAATGTTCAAGAAATTATATAAGTTTACTTACGTCATAGTATAAAAGCTGATTTTTATATATAATACTTGGGTAATAGGTAGATAATGTTTCCTCTTTAGCCAGACACTTTCGATAGTTCCAACCCCTTGCCAAACAAACATTGTAAATAGCCCAGTCAACGGATGTTCAAAACAATGTATAGAGGGAAAGTCTTGGAACACAATTTTTGACTACGCAACTTTGTTTGTACTAGTTAGGAGGAGAACAAATCGAAAGTCCCCATCCCTAGCCCATGAGTTAAGGGGGAGGGAGGGGTTTGAAGGTACCACTTTTTGGTTTTTCGCTTATGTCTCGGAAAGTCGGAAACCGTAGGTCCTAGCGGCATAATATGTATGAACAAAATAAAAGCTGAATAAATTCTCTATAAGTTTAATCCAGTAAACATTTCCAGGTCTTGTTTAGTTTTCGAAATATCTGCTCTTGAATGTCTGTAATAATATTGGTTAAAATCATTTTTACCTCTTTGCATGTGGAAAGTTGTATTTGATGTCGCCAAAGTTCTAGAAAACAGCATCAGTGTTTCAGACCCTTCAAGTTGCGCCGAATGCCATTTTAATTTATATTAGTTACATTACAACTTAAGTCATATTTCGTTAGATCGAGTCGTTTTATAAGATTTGACACAATTCTGTTGCCCGGATATTATCCTTCTCATACAATGAAATTATCCTAACATGACACTTAACCAAATAGCATCATAAAAAAATAAATAATTTTTTCATTCATACAATTTGTATGAAAATTTTTTTGCTGAATTTGACCAACTTCCGCCGTCTTGATTATTTTATTCCAATTTAATAAAACGATCCTTACCTGAAAGAGAGTCGAAGGGCATTAAAAAAATTGGCAACTCACTTTTATCCAGGACACCTCGCACTTGATTAAAAATTAAATAATATGCTAAAATTGTTTACATTATAAAAAGCTAAAGGTTCTAGATTCTAGGTCCTAAGATCGTTTTTCTGTAGCTCTTATGGATGCGGATTTCTCCTTAACGGTCAACTTAGAATCAAAACCCCTAATATGTAATTATAATCTAGAATGAGTGTCTGAGCTATTTTTACTGCTTCCTCGGTGGAAGGAAAACAAAAAATATCAAGCTTGATGATGGCTACCGCGAATTCAAAAATTTGTTATAACTTTGTGAGCACAGTAAGAGACCCTTTTGGCTGGAGTCTCATATCGCCTCAAGATGCAGGTTTCACTTGGCTTTATTCATTGCAGGTGGTAAAGTGAGGGTCTGAAAAGACTGCTCATGCTTTCTGGACCTTTGGCGATATGAAATACAACTTTCCAAATGCAAAAAGGTAAAAATGATTTTTCAGAATATTACAGACTTTCAAGAGCAGATATCTCGAAAACTAAACAAGACCTGGAAATGTTTACTGGATTAAACTTATAGAGAATTTATTCAGCTTTTATTTTGTTCATACATATTATGCCGCTAGGACCTACGGTTTCCGACTTTCCGAGACATAAGCGAAAAACCAAAAAGTGGTACCTTCAAACCCCTCCCTCCCCCTTAGCTCAAGGGCTAGGGATGGGGACTTTCGATATGTTCTCCTCCTAACTAGTACAAACGAAAATGCGTAGTCAAAAATTGTGTTCCAAGACTTTCCCTCTATACCTTGTTTTGAACATCCGTTGACTGGGCTATTTACAATGTTTGTCTGGCAAGGGGTTGGAACTATCAAAAGTGTCTGGCTAAAGAGGAAACATCATCTACCTATTACCCAAGTATTATATATAAAAATCAGCTTTTATACTATGACGTAAGTAAATTTAGCTCTCTAGTACTGTGCGTCTCTGAGCTAAACTGCGGACAGACGGACTGACGGACGGACGGACGGACGGACATATAATTTCTTGAACATTAAGGGTGTCTGGCAAGGGGTTGCCACCATGATAAGTGTCTGGCTGATGAGGAAACATCATCTACATATTACCTGACTATTATACATAAAAATCAGCTTTTATACTATGACGTAAGTTAACTTACATTTTACGCACCTTTAGTACCGCTTACCTGCCAAAGCCACCATGACCCAAACTCCATAATTGGTCCATCGTCTTACCATTGTTGGGAGCATCCGCTGACAAACTTTCAGCCTTTATAAAATAACGTAGATCTGGGGTTCACAGGCTCTTGCTCTAATGGTTTTTGACCATGCCTGCCAGTGAGTTCGAGCTCGCGACTAGTGCCGCCTTAAGGGGGATGCTCCAACCAGGCCGCGAAATTCAAATATTTTTACGTTTTTTGCAATTTGCAGGCCAGTGACATGTTGTAACTTTATAAATATATGAGTTGCGGTAATAACAAGTATAATTTTAAATATTATACTTGTTATTACCGCAACTCATACTTTTATAAAGTTACAACATGTCACTGGCCTGCAAATTGCAAAAAACGTAAAAATACACACATCAAAAGTGTCTAGGGATCAAGCATTTTTATGCGGATTTCTTGAGATTGAGATGTGGCTTTGTAATAAATTTATGATTTTATAAATTTATATGGATCCTTTTTGGTGCATTTCATAATTTGAATCAGGAACTGTAAATCAAATTCGAGTAAAAGATGAAAATCAGCTGTCAATATTTTCCCTATAAAAACATACAACGCATTGAAGACATTATTAGTGCTACTGTTTCCCTACTACTGATTAAAACCAACGTTATTATGGAGCGGCGACGTCATTTAAGCTCGGGGAAGAGAAGAAATGCTCAGAGCCGTGGGAATGATAGAAGCTGGTTCCCGGCAACGTACTGTGGCTTTAGCTCTGAATACAAGTCAGAGTGTTATCAGTCGACTTTGGACACGTTACCGAAGCACTGGTACCGTGGCTGAGCGCCATGGAGGACGGTATCGCTGCACCACATGGAGACAAGACCGATACATTCAAATCTTAACTCGAAGAGCTCCAACAATAACCGCCATGATGTTAGCCGTGAGGCTTCATCACTCTTCAGGGAACTTAATTAGCGACCAAACAGTCAGAAACAGCTTGCATGAAGTGAACCTTCATTCCCGAAGACCGCTACGGGTACCACCTATAGCAATGCACAATCGTAGGATTCGATATCAATGGGCTCTTGAACACAGAAATTGGGCAGAAGAACAATGGCGTTTCGTGTGCTTTTCTGATGACTCTCGTTTTGGTATGAGACCGGATACAAGACGTATACGACACTGGAGAACCCCTGGACGCCAACAGCGATGGAAATCCTGCCAGGAAGTCCATCCTTATAGTGGTGGAACCATCATGGTATGGGCGGGTATTTGGATCGGCGGAAGAACTGAGTTGATTTGGATCAGAGGCAACCTCAACGCTCAAATTTATGCTGAGACGATTGTATCAGACGTCATCGTTCCTCTACAAGTACAAATCGGTCCCTTATTTCAGTTAATGCATGATAATGCACGACCGCACACCGCAAGAGTTGTAAGACAGACTCTCGCCGCAGCTAACATCAATGTCCTGCCCTGGCCTGCTCAGTCGCCAGACTTGAACCCGATTGAGCATGCATGGGATATGCTACAGAGAAGAGCTCTGCCGAATATGGAGGGTATCCAGTCGCAAGAAGACCATTTTTAGGGTTCCGTAGTCAACAAGGAACCCTTATAGTTTCGCCATGTCCGTCCGTCCGTCCGTCCGTCCGTCCGTCCGTCCGTCCGTCCGTCCGTCTGTCCGCAGTTTAGCTCAGAGACGCACAGTACTAGAGAGCTGTAATTTGGTGTAAATATACAGATTTGTTGTGCCGAAAAAGTGGTAAAATAAAATCTCGTAAAATATTTTTTTTTAGGGTACCTCCAGTACTTACACGTAAAGTGAGGATTTTTTTTTTCTCACGTACCCCTTAGTGTGGGGTATCATTAAATAGGCCTTTAAAAAATAATGATAGTTTCCATTAACAGTTTTTTGATAAAAAAAATTCGTTTTTGAAATATTAAGCTTTAAAGTCCTAAATTTTGCTCGATTCGAGTGTCCCCCCCCCCTCTACCAGCTAAACGGTTATGTTTGGGGGTGTGAAAAAATTCACAATAGTAGTATATATAACGAAGTTTAAAAGAAAATTATCACGACTAAGTAGGCTTTACAACTTTACGAGTAATAGTCGACCAACTTATAAAATGTACTTGAATATCATATTTCCTTAAACAAAATGTATCGGAGACAACTGCAAATGTAAGTTTGTCAACTTTATTTTTACAGCTTTTATAGGTATGTTTTTTGGGGATAGGTAGGTTTTTATCGTCAACAATTTTTAACTAACTTCAAAAAAAGGAGGAGGTTCTAAATTCGTCGTAATCTTTTTTTTAATGTATTATCCCCGATTTCTCAAAGACTCCTGGACCGATTTTGAAAATTCTTCTTTTTAAAATTAAATTCAGTGAATCAGGTTATTTAGTTCGAATAAGTATTTTTTCATATTCATATTCATTTATTTGCATTCTACAAGGTAGCAAGATGTTAACAAAAGCTTAGAGCTAAGAGCCATTGTAGACCCTGTCAGGGCACAGCAAAACAAAAGTATTTATACTAAATACTTATCTAAGGTTCTAAATCTACATTATCATTAAAATTATACATGCACATTTAATACATTTTAGCATATAAATCACATTAACAAAATAAATTAGGTAGGTATATTCTAAGGAATGTAGGTAGTTAACTATATCTTTTATATATTAGATTGACTTATAACCTAATGAGATCATATTTTCTAAAGTTACAAATTATGACAAATATAGGATTGTTTACTTTCTATTTTTCTTTTAATTTTTATACATATTAATTAACATTGCAATTAAAGTCTTTCAGTCAAGTATTCATTTATATTATAATAGCTTTTCTTCAATAGAAATAATTTTAGTTTATTGACAAAGGTATTATATTTATCTATATTTCTTATTTCTTCTGGTAACTTATTATATATTTTTATGGACATGACATAGGTACTTGAGGAATGCATTTTTAGTCGGGATGTTGGTATATTTAATCTATTCTTATGTCTTAAAGTTATTTTAGTTTGGATGTCTTCTCTTTTAGTGTAGAATTCCGGGTATTTACGAACGAACTTGCATATTTCAAGAATATAAAGGCACGGTAGGGTTAAAATCTTTTGTTCTTGAAAGTGGGGCTTACAGCTGTCTGTTTGTTCAATATTGACTAAAATTCTTATAAGTTTTTTTTGAAGGGTGAAGAGTGTGGGAGCGTCTGTGCTATTACCCCATAATATGACACCGTATTTTAGCCATGCGAAGGCATATGCGTAATATGTTACCAATGCTGTATTTATATCTGTGGTTTTTTTGATTTCTCGAAAGGCGTATGTAAATTTAGATAATTTTTGTTTTAATTTTTGTATATGAGGTTTCCAATTTATGTGTGTGTCTATGTCTAGTCCTAGCAGGGTGAATTTGTCAACGGTTTCTAACTTATTATTTTTAAAAGTAAAGTTTATATTTAAAGATTTTTTTTGTCGAGGGTGGAATGTCATTATTTTTGTCTTACTAAAATTAATATCCAGGTTGTGTTCCATCATCCAATCAGTAGTAGAGTTCAGTATTGAGTTCAATTTGTCATTAATGTTGAGACTAGTTTCGCATGATGTAAGAATGGATATATCATCCGCAAACAAAACACAAGGTTCACTGATATGCTTCGGGAGGTCGTTGATGTAGACTAGGAATAGGAAGCAGCCTATTACAGTGCCCTGTGGGATTGAAGCGTCTATTGGTATGTTTTCAGATCGGAACAATTCTATTTCGTTAGTTTTTTGATTAAAAAATTCTATTTCAACTAGTTGCTCTCTATGTTGTAGATATGATGTGAACCAGTCGTGACATTTACCCCGAATCCCTATGTTATACAGTTTATTTAATAAGATGTCGAATTGTACTTTATCATAAGCTTTCGTCATATCTAGCAGTAATCCTATTGCATATTTTTTGGAGTCAATTATATCGAGGGCTTTTTGTATGTATTTATAGATTGCGAGTGTGGTAGATCTATTTTTCCTGAAGCCGTTTTGACAGTCATTAAATATATTGTATTTTTCACAATACTCGTAGACACGGTTGCACATGGCCTTTTCGAATATTTTTGATGCAGTAGGTAAGAGGGCAATTGGACGGTAGTTATTCGGGTCAGTTTTTGTGTTTTTCTTATGTATTGGTTTTACAAGGGCTTTTTTTAAGAGGTTGGGAAATGCACCTTCCTCGAAAGATTGATTTACGAGTTTAAAGAATGGAAGAGTTAATTCATCAGCACATTTTCTCAGCAATGTGGGGGGAAATTCATCAACTCCATAGCTCGACTTATTTTTTAAGTTTTTTATTAATGCATTTATCTCGTAAGGATCTGCCGGGCTTAGAAATATAGAATTTTGTGTTGTGGATATTTTAGATGTTCCTTTTGGTTTACTGCTTGACGGGCTCGAACCAATTTTCCCAATGGAAGCAAATGTAAAACTCAGAAGGGAAAAGGGCGAAAATCAAACAAGGAATAGATTACAATCAGTATAATTACAAAAATATAATAGAAATATCACTTACACTAATGCACGCTCGGCGATCGTCCACCAACTCCACTTGACACTTTTGAAGTTGACATTCGGAACGAATGAATGAGTGTTGGGATCGATATGCTAATCGATACCAACTTGTGAGTCGATTAATGTGATTTACAGTAATAAAATTATATCTCAAATAATACTACGTGTTACAATCGGCCGTCCTTCAAATAACGTGTCCTCACGTTAAATTGACATAATTATAAACATTATACTTAAAAGAAAGAGAAAAAAATAATAATAATAATAATACATGTACTCTGTAAACTTATAAGATATAGTTATTCAACTAACCGCTAATGTGATGCTGTGCAACAACTCCTGGGCGGCACAATACTTGCCTGTCATGCCCGCTACACAACATACTCTAATGCTACTATAGTGATGCGGAGTGAGAGTTACTTCCTTCACTGTCATCCCGCTGCCACTGCGATGGCACGCAACAACTCCTGGGCGGCAAGTTCATATGCCTCTCATGCCCGCTACGTGACATCCGAGGTACTTATCTATAGTAGTGCGGGGCGAGAGCTACTTCCTTCACCTTCACCACGCAACCACTGCGATGCCACGCAACAACTCCTGGGCGGCAAGTTCATATGCCTCTCATGCCCGCTACGTGACATCCGAGGTACTTATCTATAGTAGTGCGGGGCGAGAGCTACTTCCTTCACCTTCACCACGCAACCACTGCGATGCCACGCAACAACTCCTGGGCGGCAAGTTCATATGCCTCTCATGCCCGCTACGTGACATCCGAGGTACTTATCTATAGTAGTGCGGGGCGAGAGCTACTTCCTTCACCTTCACCACGCAACCACTGCAATGCCACGCAACAACTCCTGGGCGGCAAGTTCATATGCCTCTCATGCCCGCTACGTGACATCCTCACTTCTCACTAGGTAAGTTCTCTTAATGCATTTATCTCTCTCTTATTCATTATAATTTGCTATTAACTAACATAAATACTCGTAATCATTTTGCACTTTCAATTGTTTCACTAATTTGTATCTAATTATAACATGTCATGTTTTCACTGCTATAACGATTGATTACATGGTAAACATTGTTTCTACTGTTTCCTCATTATATAATAATCATTCACATAATTTATATACCTTTATAAATGACATTACATTATTGATTATTATTTCGCTGTTGTTTTATTTATTCAATCACTACTTTCACCATCGCTGCAATCGCTACTTTCGTGTGAACGATAAGCAGTTTCACCAAAGCTTAACCATGGGAATATTTTGTCAACTGACATAACACTTTCATAACGTTGACCCTTTCTGGTCAACGGGGTATCCTCTACTAAATAGCGATCATTTGGTAAAACCTTTTTAATCCTATAAGGCCCTTGGCATTTTGCCTCTAGCTTTTTGGACTGACCGGGGCCAGTCACAACCGCTCTTACTATTCGCACTAGATCGCCTTCCTTATATTTCCTACTTTCCTTCCTACTTTTATCAAATCTACTCTTATTGATTTGTTGATTCTTTCTTATACGTTCACCTGCCTCAGAACGAATGACATCTAACGTCTCTCTACTCGTACCTTCACCTATATCGTCGACTATATCATTAAGTAAACCTTGAGCTGGGTTACTGACTTTCCTACCTAAAAGTAGCTCAGTCGGAGTTTTCTTAGTAACCTCATGTATAGTGGTATTGATGCCAAGTTGTACATCGGGCAACAGTTCGTCCCAAGCATTATTGCCTTTTCCATGAGCCATGGATCCTAACGAGGCCAAAATCGTGCGGTTGTACCGCTCGACTTGGCCATTTGCCCGGGGAGTAGCCACAGAGTTCAGGATATGCTTAGATCCGATTGAATTAACAAATGACTTGAACTTCTTGCTTGTAAAGCTAGTGCCTCTATCCGTAATAATACGTGTGGGACTACCAAAGTAACTAAAGAGATTTTTAAACGCTTTAATAGTCTCTTTAGTTTTTGTGCTCTTGACGGGGTTCAAGCTCACGTACTTGGTATATGCATCAACTATGACTAATATATAAACATTACGACGTTTGCTTCGTGGGAAGGGACCAAGATGATCCGCGTGTAGTGTGTGAAATGGGATCTCGATTTTGGGTATTGGATGGAGAAACCCTTCTTTCGCCCCTGACGGGATTTTGTGATGGGCACACTCAAGACACGCGCTGACATACTTTTTTATGAATTTTCGCATTTTGGGGAACCAAAAGAGTGACCTCACTCTTTGCAGGGTTTTATCAAATCCAAAATGTCCAATATTGTCATGATTTGTCTTGAGCACTTGCCATCTAACTCCACGAGGTACCAACCATCTTAATGTACCATCACTGAGGATACGGAATACCCGACCATTTTTGATCTTGTATTCCTTGTGAACACCCGCAATCTTCGGGGTTTCGGGATCCTCTAGAATGTCCTTAATTCGTTTTACTTCCTCATCAGACGACTGTACTGTAGCGATCCAATCTTCGGATCCCACAGACAGAATGTCAAGTGTATGTACCGCTTCAGCACATTCACCTTCTATAGGACCTCTGCTGAGGGCGTCTACATGGGACATTCTTTCTCCTGGTCGATATTCAATACTGCAGTCGAACTCCAAGAATTGTATCCACCACCTAGATATCCGAGGAATTAAGTCTCTCTTTGTGAATGTAGAACGTAGAGCATTGCAGTCCGTGACGATAGTAAACTTAATTCCGATGAGATAAATACGGAACTTATTAAGTGTACTAACGACAGCCAACGTCTCCAGTTCGAATGAATGGAGTTTCATTTCATCTATGGTGGTCTGCCGACTGAAGTACGCTATTGGGCGCCAAGGGTCATCTCCAGTTCTTTGGAGTAGTATCCCAGCTACGCCAAATTTGCTGGCATCAGTGTGAACCTGCGTTTGTGCGCTATGGTTATAAAGAGCTAGCACTGGTCTATTAATTAAACATCTTTTAAGGGTTTCAAAGGCATCAGACTCCGCCTTTTCCCATTTCCACTGTACATCCTTCCTCAAGAGATTCGTCAAAGGTCTCGCTATCATCGCAAATCCCTTGACGAACCTCCTGAAGAAACTGGCTAGTCCAATAAACCGCCTAACTTCATGCTGATTACGTGGTTCAGGAAATTTAGCAACGGCCTCAACCTTTTGAATCCCTGGCCTAACACCGTTTCTATCTATTTGAAAACCGAGGAACTCTATCTGTTCTTGAAAGAAACTACACTTTTCTATTTTCAGAGTAAGTCCGGCTTGTTTAAGGAGGTCTAAAACTTCTTCAAGTCGTAATAAACCCTCTTCAAAGTTTTTGGAGGGGATTAGGATGTCATCCATATATATAATGACGTAACTAATCTTGGATTGACTTAAGATTTTATGGATTGTGCGTTGAAAGACTGCAGGGGCATTCGCTAACCCAAAAGGCATACGAGTATATTCGTATTGCCCATCAGGTGTAACGAATGCTGTTTTCTCACGAGACTGTTCCGCTATAGGTATCTGATGATAACCTGAAGCCAAATCTAAAGACGTGAACAATGATTGTCCCGATAATTGGTCTAGTAAATCCTCTATCCGAGGTAGCGGGTAGTGGTCTCGTTTGGTGCGACTATTAAGGGCCCTATAGTCGACACAAAGACGCTTTTCCCCAGACTTCTTCTGTACCAGCACAATTGGGCTGGCGTACGGAGGCTAGATTCGCGAATGATGCCGTGAGTCAACATCTCACTCACCATATCTCGAACTAATTTTCGCTCAGAGTATGGTAAGCGATAGGGTCTGTACACAACAGGGGTTACATCTTTAAGACATATTTCCATCTCTGTGACCGTTGTAAATCCCAAATCGTGCATACCATTGGAAAAGCAAGCCTTATACTTAGTTACTAAATCGACACATTGTTTTATTTGTATGTCAGTCAATTGCTGGCCATGGTTAATAGTCACGTTTTCAAGAGAACTACTTTCGTCCTTGGAAACTCTATGAACAAACATATCAGATCCTAGATAGCGTGCTCTAGTGATGAGTGTATCTTTTGTGATCACTACAGGTTTACCACCTACATTTTGTAGTAGCAATGAGCAAGTGCCGTTAACTATGTGGTACTCCCCTGGCAAAAGATAATATTCGTTGCCAATACTGCCCCTAACTGTGCCATCTACGTAAATGTTTCCACTCAGACTATCAAGAGATTTGACAGGGATACACTTCATTTGGCCAATATCTATTTCTGTTTCTTCTTTGGATAACAGAAATAGTTTAATTGGTGTTACTGTTACTCGTTCAAATTTTAGATCCGTATTTGTCTTAATGATTTGTAAATTTGGCCGTTCAGTAAAACTATGTCCGAGTAGAATGCTATAGCTAATCAAAGTGTCATCAACTATAAATATCTCAATATCCTTTTCTATAATACCTTGAACTTCAATATCTACTTTAGTACGCCCTCTAGGTAAATATGGGATATTTCCTAGTCCCCTTAAGAATGGACCTTCAACATATTCCCATTGCAAACCTATTTGTCTAGCGTTACTTTCACGCATAACTGTCGCTTCACTACCTAAATCTACCAAGCAATCTATAGGGTTCCCGTTGACCTTTATTACTAACTTATATTTGTTACTAGAATCGTTTTGAAGTGTAACCTTTAGGACACTTTTGTCTTTCTCACTTAACTGTTGTTCCTTAATTTTATTCGTACAATTAGAAGACGTGTGGCCCATAAGGTTGCACTTCGTACACTTTACAATTGGTTTAGGGCATTTAAAACTCGGGTGTCCTACCTCCCGACAGTTAAAACATGTCATAGTCTTTGCCTTTTGATTGTTTCTGTTCAGTGCACTGTCACTAGAGGAATTGTTGGTGTTACTCGACATACGAGTGTCACGACTACTACGCCCTTTTGAATCAGACTGTTCCCGTGAAAAGGGCTTAATAGTTTTGAAGAATTGATGTATTTCTTCAGGTTTTTCGAATTTTGCCGCCTGGGCGCCTACTCGAACACCCCTATCCTCGATCCCATGAACCAAACAGTCTACTGCTTGTTTATCGAAAATCTTACAACGGTTGAGAAGGTTTATTTTTGCAAAGTAATAAATTTCTAAGGACTCCCCGGGTCGCGTCCTTCTATTGAGCATTTCCATGAGTAAGTCCGCGTAATTCTCGGTTGCTGGGAAAGACTCTTTGAGCATGACTATCCATTCGCTCCACGTATGCTTAATAGAAGGCAGCCCCTGATACCATGTGCGGGCATGACCAGTGAGTTTAGGCAGGGCATAGTGAATTTTCTGTTTTTCATTCCAGCCGTAGATCTCGGCACATTCCTCAATCTTGTCGAGCCATGCGTTAATGGTTTGTTCCTTGGATAGCGGATCATATTCTGGCACGACATTATTGAGGCTGGAAAGGAACTCACGATCCCCTGACCTACCTTTCAACACATTTAGAAATTCTTCAAAGAATTCTTTAGGTTCTAATCTAGGTTTCTTATGGCTAGGTTCTTCGTCCATATTTGGATGAGAGGGATCCAGACGAACATGCAATTCTGACGTACCTCGCTTGCCCGTTGAAGGACTCCCACGTAGATCACCGGACGCTTGTCGGCGGTGAACCTGCTCTTCTAATAACTTCAGCCGCCTCCTGGTTTCTGACAGTTCTCGTTCCGAGTCACGCAAACTGCGATCTGGCGTACGATGACTTCCACGGTGAGGTCTATCACGACTTCGACTGCGCGTCTCTCGGCACCGAGAACGACGGTGGGTATTTCGACTGCAACAACGGGTGCGGCTGCGGCTACGCCTGCTACCATGCCTGGTACGGCTGCGCGATGCTCGACTACTACGCATCTCGTTGTCCAAGTGACGGCACGGTGTAGTTAGCCTCTTTGGTTTATTCGTATTCGCTCCACATTTGTCGCTCATTGTCTGAAACTTACAGGTTTCGATTTTAGGTTTTGCTCAATGAACAACTTTTACCGGGATTGCTAAAATCTTTCAATTAAGTAGGTACTAAACGGGTAATCTATGTAACAAGTAAAAATATTAAGTAACCTGTTCAATTCATTTAACTATTTTGCATGAATACTAATTTGACAAAATAGGGTAGGTAACTAAAATCCGTTTTCATCCACAAAATCCATAGCTATAATGCCGAATTGAAGGTTTTAGGTTATTCAGGGTCATGGCTTTTGTTAAATTAAGTACATATTTTAATAAAATAGACTTGCAATACCTGTTTATTTTATTTTCAAAATGGCGGATTTCTAAGTTTTTTTTTTTTTTTTTTACGAAAGTTAAATCCAATTACATCCAAACAATCCTTTGCTACAATTTAAAATTAACGGTTTTCCAAAACCGTGGCCCAGTATTTTGTTGATTTGAGTTCATATTTTGTTGAAATAATACTCTGGCAACCCGTTTTGGTAGTAACGGTTTTTCAAACAATTAAAATAAAATCTATTCACATCTATCTGATCCTTACCCGAATGTTAATAATCTACATTCAAATAGAGATATTGTTTGGTATTACGCTAGATTTTGACAATATTTAGCGAACCGTTTTGATCAAAATGGCCGCGCCGTTATGTTTTCACTATTAGGCGCGTAGGTTATTTATGCAAAAACTACTCGTTTTCACACCGATCCCACTTCTGAGATGTAAAACTCAGAAGGGAAAAGGGCGAAAATCAAACAAGGAATAGATTACAATCAGTATAATTACAAAAATATAATAGAAATATCACTTACACTAATGCACGCTCGGCGATCGTCCACCAACTCCACTTGACACTTTTGAAGTTGACATTCGGAACGAATGAATGAGTGTTGGGATCGATATGCTAATCGATACCAACTTGTGAGTCGATTAATGTGATTTACAGTAATAAAATTATATCTCAAATAATACTACGTGTTACACAAAGAAATTATTGAAGATGTTAGCCACCTCTTTGGGCTCTGATGTCATATTATTATTGTTTGTTTGTAGAGTTATATTTTGTTTTTCGCGTTTTATTTTTTTGTTTGTCCGTTCGTTTATTATAGTCCACATAGTTTTTACTTTATTGCTTGATTTTATCATTTTACGTTTAAAGTGTTGTTTTTTTGCTGTCACTACAGTTTTCTTTAATATTTTTTCATATTTCTTGTAATATTCTTTTAATGTTGGGTTATTTGTTTTGGTAATAAGTATTTTTAATAACCTTTTATTCTTGCAAGAGTTTTTTATTCCTTTGGAAAGCCAATATTTTTTATTGTTAGTTTTTAATTTGTATTTTTGTGATGGGATACATTGGTCTAGAATATTTATCAGCAGTTTGTTGAAAGCCTCATAATTTTCATTAATATTTTTATCCTCCGTTATTATTTCGTTCCAGTTTATTTCTTTCAATTTTAATTTAAATTTTAACATGTTTGAATTAGTGAATCGTCTTTTTGTAGTAAACCATGTTTTTTTCTTTGTTTGTTTTGGTAAGCTTAGATGTAAGATTGTACTATTATGATCAGAAAATCCCAACTCTTCTACCTCTGTATACATATCTTTACATTTGAAGTTTGTAAATATGAGGTCTAAACATGTACTTGTTGCAGTTTTTATGTGCTGAGTGAATCCAAATTCCTGCATTAGGTTTAAAAATTGGTTCGTTTTTAGGTTATCCGATTGAATGTTAATATTAAAATCACCTCCTATAATAACATTGAGTTTAGAATATTTAATGTTTACATATCTAAGGATATTTTGTATTTGCTGGTAGAATGTTTCTTCTTCTCTTTTGTTCCAATACATGGTTATAATTAATAGATTTTCTTTAGGTAGTTCAGTGGCACATACCTCTATAACATACTCTATAGACATGTCTGTAATATCATTTCTCTGGATGTAGTCTATATGATCCTGGAGTAGGATACAGACTCCTCCCCCTGTGCGAGTGCTCCGACAGTAAGATGCTGCGAATTTATATCCAGTAAATTGAATAATATCCAGTTTTTCTTGCGTAAGCCAAGTCTCCGAGATACCTATTGCTTTGTATAATGGGTTATTGGTAAGGAAAACTTCAAGAATGTCCTGCTTATTGTACAGACTTTGAAGATTTTGAAACAGTACTTTAAATGATGTATCGTTGTCTATATTATTTCCGAAATGTATAATTTTTAGTTTCATCTGTATTGAGTGTGCTGCAGAGTTCATCAGTATTGCTCATCGTTATTTCATTGTTTCCCTGGTAGTTCGATTTTCTTTGATTTTCCTTATTGTTGGTGGGTTTAGTGGGTTTTCCGTCTATGTACAATTTATTATTTCTGATAACTGCGTGGGAGCCGTTATTCCTGGCCTTAAGTAGTTCTTCTCTCAATTGTGCTCTCTCTTTTCGCGCAGTCACGTCCAAAAACTCCGATATAAACAATCCAGTTCCCTGAAAGCATTGGCTGCTGTTCACAATGTATTTACTCATTCTTTTGCTGAGTAACTCTATAACCAGCGGTCTGTTCTTCGAGCCTTTTTTTCCGACTCTGTACATGTCTTCAATATATCCTGATAAGTCCACAGCTGCGATGTCTCGGAACAGTTCTATTAGTCTATTATAAAGGTCATTTTGGGGTTCTCTATAATATTCAGTAAGGCCGTAAAGTACTATTTTTCTATGGTTTATATCAGGAGTGTGTGGTGGTTGGGATGGTTGGATTTGTAATTCCTTTATTTCTTTCTTAAGCGCCTCATTTTCGATACGAAGGTTTTCTAGTTTGATGTTTATTGTTTCTATTTCAACTTTTCTTTCCATATTTTGCACCGTCAAATCGCTAGTTTTCCGCTCAAAATCTTGTCTTATTTCGGCTATAGCTTTTTTTATTTCAGTTTGTATTGTACTTTGTAGTTCTTCTATTATGGATTTATTATTTTCTTTCAAGCGTAGTACTATAATTTCGCTTAGTCTTTGCATAGACACCTGGGTGTGTGTATCATCGAAAATATCTATATTATGTGTTCCGTTTGACGTCTGAAGTCCATTATGAGAGTACACCGTTTCGTTCCATGAACAGCCGCTAGATGTCGTCACTTTCCGCCTCGTAATCGCGCCACTAGCGCCCCCCAACGTCAAACCTGTGAACTACCTTCAAAAACCGCATACAAGCCGCCATCCATGATGAAGTTTTAGATCATTGTTGCGTCGTTTTTCGAACTGTGCGCAGCTCCGCTAGATTGTTAAATCGTTTCAAATTAACGATATTTTTTAGTTTTAGAACTTTCGAGATTAAAGTAAAAAGTTCATTATATATTAGTATTTTAAATTATAAAATTTAAAATTAACGTTCCGTCTCGTAAGTTGAGCTGAGTTTATTTAAAAATAAAAAATGGACGGTGAAACTATCGTGCCGGAGGAAACTTCGAGGAAAAGGATGCGTAGTTCGAGTTCTTCATCGTCATCGAAAGGAAGTGACACGGTGTCATCGGAGAGCGAGCGGGGTGGTCCAGCACCGCGCAAACGGTCCCGGCGGTCACGCGGGCGCTCCTTCTCGCAAGACTCCGAACTGGATCGCAGGTTTCATCGACTATCCCAACAATTGGTGAGTCATGTCAATAATGTTTTAACAAATTGTATCATGGCACATAGTGCTCCATTAGCACAAAACCTACCCGCCACGCAAAATTATTTTGGCACCGCGTTACCCTCGACATCGACAGCTCCTACCCAAAATATACAAGAAAATTTCTTACGTCCTCCGCAGCTTACACCTTGCATTGAAAATATTGCAAACCTAGACGTTTCAGTTAAAGAACCTAGCTTACCTAAAGCAAATCCAGAACGTGTATCGAAAATAGCAGAACTGCAGAGATTTGATTCCTCAGATTGGAATGCTGTACGTTACACCGAAGTTCAGAAAAAATATATAGCTTTTCCTAGTTTTGTCGAGTTGAAAGTTAACGAAGAATTGCGGCGTTTTGAAGACCCATTTGCACCATTAAGATGGTTTCAAATGGAACGCAGTTTTGCGGCGCTATCTAATGCATTTTTAACGCAAAATGAGCATGTGAACGCGGCATTACAAAACCTTGTTGATTGGTCCGCTAGTTCCAGCGCTCAATTATCTTCAACTACCCTCTTTAATAAACTTAAAGAGTTGTTTGGTGCCGATTCATCATATAGAACGGTATCACATGACATTCTTCAAATAATTTGCGGTAAACGAGCTGAAGTTATAGAGACGCGCCGCCGATCGTTATTAAAAAATTTAAAAAGCAAATACATACGCGACGACTTAGATAAAATTCCACCCTCGATCGAATATATTTTCAATCCTCAAAATTTATCCAACTACCTACAAAAAATTGGGGGTGTAGAAAAATTAGAAAAACAAATTAATAGTGCGGGAACAAGTCAGCCGACATCTTTAGCTCCTTCGACGTCTTTTCAAGAAAACACATTTCGTGCGCGACAAAACAAATCGAAGCGTAATATTAAAAAAGACAAACGTAATGATGATTTCTCTTCAAAAAAGAGGGGAGGGGGGAGAAAAGATAACATCGGGAGGCGAGCAGGACATAAGCAAAAATGACTATTTAATACCGAGTTTTTGGGGCGGCTGTCTTCAGCATTATATAGAAATTTGGAATCGTTTCAACCCTCCGAAGACTATTTTAAAAATGATATCAGGGGCTCGTATCCCCTTCAGTCAGGCGCCGCGCCGCCCTTAATTCTACCAACTTTAGACAACCTGTCAAAATTTCAAACCCCTGTTTCGGAAAAAATGACATTAGAAATTCGGAAAATGGTTCAAGAACGAGTGTTAGAGCCTGCTCCTTTAACCCCATCTTTCATTTGTCCGCTTTTCATAATTACAAAGAGCAATGGCAAAAATCGAGTGATTTTCAACTTAAAAGCACTAAATTTATACATGGAGCCAAAACATTTCCATCTTTTCCACCATCAACAAATGCCTTCGTTTCTTCAACAAGGCGATTGGATGGTCAAGTTAGACCTCAGCCAGGCCTATTATCACCTGCCAATACGCGCAGAACACAGACGCTTCTTGCGCATCAGTTACGGTGGTCAAATGCTTCAGATGACATGTCTACCATTCGGCCTGGCTGCCGCTCCCAGAATGTTTGCGACTATAACGAACTGGACGGCAGAATACCTTCGCAAAAGAGGTCTGCGGATCGACGATTATTTAGTAGTCCATCAGAACAAGGAAGTACTCAGCACACATCTAAACCTAGCTGTACGCTTCCTGTCGAGTCTGGGCTGGTGTGTAAATCACGAGAAATCGATCACCAGACCAACGAGGTCGATCGAATATCTCGGTATCGATTGGGACACTCATACAAACCGCAAGTCCCTACCACCAGAGAAGGTGAGCAAAATTCAACAGAACATCTCGACCAGACTCGCAGCGGGCAGTTGGACCCTGAAGCAGGCGCAACGCCTCTTAGGGCTTCTCAACTTTGCGTCTTTCATCACCCACCGGGGAAGGATGCATTGCCGTGCGCTGCAGTGTCACATAAAAGTACTGCGTCAAAATCCTCTCGGAGCAGTACAATTGACACAAGACATTCGCAAGGAATTAGAGTGGTGGATGGAAAATGTAAGTCAAAAGACAGCAATTCACACAAATGTGCTACCCACAAACTATGTCATCACGGACGCTTCCGACATTATGTGGGGTGCACTAGTCAACAACAACAAAATACAAGGTGCATGGCAACCCCACCAGAAAAAATGGCATTGCAATCTCAAGGAGATGTATGCTGTGATTGCTGTGTTGTCCCAGAAATCCAGAGCCCTCCGAGACTCCAGGATAATTCTCCAGACCGACAACAAAACAGTGGTCTCGTACATTCAGAAGGAAGGCGGAACAAGATCACGCCGATTGATGGAGTTGACACGGGAATTACTGACTCTGACGGACGACCTCAATGTTGTACTGATCCCGCACCACCTACCAGGGGTGTACAACACCGAAGCCGACCACCTATCGCGAAATCGCGTCGGCAGCGAGTGGCACCTTCAAGTGGCAGCAACTTCGAAAATATTTCAGACTTGGGGAAAACCGGACATAGATTTGTTCGCATCCCAAACCGCGCACGTCGTGACAAATTACGTTTCTCTAGATTCCTCAGACTCCAACGCCTGCTATCACGACGCGTTCAGCAGATACTGGCGATACGACCTAGCATGGGTGTTCCCACCACCAGCGCTACTTCCACGAGTTCTTTACCACCTCAACTCGGCATCAGGGCGGTACATCATAGTAGCACCCAAGTGGAAGAAACCGTTTTGGCGACCAGACCTGAGGAATCGAGCCATGTCACGGCCCATGAAGATCAGAGACCTGAAGAAGACCTTGATAGACACGGTGACCGGCCTACCACCAGCCCATGTCAACGATCTGAAATTGGAAGCCTGGCTCATTTCGGCTGGGACACCCTGACTAGAAATTGGTCTTCACAAGAGAGAGATCTTCTTTTATCTTGCTGGCGACCTTCAACCCTTAAAACGTATACACCTGTTTGGGGTAAGTGGTCTTTGTGGTGTAGCAAAAATAATGTAAATTTTCGTACGCCAAATCCGGCAGATGTTGCGAAATATCTAGCGTATCTATATCTAGAGCAAAAGTTAGCTTACAGAACCATTCTCGTGCACAAGTCCGTTATTGCATCTATTTGTGAAACTACTTCAAATATTAAAATTTCTTCTAGTCACATTGTAAAGCACATTTTGAAAGCAATTTCAATTGCCAAGCCTTTGCCACCGAAGGTACCCACATGGGACGCCAGGGTATTGATTACTTATTTAAAGGATAACACCCCTTGCATTAGTAGTTTGTATGAAGTGTCTAAGCGAACGGCGACTATATTATTATTATGCTCTGGACGTCGTGTACACGACCTTTCTCTCTTGCATATTGACTCTGATCATTTTGTTGATAACGGGGATTCCATAACATTACACCCAGTGTTCGGATCAAAAACAGATAGCGTGTCTTTCCAACAATCCAGTTGGGTTTTGTTGGCATCCCAAGATCAGAACACAAATCCATTATTTTGGCTCCGCACGTTAAAAAATCTGTCAATGGATAGACGGGGCTCATTAACAAATTTGTTCATAACAACTAGAGATCCTGTTAGAGCAGCCACTCCAGCTATAATTGGTGGTTGGGTAAAACGAGTTCTATCTGGTGCTGGAATACAGGCCTCTCCAGGTAGTTTCAGATCGGCTGTCTCTTCATTAAACTGGCTAGAAAATTATCCTATTAATGATATATTATCAAAGGCAAACTGGAGGCATGAATCTACTTTCAGAAAATTTTATCATAAAGAAATAAGATCAAGTAACGAAATGTCCTCGGTGGTTTCGTTATCAAATTTATTTCAAGTCCCTAATTGATTAACCAATGTTTTCATGACATTTGATTTAAATTAAAATTACTATTGAAGATATTGCACAGATTGCAAGTGTTCCTATGTTTTTATGTAATATTTCTATATACTGCCAATAACGGCTAGAAATTATTTTATGTAACCTATTTATATGAATATGTTTAAAATTAATATTTGGTTATTATTCACATTGTTGCCTTTTATTCATACAATCCACCAGGAGATAACAAACACGTCTCTCATAATGGACTTCAGACGTCAAACGGAACACATAATATAAAAATTTTACCTTCGAATAAAAGTATTATGTTTCCTAAGACGTCTGAAGTCCAGGTAAGGTCTTCCTGGTGCATACCTACCTTTGCATCATTATGAGCCGAACAATGATCTAAAACTTCATCATAGCGGCTTGTATGCGGTTTTTGAAGGTAGTTCACAGGTTTGACGTTGGGGGGCGCTAGTGGCGCGATTACGAGGCGGAAAGTGACGACATCTAGCGGCTGTTCATGGAACGAAACGGTGTACTCTCATAATGGACTTCAGACGTCTTAGGAAACATAATACAAATTTTATTCGAAGGTAAAATTTTTATATTGTCTTGACTTTTTAAAGTATCTCCTATAAAACTAATATTGTCAGAGCAAGTCGTGGCATCCATAGGCGTGGTGAAGTTTGGGGTATACTCTGGATCCCTCGCTGAGCGTACAGGTGTATCGGTGTTGTCTGTCTTTGGTACTTTACAGACACAAGTTTGACATTTCCAAGACTTTCTGTGTTCTAAAGTCATTGTTTTGATATAATGTTCTTTAGAGACACCGGCGCATTCCAAATCATATCTGGACTTGCATAGTGAGCAAGTCAAATTTTCTCTAATCGGTACTTTTTGTTGGCATCCCGGGCAGAGTGGAGTTGGCGCCATCTCGTGAATTGTTTAGTTACTTTTAATTAAGTGCTGGTAACGGCCTCTGGTGTGGAGTAGCGAATAGTTTTTGATACGTTGACTGTTATCTTTATATTGTCAACAGATGGCGTTGTATGTAGCCAATAAATCGAGATGGTATTTTAATTTTCTAATATATTATGAATTATTGTAAACTTGGTATTTATTATGTACCTTTGGGATTCTTCCTTTTTCTTTGATGAGTTATTATAATGTTTTGGACGTCATTTATTAGGTTTTGCACTTTATGTTTTGAATTTGTAGTTCGTTATTTTTCTTGGCACTTTTTTACTGTTTTTTCCTGTTTTACTGAATATCACATAAGGTCTTCAATAACACTCACTTTATGTCATATAAGCATTCACTAAAACACTATAGCATTACTAAATTATCACTTTATCTATTATTTTTCTAATTTAAATACGGAGCAGTTTGTTTACGTGCGCACAGCAGCGCCATCTCCTCCTTTCCTGAAAACTGCGTCAAAATCGGTTCAGCCAAACACGAGATAATCGCGGACAAACATACATACATACACACAGGTCGAACTGAGAACCTACTTTTTTTTAAGTCGGTTAAAAAATATATTTTGATGGGTAACTACGGAACCCTACACTGTGCGTGGCCCGACACGCACTTGGCCGGTTTTTTGTTGTTGCAACGAACATGGGCGGCCATTCCACAGCGTGATTTGGATGAACTCATTTTGAGTATGCCAAACCGATGTTCTTGTGTTGTTAGTGTTCGCGGTAGAAACACGGATTATTAATTGTTTAAGTTACCCAATAAAATTTTAAAGAAAACTGTTATTTCAGTCTTTTTTTCGAACTTTAATGTTAGTGGTTCAAATGTCAAAAATCCCTTTATTAGGAAAATGGCAAATTTCTTTATGAATGCAAAGGTGACTTGGTTTATCGTTACTGTGACAAACGATAACACTTTATTTGATGAATCCTTAAAGAACATTTTAATTAATATCAATCAGGAGAAAAGTTATTGCAAAAATATATGTTGATCCCTAGACACTTTTGATGTGTGTATTTGAATTTCGCAGGCTACATCGACGCAATCACCTCAATGAGGTTTTACCAATAGGGCAATAGAGACGTCATACTCATTTTATATAAATAAAAACATGGCTTTAGTTTAGTAAGATATTGTTGACGTGTCAATTGTCAACGTCAACCAATGACATTTTATCGGCTGCCAGCTAGGGTGAACTGGGGAAAAATAGGCTTAAAAGGCAGAATGAAGAAAATAAAGTTTTTTTTTTAATAAATGTTTATTTCATTTAAGCTATCAGTAGAAGTAGTAGTAGTAGTTTATTTACAAACAATATAAATAGATCTAAAAAACAGGTAGGGTAGGTTTATTACAAGGTTATGTTAGATAGGTTTATGCCAAGGGGGATAGCTAGTTATTTTTTTTGTTCTAACCACGGGAATGATCATACAAAGTGAGTCTACGATAAACTGGTTTTGTATAGCTTGATGTGTAGCCGTGTGTACCTTGTGCCCAGTTTTAGGGTTCCGTAGTCAACAAGGTTATAGTTTCGCCATGTCCGTCCGTCCGTGGGTCAATCTTCAATTTTTGAGCTTCCGTTGAGGATAATGACACCCGATACTTTTACTGCTAGTGCAACCATCCATTGACAAAAAACAAAAATATATATTATTTTAATTACGTTTAACTAAAATGAAATTAAAATAATTTGTATTTTTGTTTTTTGTCAATGGATGGTTGCGCTAGCAGTAAAAATATCGGGCGTCATTGTCCTCAACGGAAGTCCAAAAATTGAAGATTGGCCCCCGTCCGTCTGTCTGTCCGCAGCTTAGCTCAGATACTCCCGGTACTAGAAAGCTGTAATTTGGTATAAATATATGGATTTGTTGCGTCGAAAAAGCGATAAAATAAAATCTCGTAAAATATTTTTTTAGGGTACCTCCTCCAAGTAAAGTGGGGATGTATTTTTTTTCTCGCGTAACCCTTAGTGTGAGGTATCATTAAATAGGCCTTTAAAAATATTGATAGTTTCCATTAACAATTTTTTGATAAAAAGATTCGTTTGTGAAATAAGTGCTAAATTTTGCTCGATTCGAGTGTCCCCCCCCCTCTACCAGCTAAACGGTTATGTTTGGGGGTGTACTTGGATAACAATCATATTTACCTAAACAAAATGTATCAGAGAACATGTTCTTCAACTGCAAATGTAAGTTTGTCAACTTTATTTTTACAGCTGTAATAGGTGGGTATATTTTGGGGATAGGCAGGTTTTTATTGTCAACTATTTTTAACTAACTTCAAAGAAAGGACGAGGTTTTTAATTCGTCGTAATCTTTTTTTTTTATTATTTGCCCCGATTTTTCAACGACGCTGGACCGATTTTGAAATTCTTCTTTTTAAAATTAAATTCAGCGAATCAGTTTAGTTAGTTAGTTCGCATAAGTATTTTGAGGGGCAACTACGGAACCCTACACTGTGCGTGACCTGACACGCACTTGACCGGATTAATGAAAGTAAAACACTTTCATTAATCCGTTTTACGGAAATCTAAAACAAAATAAAAATTAATGATGAAAGTCAAATGTTGTTGATTTTGTTGTTGTTTGTTGTGTTGTTGTGTTTACCTGCTATGGATAATTATCAAATACCAGTGGTGAAAATAATATTGTAGCCCCATATGGCCATACGACCCCAACCTCCTCTAGCATCGTCCGAACTGACAACACCGCACGCCATTTTCTCGTTCTCTCTGTCACTCATACATGCAACGCACTATTTGTCTCGTTCGTGTAGGTGGAAAAGCGGCAACAGCGCAACAGTGATTTTTCAGTAAAATAAAATTTTTGATTTTCCGTTTTATATAGATTAGACGGGAGTGATACGAAATTTCGAATGACGTTATTTCGACGCACGCTATTTCGAAAAAAAATAAGAGTGGTACGCAATTTCGAAAGCTCATTAAGTCGAAAACCGCTATTTCGAATGACGTTATTTCGACGCACGCTATTTCGAAAAAAAATAAGAGTGGTACTTCAGTTCGAAAACAAATTGACGGTCAGTTCACAACGAGACGCGACGCAGCGCGACGTGACGATACTGCAAAAGTGTGTAACTACCCACACGAGCTACTGAGTTTCTTTCTAAAAATCTAGACAGTGTCCTGTGCTTTTTGGTTCATAGGACCAAAAACCCCCTGCCTTCGTCCTTCCCGAGAAAAGGAAATAGGGACTTGTCCTATTAAGTATAAAGTGTTAAAGCAAATTATTATTGGAAATAAAACCTTGTCCAAACAAATCGAACTTCCCTTAATGCCTGCAGGGGTGTCTAACACCGGGCACGCCGCAATTGCGGCGGTAAGACCCCTCTTTGAGGAGTGGCTGGAGAGAAGTCATGGCGTCCTGACCTACCGCTTGACGCAGGTCCTCACCGGACACCGAAGTTTCGGGAGGTACCTGTGTCTGATGCGAAAGGAGGAGACGCCTGGGTGTCACCACTGCGAAGATCGCCCGGAGGACACGGTGGAGCATACGGTGCAAGACTGCCCAGCTTGGGCGGAGCACCGACGTGTCCTCACGGCTGCGATAGGCGGTGACCTCTCGCGCCCGGCATTGGTTGCGGCCATGCTGCGGGGCGAGACGGAGTGGGAAGCGGTCAGCTCCTTCTGCGAGGCAGTGGTAGGCGCCCACGGCGACGGACGTCGCTTGATGATCTCCGGCCACCGTAGGCGCGGGCATGCGGGCAGCGAGTAAAGGGCAACTCGCTGCCCAACCAAGGACCATGCCCGGGTCGACGGCGCGTTGTGTCCCACGCGCGCCTCAAAGAGCGTCAGCATAATGACGGGGCCCCCCTCTCAGAGGGCCAAAGCCTGGCGGGGTCGCGGGATTATTCCCTTACCGTAACCCCGGAACATAACAGGCTATGAAGGACACCGTGGATTTTAGTCAGTAGAAGTCTGACAGTCCCTCCCGCCCTGCCCGGGGTTGGAGGAATCATTTGATGATTTTACCACGATATTAACTGGGATTTAGTATTAGTTATGGTTTCATTATATAGCGGTTTTCGATTTAATGTGTTTTCGAACTGAGGTACCACTCTTATTTTTTTTCGAAATAGCGTGCGTCGAAATAACGTCATTCGAAATTTCGTATCACTCCCAGATTAGACGATACTTACAAACGAAAAGACACATCCTTCTTGCTTTTTACAACCGGCCCAGTATAAGTTTTGCAGTTTCGAAAAACACAAATAGGCATCTTTGTTTATTTTTTACCTATCAAACTCCCGCTGACTTAAATTGGACGTAGATAAACAAAAAGGATCCAACCCACAACATGACCGAAAATGAGTTAAGTACACCAAACTGCTCGTCAAGGTCTATATTTTCGATTAGCAAAAACAATAAAAATTAAATACGAATATTTTGACATTAAAATGACACTGGTTACCAAGCCACATGTATGGCGAACCCCTATTTAAGTTTCGTAAAAACGATCCATTCCCCTTGGATCATATTGTAAAACGGTCAATCTAAGATGCAGACACGAAACTGAAATGTTAAAAAGAATCCAAAGCATGTGGATCCCTTTATATTATAATATTTTACCTCAAATCATTGCAAAAGATAAATCACTAAAAAGATTCAGAAAGCATGAATCTTTTTTGGGAAACTAAATTTTTAGTTAAAAAATACACTGGTTAAATCACAAAAACGATTCAGTACGCGTGGATATTTTTCGCTAAACACATTTCTGTGTTTCTTTTGGTATAGATGAATACAACGAAAGGCATCCATACACATCGCAGTCATTAATGTACCTATATTTTGAAGATTGAAGGCGAAGCTGGTAGAGGCGGCCAAGAAATGGGATCGTGTTTTCTTAAATATATAAAAAAAACTTAATCCAAAAGTCCAAAATTTGGTTTTGTTTAGTGACTGCTATGGGAGACAAAACCGTAACATTAAAATTGTACTACCTGATCAATCTTTGACTATACACATACATAATTAATTATATCTAAAGACTGCCTTTTTTCTCTTTTCTTATCGTGGTAAAATCTTCAAATGGGTCCTCCCGTCCCTCCCTCGGCGGCAGGACTCATTTGATGATTTTGGACTGTCGGACTCGTACTGACTAAAATGAACGGTGATCCCGGAAAGCCTGCTGGAACGTGAAGAGCTATTCTTCAATAGCTCTACCAGCAGGCTTTGGCTTTCTAATGGGGCCCCGTTGGATTGCTGGCGCGCGTGGAACAAGACGTGCCATCGACCCTGGCATGGTCTATGATCGGACGGCGAGTCACCCATTACTCACCGTCCGCATGCCTGCGCCTACGGTGGCCGGAAATCGCCTCGCGACATCTGTTGCTGTGGGCGTCTCCTGCGGTGGCTGGGTCGTGAGATGGACTCTTGTCTTCTCCCTCACACGTCCCGCCTCCTCCTTTGCAAGCGTGACTGCTTCGCAGAAGGAGGCGACCGTTTTCCATTCCGTCTTGCATCATGGCCTCGGCCAATGCCGGGCGCGGGAGGTCGCCGTATATCGCCTCTGTGAGGACACGGCGGTGCTCTGCCCAAGCGGGCCAGTCGGGCGTTTCTTCCTTTCCTATACGACACAGGAACCTCCTGAAACATAAGGAGGACCCGGTAAGGACCTGTGTCAAGCGGAAGGTGAGGTGACGCCTCTCTAGCCACTCTTCAAAAGGGGTTTTACCGCCCTCCACGCCGCCTTGAGATCGCGCCGGAGCTCTTCTCGCTGTGCCTCGACTCGTCGAGGCAGCGGCGATTCCCCCAACTTTGTGCGTCCACGCGCCGCTCGTAGACGCGCTGGAGGGCTTTTGCCTTCAGGTGGGTGGGATCTTAAGGTGGCAATCCGACAAGGAAGTTGGCCGATTTGCCGGCGATCGTGCGATCCAGTAGATCATCCGTATGGCCATGACGCTCTGGTATGCGACCAGCTTTGCCGATCGTCTTCGCATGCACAGGGCCCACACAGGGACCCCGTAGAGAGCCATAGATCTCACGATATCGGCGTACAGCCTCCTACAGGAGGCGTTTGGCCCGCTGAGATTGGGCAGGAGCCGCTTGAAGGCGGTTGCCACTCGATTCAGCTTTGGCGCCAAACGAAGGAAATGTTCCTTGAAGCTACACCGGCTGTCGAGGATAAGTCCTAGGTACTATATCGTCAACTCGACGCCGATGCAAGCCCCTTCCACCGTTATGTGGGACTCTGAGCGTGGCCGATCCCTGTGGGACGCCGCACGACATCTCTCGCCGCTTCCTCTCTCCCCGGTGAGTGGAATAGATGAAGGCCCTGTCCATCAAATAGGCCTCGACCACGCAGCTGAGGTAGGTCGGCACCCGGTTATATCGGAATGCCTACCTAAAGACTACCTGGATTTCTATGAATCTTTAAGGGGCAATCCGAGTCTTTATGACGATATGGACGGATTGGGCGGTGAACCGGACTTCGCACAGCAAGAAGAGTAAATTCTATTGCTGTTTTATACATAAAAAGGAAAAAAAATAGAAAGCTACTTGTTTTATTAATGAAATGGATAATTTTTAACGATTTAATTGGCAAATAGCTATTTTGAATCGTTTTTGCTAAATGAAAATTTGGTCGACATAATTGAAAATAGCTTTTATCAAAAAGGATCCTAACACACATTTAGCTGAATATCTCAAGAAATAAAACTGAAATCAATAAAATTTATTTGTATAAATAAAATATACATTGACACACACATATTTTCTTAAGAAACTAATAACCACAAGCAAGTTTATAATGAGCAAACACAGGATGAACTTCAAACTTCAATAACTCAAAAGTAACATTTTGTGGGATGGATCCTTTTTGTTTATCTACGTCCAATTGGCATCGCAGCCAGACGCAGGACGGACTGAGTTGACTCGAGATAGTTAGCTTGTATTTGTATCGCCACGCAGACGTCAGTAAGACGTATCTACCTCAGATTATCTTAATATATATAAATCTCGTGTCACAATGTTTGTCCTCAATGGACTCCTAAACCACTTAACCGATTATAATAAAATTCGCACACCATGTGCAGTTCGATCCAACTTGAGAGATAGGATATTAAATCTCAAATTATAGTCTCGAGTTGCAGCGGGTGAAGCCGCTGGCAACAGCTAGTATATAATATATCATTGAATCACCTTACATAACCTTACACCAAAAATAAATTATGTGTTCACGTTGAATAGGAGAGATTATTGTCCAAAAGATCATCGGAAGTCATAAATATGAATGCGCCCTTACTCTTCTTTGTCTATGCCACGCGGGTGCATAGACAACAAGACAACCAACAACAATCGACACAGAGACAATAAAGCAATGTGTCTATGTAGTCTGTGAAAGCAATACAGTCACGAAGAAAATGGAAATGTGTTGAAGTAAATATTTTATTATTTTTATGAGATATCTATTAGTAAAAAAAAAATTGGCAGACGTATTTCAAAAAAAAATCTTTTATACAAAATTAAATATTCTTTATAAAACGAACTGTCAATCCATAAACAAAACAGAACTAGGAAATCGAAGGACAGACGGACGTCGATCATCAATCAAATAAACCAATATGGCCGACTGCTTCCAATGGGGCTGTTCGCGGTTAAATTTTACAAATTTGCAGTTATAATAATATAGTTTTTAAAGAAAATACACTGTCTTACATTATAATGTAAGTCAATGTACCTAATGAAGACTTTTACGTAAGTAAAGCAAATGAAAAAGTGATATTTTGGAAGTTATCCTTGACATGCCATGGGAAAGTTGCAAAGTGGCCTCCGTATTTTACGTTTAATTGCTAGTTACAATCTCATTTTTCAGGTATGCTGAAGATGCCAGTTAACTCTGTGTCTGAAACAAAAAAAGGAGTAGACAAATCTAGATTCTCCCTGTCGTTAAATAGGAATAATGCAACACAATTGAGCAACGAAACTAAGAAACCGACAGAGAAATTGAAGGAGAAAGCAGACCCTTACAAGCAGTCTACTAATAGGAATAAAGAGAATAAGCCTTTAAAGAGGCCTCTAAAGAGTATATATTCAAATACTTTATCGGCTGCGAAGAGATTGAAACCTCTTTCTGAGACAGGAAAGCCAGCAGGTATTGTGTAACTTACCGGTACTTGACGCCGATGTGCAATACTTCGGTGATTTATTGCAGTTGTGCTCAGTGCTATCGAGGAAAATCCTGTGTCGTGTAGTGTCTGTGCCTCAAATTATTCTTTTCAATTATTTTCTGACAGTGTGGTGAGAACAGATAGTTTGCTTTATTATTAATATTCAACGACTATGTTAACCTAAATACTTGAAAATATGAAATTGAACATCAATTTGTGTTAACTAAAATACTAACATACCTAACTAGAATAATGGGTAGTCTATTGATATTGATAAAAATAAACCCAGCAAAACAGCTGTCAGATATCCTCTATGGTACAAATCAACAAAGTATAAAATAGTTGGTCATAAGTAATATATTTATAACATTTTGCAGCAAAATCGTCTGAGCTTGAGCTGATACACGTGGAGCCACCCTCAGCCAGCGCTGCCATGTTGAATGGCCACCATAATTCTGACACTCAATATGCCGGGAGCACACAACAGCGGAAGACTCCCATTGCCACCTTATCTAACTTGGGGAACACTTGCTTCCTCAATAGTGTGCTCTATACTTTACGGTAATTATTTTACATTATGAATTACAAACTCACACCTTTTTACCAATAATATTATTAGACAAAACCCCACCTGCTAAGTAGTGATAATAATAATATTAGTTAGTAACTTTTTGCAATAATATTGCTTTTTTTATGTCTTGAGAATATTCAGTTATTTATTTATTTATTAACAAAGGTACACCAACAGCTTCTGTATATAAATTTATAAATAGTGTAAACGTTTATGACTACTACAACGTTTACTACTACTACTACTAAGTTATACTAAAATTATAACCTTAATTATCTTATTGTTAATGTAAATGCAATGCAAATGATATGAAGAGAAACTGAGTGAAAACTGCATTCAAGTGCTATTTCATAAATCTAATAATATATAAAATAATATTTTATTTACTCTAAATCTTAAATTTTCTAGTGTTGTTGTTTTAAATGTTTCTCAAATCTCATAACATAACCGTCAAGCGTGTCTTCCTGAAAGGGACAGACAGAGATGCCTGTGATACACATACTAATGCTATCTACTATTTTGTAAATTCTTTAAAGCCTAGCACATCACCATCATCCAGGCTAGGGAACAAATCATCATCTGCCCAGCCTTTTCCCAACAATAATGGGGCTGACTTCTAGTTGAAACAGATACAGCTGAATATCAGAATATACGCTACAGAGAAAATACTAATGAAAAATCCTAATATTACTGTTCCTAACATTGTCAGAATAACACCAAAGACACTTAGTGCTTGAGACCACAGGACCAACAAGTCAGTCTTCCATTCTGTTCATTATTGTTACAGATACGCACCAAGGTTCCTCCACAACCTCCACCACTTGGTGTCAGACCTAGCAAGTGTGGAACAGAAGTTGGGCAGCATCAGGCTAAAGAGTTCCTCTCTGGGTCGCAGTGCAGCTGGATTGGCATCATCGGGAACTAGATCATGGAGCAGTAAGGACTTATTGTCTTTAGGACAATCTGATAGCAGTGCGGGAAAGAGTAAAATACAGGTAACAATTTTTTGTTAAATTGTCTTTCTTTATCTTTATTGCATAGTATAAAACAAAGTTGCATATTCTATCTCTGTGTACATAACCACCAAACAACTGCACTAAATTGGATATATTTTCAATGTGTTCATGATTATTATCAGGACTATGTTTGTAATTAAGAAAGTTTTTAGAAAATCTACCATACAGGTAAAGCAGTTGAAGGCAGGGCAGGCCACTAGTAGGTACATAAAAAGTCTTTAGTTTGCTTTTCTGTATTTTTTTCAGCCTGCAGTAACCCACTGCTGGGCAAAGTTTTTCTTGTCCAACGCCCTTCTGTATATTTAAGACCTAAAAGCTGACAGGATTTGGGAGTGTCCCTGAACTGCTAGAATCCTATGTCACCTTTGTATATTTTATGAACCAGGGCCTTGCCACTTTTATGTATAAAGCATGTCATGTGCGCTGATGTAGCTGTAAGTGAATCTGTCTTCTCGAGATTTTTAACTTGATGTTTTACATAATTATAATTGTGGATTTCTGCCATATCATCAGAAAGACAAGGACAGGAGCATAAATATTTTAACAGTGTTAAAAAATTACCAAAAATATGACAGTATTTTCAACACAAATGTTTACTGATTCATTGGGCTCTGATATGAGTAATGTATCCATATCATTTTCCTCTACTTTGTTATAAGAACTGTTCTCTTAATCATATATTTGTTGCGTTTATCATGAGAAGCAAGATGAGGGTCACAATTTATCTGATAAGAGCTGTATTGATAATGATAATACAATCAGGTAGCTAGACCCAATTTGTGAATATAGAATTTTTAGGTCAATGTTGATTTGATTATATTTTTTGCTTACTGCATAGATAATGTAATCACTAGGCTAATTGTTGAGGAATTTTATCTAATTAACAAGTCACTTAGTAACATAATTAGCTGAATATCTCTGACTTTTTTTCTCCCTGATAGGTATTTTGTTGAACTCAATCTTACCTGATGGAAAATGATGAGAACATGCAAGCATGATTGTAAGGTGTATTGGGTGAAAGGAACACAGATGTTGGCAAAAAAAATGTTTCTTTGGCCATCCATATGATCAATATTGAGTCTTCCCCATTGATGTTGGAGTCAGCTTCTTGTCTTATTCAGTGCTGCAGAATATCTGAAGTGCTACTGTAACAGATTATTATAATAATATCTGGTTGACCGAGCTTCGCTCGGTTTTTAAAATGTCTATATCTTGGGAACCGAGCTTTTCTCGTACCTGGGACCTTTATAAATCGATTTCTTGAGCCGAAAAACGCCTAATCTATAACTTTCATGAAAATCCTTGGAGCCGTTTCCGAGAACCTGATTATTTCATAAATATACAAGAATTGCTCGTTAAAGATATTAGATATGGAGCCTTCCCCATTTATGTTGGAGTCAGTTTCTTGTCTCATCCAGTGCTGCAGAATATCTGAAGTGCTACTTTAATACAGATAAAGATAATCAAATGATATTTATTTTGTAGGTTGGTATAAAGGGTTGGTGGTGGTATTCAATGTGATGTGTCTGAGTTTCAACCTATGACCTGTAACTCTCAGGGTTTTACCACTGTTTACTGCTCATGATGTAGATCATACAATATCAACCCTGTTCTCCCTTCAGATAGCAACAGAGAAGCTCCATGAGACATACTTCAACCTTCGGGCAGCGGAGAGCAAGTGTCTCAACAGCAGTTCTGCAGACGCCACTCCGGAGCCCTATGCAGCGGACGCCTTCTTAGCTGCCCTTAGAGATGTCAACTCTACTTTTGAAGGTACAGTAACTTGGAGACTTGCCTTTTATTTACGTGGTAAAATTATCGAACGAGTCTTCTCATTCTGAGTAAAGCGGAAGGGACTATCAGACTCGTTCTGACTAAAATCCGTGTTCCGCTAATAGGAATGTGGCCCTGGAACATACCAGACGTTTCAGGGCCTCAATTATCCACTGGAACAGTTCAGCGATCGTTAAAGACTTGTCTTGCTTTTGTCAATGGCTTGCCTGCTTGAAGGTCGAAAAATATCCCATGTCCTATAATGATCTGTGTGCAGATTTTAAAATAAAACATTCACTTGTTTTAAAAGTTAACAAGAAGACAGAATTGTATTTATAATATTAATATGGATGGAACAAGTTAGTTAGGTATTACCTTTTGTAGCCATTGAAAGCAAGTTCCACTGAATGACCTTAAGAAAAAATCTTGTTATGTAGTTGTACTTACTTATTCTATACATTAGTCTACATACGAGTATTTTAAAGCAGGGAGCTTGTAGCTTCCTGTCATTTATACGCTTAAATCTTTCAAACTACTCAACGGATTTTAATGTAGTTTTCATCAATAAACAGAATAATTTCAGAGGAAAGATTATAAATGTATAATAACGAACGAAGTTACTGTATACTGTGTCGCGACTCCACTCTACTCCACTTCGCTCCACTCCACTCCACTCCGCTCCTCTCCACTCCACTCCACTCTTTGAGCTGTAGCACCCTTTCGCAACGCGCGATAAGGAACTTCGTTCCAAAAAGTTCGTGACAACTTTTCGTAAGAATTTTTTCCGTCTAGCCCCCTTTCACAACGCGAGATAAGGAACTTCGTTCCAATAATATATGCGTAATTGCGTATTAGCACCCGTGTGAAACCGGGGCACTAGTGACTACTATTATTTTTATGGATCTGAACTATTTAACAATGAGATGTTTTATTTTGTAAAAACCACTTTCAACCAACACTTCACTACCAATTTTTTTTAAGATATATAAGGCAAGTGTTTCACACATGTGAGAAGAAGCAGCCAAAATAAACTCAGATGTCACAGTCTCTTTTAAAGTCCAGTATGACTATTCATACATACACGTAGACTTTTTGTTCTTGGTAATGTATGAAAGTTTTAAAATTAATGACGTCATTGATATCATGAAATCTGATTATACCATCTGCATTATAACATTTTATTAATGCAAAGTACAGTCGAAAAAGTTGAATCATGACCCATATTAACAAAAAAACGTTTGAATCCGTCAAATCGACAAAGATAAAAATCGTTACCATGGATATGTATGTTTACACAAATGGGGACCTAATTATATTTGAATTTCTCTTAGAAAATAAGCTTAAGGTGGGTCATAATTCAACTTTGTCGAGACAAAGCATGACGTATACCTCGAAATATTATGCAAGTATTGATTGGTCTAAAAATACATAGTTTGCAGCGGTATGCCGAGTATGAGTCATAAAATGTAACCCTGCTACCCACCCACATAATGCTGATGAAACTGTTAGAAAGTGGTGCATGACAAACATTATCGATCATTTTATCTTGCTCCAGATAAATTTCCGAGAGGATTTTGGCAAAAACAATGAATTCGAATCTTTATTATGCCGTAAAATAACAATAGGTAACATAGTCTTGATCTCGCCTAAGATTTTTTATAGGCTACCGTTTAGCCACCATCACAGCCCGTCAGACAGACAGTGATGCACACTTGCCTAGACGTAACCTATTGACTCTTGACTTAAAAACCCTAAGGTTATAGCAATAAACACTAAAAAATTATGGGTAGTACCTCAGATCAAAGAAATAGGCAGATAGAACGCTCAGAACACGCGAGTGTCTCAACCAAATTTAATACAAAATCAAATTGAATTACATTCCATAATGTTTTCTTTGTTTTTGAGAACAACTTTTACGATGGTTAAAGACACGAAACGGCATATTTTGGCAAAAAACAACAACGACGCGCATCTTGATACGACGTGTAGCTTGGTAATCTCGCGACTTTGTATTCGATTTTGATTTTGTATTAACTTTGGTGGACCCACTCTCGTGTTCTGAGCGCTCTATCTGCCTATTTCTTTGATCTGAGGGTAGTACACTGAAAATCACAACTTCGAAGTATCACAGGGGTAAAATGAAGCGAAATCTGTTCCTAAGAAAAATAAGTACACAGAAAACTTGTAAATTAATCTTTATTTAATAAGATTTACATTATATTTGTACAGGTAACAGACAACAAGATGCCCATGAGTTACTTGTGTGCATATTAGACAACATCCGGGAGACGTGCAGAGCGCTAAGTGCGCGAGCCAATAGGTTGCAGATACATGAGAATGGTGACAGGTAACATAACTCTTATACCCATTTTAATAAGGTTCAGACCTACACTGGCAGATATTCACCAACATCGCCAACTCAACTGCCAAAAGATCTTTTTCATTGATTGTAGCCAACGACGATATAATACTAGACTACGCATGCACGATCTAAGCAACGGAAATTATTCTGCCAACTCGCTGAGGTACTACGAAAGCGAGGGGGACGGGGTACTGCGTTGTGATTGGCTAACTCAAGGTCTGTTCTGTCTCAACGTATGTTTACGGCTCACAGGATTGGTCGAAATGAGTCGAATATAAGACTTTTTTGTCTAATGTGTTGGCAGACATCGGTCGCCTGTTATTAGGAGTCTAGTATTATAATTATCGTCGTTGATTGTAGCAGAATATGAGAATAATGGCTAATTTAGCCTGACGATTAGCTTTAATTTTTAGATGTAACTTACAGGTAACTGGCACATGTATGCGAATTGAACAATAGCTCCTAGAGTTTCAACATTTTTTGTTTAACTCGCCTACTCGCCTGGCAGCAGTTCAGTCTTCACTCGCATTTGCTATCATCGTTTGCAGCTTTTCAGTGCCAGTTGGCACCTCAAACCCTGTAGTGGACATTTTCCAACATTTATGAGTGGAACCTTTGTCTTTTGTTTACTAGACACCGCGTCAACTCGCATGAGCTAAAGCGATACGAGCTACCTGCATACGAGAAAACGAGCCGAGCTGTCTATAGACAGCAGCTCGAGCTCGCACTGTGTGTTTACACAGTACGAGCTGCGTTAGTCATAGTTTAGGCATTACTTTCCTAACATTGACTGATCTCCACCACCACCTTTATTATTAACTGATCGTACCAACCCGCACTGGTCCCGCGTGGTAGATTATGACCCACTCCCTCTCACAGAGAGGAGGCCTGTGTCCCAGCAGTTGGAACATTTATAGGCTGATGGTGAACCGATCTCAATCCAGATTGCATGACTAAATTGATTTATGTAATGGCAAATAAATAATATTCAAAGTTTTATTTGAATTCTTTGCTTCTGAATTTCCAAAAACAAGAATAAATAATATTGAAGCTACTACCAGTCACAAGACATAATAAATAGCCCTTCCTAAACATAACTACCATTATTCTAGCAACGGCATAGGCCGCCAACCAAGTTTAGAAGGCGACGGCGGCAAACCAACCCTGGGTAACCTTCGCAAGTCGTGGAAGAAACGCAAAGAAGTAAAAGCGAGCGACAAGAACAGAGCATCACCTACAGAAGACCGTCCGCCTTCGCCTGCCGACCCTGAAAGAGATGAGAGATCCAGGCCCGGCTGGGATTTCGTCGCTGATGATTTTGAAGGTAACCTTGCACTTGAAAAGCTGACCTATAGCTTTTAACAGTATGATTTCTAGGGAAATTACAGAGCTTTTGTTGATTTTTGCACAACTGCGTGATCTCCTGGGTTCACTTCCAACATCAGATAGTCTTATTGGGTTGCAGGACTGTCAAAACCGGTGGCCCTGACCCTGAAATGTAAAGGGCTAATGAACAGTTACTTTCGCTCCACCCTGGTGGATGTTACCATATTAAAAAGACAGTTTTGCGTCTCACTAGCAGTCTCAGTCATTTGCGAGGTTCGCCAGACTAATTTGCTAAATAAATATCATTCATCATTCTCTAACGAAACAAGGACGAGATTTCGCGAGAGATTGCATTCTAGTGGCCAGCATTACATGAAGGTGGGTGAAGGCGGGTTCACCAAATGAGTCCCCCCAGGGCAGAGAGGGAGGGATTGTCAGACTTGTACTGACTAAAATCCACGGTGTCCTTCAATAGCCCTTTACTTTCCAGGGTACAAATCAAGAGTCCGGCGACCAACTTGACCCACCTTAGCAATATTCTGATGTTTAAAATAGATCATAATTATAATCATGGTCCAATAATATATTTTTCAATTCACAGGCACAATGGTAGTTCGCACGATGTGTCTAGAATGCGAAGCTGTGACGGAGAAGGCGCAGGCTGTATGTGAACTGTGTGTGCCTGTAACTGATGACGACACGGAAGACGAGCCTTTCCGAGCTGCTTGTCTCTCTACCGAATACCTGCGGGATCAGAATAAGGTATTTACGGTTGAAAATTGCGTGTGGTTATAAATAATGTACTAACACCGCCATCTAGTTTCTTAATACAATTTCAAATGAACAAATCTTGGATGGATGTTTTTTTTTTCTATGTATTAAGTTTGATAGACATGTCTTGTGTATGTTTTGATCAAATTCTGATTACTAGTCGTTGTAAAATCTAAATTGAAGACAAATTGCTGTATAAAAATAGTAAAACACAAAGCGTCTTACTACAAATAAAAACTGTCAACTACAAAACAGTGAAATTTGTTGTTGATATAAAGGTCAATTTACAGTTGTTATATTTTATGTTGTTAAATTTTTGTAGTAATACGGTATAAATCGTGTTCTCTTGTAGAGCTCTTTATCTCTTACTTTTTCTCTATTACGATTTTACACCATTACTCTATTTTTCTAAAGATTCCTTAAATTTAATAAACTATAATTTCCAGTACTGGTGCGAGCGTTGCCTTCGCTACAACGAAGCGCGTCGCTCCGTGGCCTACTCTCGCCTGCCGCGCCTGCTCGTGCTGCAACTGAAGCGCTTCAGCGGCGGCATGGAGAAGATCACGAGACACGCGCCCACACCACTGCTCATGCCGTGCTTCTGTGAGCCTTGTGCCAAGAGACCGCCTGAACAACCACCCACGCACAGGTACACTAGAATTTTATTAGTATTAAGGAATCAACTGCAGAAGACTATGCTCAAGAAAATCTGATCACAGTGATATTTACATCATTTATCAGTTACTAGCACTTTGCCCGCGACTTCGTCTGCGCGTGTTTCTAACTTCGAACTCGGTGAATTTAATTCCCACTCACCCTTCTTATCCTTCCCTTAAAACTTAATCAACCCTTTTCAAAATTTAGGGGGTGATTTTGGAAAAACCCAATAATGGAGGGTAGTTATAAAAAACTAATAATGACTATCTTTTTTATTTACTTATACTCATATTCGTACCGAGTTTCAAGTTTATAAACCCATGGAATAAGATTTTACATTCGTAGGTTTTCACCCCTTTGCACCCCCTTAGAGGGAGATTTTTGCAAAATCCTTTCATAATGCTCATCTACATTATAAGTTGTAACTACCATCCAAAATTCAGGTTTCTACGTTTAGTGGTTTAATATTCCCCCCTTAAAACTTGAATACCCCTTTTCACCAACTTGGGGGGTGATTTTCGAAAAATCCAAAAACACGTGTTTGATTAATTCTTATGTAGTATATAAATACTGATTTTCAAATTCATCAGCTCACGCGTTATAATTTTCCCATACAAACTTTAACAACCCCTAGAATACCAATGGAGGGTAGTTTTAAAAAAATAGTGTTGCTAATCTTATTTATCTACTAATGTTCTTATTCGTGGTAAGTTTCAAGTTTATAAACCCAAGGAATAAGATTTTTCATACAAAAGTTTTCACCCCTTTTCACCCCCTTAGAGGAGGATTTTCGCAAAATCCCGTCTTATTGCCAATCTACATGGTAGACTGCAAATGCTGTCCAAAATTCAAGTTTCTGCGTTAAGCGGTTTCGGCTGTAGTCGTGTCAAAAGAAAAACCCCTGTTCTTTTATATATATAGATAACAGCAGGTCACAAAGATATGTCCCTTCCAATTACTTACCAATTTACCATAACATCTTTACTAGTTTTTACTCTTTCAACCACTGCCGAACATTATGCAATGACTTGAGAAGTCTTGCATAAGTTTTCAGGATCCCTCAAAAGCCTACCCAGAAATATTAGCCAGCTTTTCAAGTATTTCCTATTCAATATGCGCTCAAGTATTCCTAGATAATTGAACGCGTCCCGCTGTATGTGCATAATTATTTGTAACTAGCGGCCCGTCCCGGCTTCGCACGTGTGGATATGATGATTTATGTCCTCTAAAACCTGCCGCTAATGGAAAGAAACACAACAAAAAAAATAAGTAGCCGAATCGGTGTGTGTTTGAGTAATGAGTTTAGCAACACATTTTGCGATCCATTTCTATTATAGATAGAAGATAGATGGAATAAGAAGATAGATATCCTATTTCGAAACTTACAAGGCTCATAAAATTTTCAGATACATCCTGTGGGGCGTTATAATGCACCTGGGCCAGACCCTGACGGGCGGGCACTACGTGGCGTACGCGCGCGACGCGGCCACCAGCGCGAGCTCGTGCGCGCGGGAGGCAGGCGGCGGCGGGGACGCGGCGCCGGCCAGCTTCATGCGCGCGCTGTTCTCCCGGCCGCGCGCGCCGCCCGCCTGCGCGGCCCGCGACTGCTGCGTGCCGCGCCCGCGCGCGCAGGCCGCGTGGCTGGCGTGCGACGACGAGCTTGTGAAGCCCATCTCCAACGAGGAGTTCGAGGACCTGCTGTCCGCCGAGCCCGAGATGCGCTCGGCCGCGACGCCCTACCTCCTGTTCTACGTCAAGAGCGAGGTCGGCTAGTGCCGCCCTAGTCGTTAGTAGTACTCGATGTGAGCTCCGTATCTACCGTTTCGAGTTCACCCATCTTCCGATCTCGTTCAAACAATAAATTGTAGTGTGGCCTCCTTCAATCGGACACTGTAATGTGGGGCGGTCCCATATCGGAAGGTGTGTAGAACCATTTAATTTACTCGTTCCGCTTCAGTTGCCGGACGCTCTGAAGTCGTCCGACGCATCCTAACAGTGAATGTGTTGTTGTGTCTTACTGTTCATTTAGCGATCGTCCTGTGAGCCGTATCTTTTGTTCGTCTAGATGCTTAAAAAGACATATAGGAAGTAGGCGCGAACCGTTCGGGTCGGCCTGACGTGATATTATGAGTGTAGCTAAAATATTATATTAGGATGTTAGAGAGATCGATCAAAATAATATATTGTAAAGTATACATATAATAAATACATTCACAATATTTTCACTTGTTACAATCTGACAATATGGACTCGAGTAAGTATAAAATAGTTCGAATGTACCTTCTAATAATGTATACATACTGGTTGTATATCGACGTTGATGCTATATTTATCTGTATTTAAATAATATATAACTGCGCTGATGGTGAAATTATTTATTGGCCTAAAAATATAATTGTTCCAGAATTTAATGCCCAGATGTTGCTATAATAATATTATTCCCTTTTGAAATCATAGACTAACAATCCATGGTCCAAACTCACCGCGTGCTCGTCAATTATTACGTTATATATTTATTTAAAAACTATACTACTAATACTAAGAATACGCGTTTATTGATCGCAGCTTGGCTACATACCCGAATAGGGGGTGTGATCAGACCAATTCGATTCTCTAGTTTTCATATCAGTATATTACAAAGTTACAAATTCAATCCATTCATTGATAGTAAAGCATGTTAACGAAAGTAGAAAATATATTTTTATGGCACTTTTTTGTTAGTAGTTCACATAGTACATAATTAAAAAATAACAAAGACGCCTCATCAAAAATACAATTTGACAGTAATACCATCAAATCCTGTTCAAGTGGAAGTATTACTAAATTAATTATGACTCGTAAGATATGTGTTGCAGGTTTATAAATAAACAAATGTCACAAAACGTTGAGTACCTACATAAGAGTGCCTCGATAAAGTAGGCGTAATTGTGGTAGTAAAATGGTCATTAGTTTAAAGAAAAGTTTAGTATACAAGTGAGCCAAGAAAATTTTATTACTCTAGAATATTCCAGAACTTTCTGGATCTATCGATCATTGTACCATCTTCTCTTACGCACAGAGTAGTCACCCTAACTTAGGATTACAGAAACTTCGAGACTACAACGATCTTAAATGCTTGCTACGAAATGCGACTGCTTTCTTTTTACAGACTTTTAAATACTGTGCTATTGTGTTACGGCTAGCTCTTGCTACCATGAATAATACTGTGTATTTTTGTATGGCAGCTATGAAGTATATTGCATCTAGTTTTATTTCTGTGTATGTATATTCAAGTACTTATAGTTTGTTCTTGATTTGATGCTGCAGTTGTTTTTGCATTTGTGGATGTTTCTTTGATATTGATGAGTATAATGGTATGAGGATTTGGATATAAATGCTAATATTGCAAATACTGACTGCAGTTAATAATTACCTATTAATGTCTTGTGACTATGGCTGCAAGTTAATACAAATTATTTATAATTATTATTTTGATGTACTCATAATCGAGAAAGTTGACTGTAGTGGTGGAAAATTAAAATATCATAAACTAAGCGTAAGTTTCAATGTATTTTTATAAAACAGTTGGAATTTTTATAGTTATAACTTGTGTAATCGTTCATTGCTACAGTCATCGACTTTTCCACCTACGCTCGACTCTTATGTACTAAACTGAAGCTATATTACTTAATTTTTATGTGTTAATGCGGATGCCATTCCAAAAACCTTTGAAAAAGGTAAAATTCTTGTCAGTAGCTATACGACTTTGTTTTTATTATCGAACAAAATGTTATTATTATCGTTCATTTTCATTGTAAATTCGATTTGGGTAATAAAAATAAGTTCCAGTGATCTGTTTTTTTTTTATGTAGATGATAATTAAATTATTGATCCTTTACAGGCTGCTGTAACGCGACACAATTAGCTTTGCAATCTAGCATGAAACATTGAAATCACCAACATAATCGCTGGGATCAGGTACATTGAGCCCGAGGGAGTGACACAGAGTGGCACAGTCCCAGCTGTGAATAGCTTTGTACATAAAATGCTTTCACAAAAATGACGAACGAAAATAAGACATGCTAAAAGAATTAACACCTTTACAAAAACTACGCTAATCCATTTCCCACGATTTATAATAATATTCCGTTTTGTGGCTTACATTTAGATCATCTTGGGATTAGCTGTTATCTCTAGTGTAAAGAAGATATGGACACCAATAAGCAAATAGTAAGGTTTTAATTTATTGACAGCTGATGTAGATAAGGGTCTCTAGAGTTATCACTCCCAAGATAAACCAACAGGTCACCGGGAACAGTTTAGTGACAGATTTCAGTGTGGTAACGTGTCTGTTAAATAATTAATTTAATTTAAAATGAAGGCTGTTGAAACAAGGAGTAGATTTGCAAAGGTAAGTTATTTTATTTATTAAAGTTTTGAATGATAGTGTGATAGGCTCGTGATAGGTTTTAAATTGATTTAACCGGCATGCAAGAAAAACTACTGAGTGCCTTTTAATCCTGAATATTAGTTAAAATTTGTAAAAATAAATTCAGTTCTTTGCAGTAACAAGTCTTTATTTTATTAGATTTATGCAATTTTATTAGATTTAAAAATGTTTATGCTGTTTATTTCTGAAAGTATTGTGGCGCAGGTTGTAAACATTTTGGCGGGACGTAACTTTTCTTCCACTATGTTTTTTTTAATCAAAGAAAACAGACAATTATTTATTTTGTAATTAAAGTTATTATGAGATCAACAAATAGTAAACAATCAGTCATGATTTTCAAAAAACGACAACATTTGCCGGTACCTACATCTGATACGAAATGACGTTATTAATGGCTACCTGATTACCTACTTGTCTATTTTGCAATCCAAGTTATTATGAGGTCTACAAATAGTATACAATCAGTCAGGATTTTCAAAAAACGACAACATTTGCCGGTACATCTGATACGAAATGACGTTATTAATGGCTACCTGATTACCTACTTGTCTATGACATTGAGGTGACCTCTAGAAGTCCTTGCATAGTCGCTGTCAAACTACAGAACATATAATAAAAGTACTCTGTGCTACAGAAAGTTGTGTGATAGTGATTGCGGAATTACATGTTTCATTGAATATTAATTATAATTTTTCATCATCATAACAATGGCGTTTGTAAGTAATATTATATTTTTCATTAATTTATAGTTTATAAAACTTTAGTGAGGTTAGTTTCTATGGTTTTTATTTTCTTTTTTATTAACTTATAGATGAATACACCCAAAGTGACGTAAAACAAAATACTAAGATAAATTAATTGAGTACAGTTTTTTTTCCGAATTTACCGTTGATTGATAATTTAATGACCACTGGCCTCTGGCCAAAATTATTAAATTGTAATTTTGTAATACATATTTGATGCCGGCTTTTTTGTTCAGATAAAATGTCATTGACGTGTAAGCCGCTTTGTTCAGGTATTCCAGCATTAAAATTAGATTTATCATTGAAAATATCTATGTGTTTATATGTAGAATTATAACCTAAAAAGTTACGTTTTATGAAGGTCATAATGTTGAACAATTTACTAAATACATACATATTACAGATGCAAATTTGTAATATTGTGATAAAGATATTAAGTCAATTTAAGAATGCATTTCATTTGTTCTAGTGATTTTATTACCAGTCTCAACAGTCCCGAAATGAACTTTAGTTACCAACCGTATTATTTGTTGGTTAGTCATCAATTCCTATCAAGGAAATACATACTATTTAATGACAAATAATAAACAAGAGAGTCACAAACATGATACCGGCGCCACGTCAAAAGTGAATATACCATTTATCAACAAGAAAGGTAGTAGGTATTGTCCATATAAATCCTTACTAAGGTCAAAAATGTAAAAGTGTGTTTGTTTCGTATTCACGACTCACGACAAAGTAGCTAAACTGATTTTGATAAATTTTGGTACAGAAACAGACGAAACACTAGAGAAAATTATAGACTATATAAAAATGGGCATGCGAAACCTCAGGCAACAGCAAGTTGCAAGCAAAAATCGGCCTCACCATACAACTTATAAACTTGATTGGACAGTTTGTATGGAGAGACCGATTTTGTTTTTAATATCCTGAAAAAAAAATGTGGGAGATTGTTCAGTTTTTTCTACTGGGCAAGCCCTGAAAGTTTTTGGAGGGCTATCCCTTACACCCAGTATGTTGCAGTCAAAACTCATAATCAGTCACAGTCGGCATAATCTTGATTTTGACATTTAATGTTGGTGGGAGTGGGACATTCAAAATTGAGCGTGCTTCAAAAAAAATGAAAGAATTATTCACCTATGAGCCTGATTCATGGTTGACCGATTACTGATATAATAATATTTAATCATTTCCCTATATTGAGAACTACTCATGTATCATGGTTTCGTTTGCAAATATTAAAACTGTGTGTGACATTGTGAGCCACTAGAATTAAGGTGTTCTTTCTTGTTATTATCTATTATTGTACGAAATCTTTTTGTACATTAAGACAGAAAATAAAAAATAAAAACACATCACATGACGAATAAAAAAATGTCTACATGATGTACTCAGGTGTGAAAATATTTATAATTAATGTATGTCTAATAGTTCTTTGTTTGTTCGTGAAATGTATAAACCTGCTTTAATCTAATCTCATTCATTTCACTGAGATTATAGAGTTTTTCCGCTTCAAAGAAACAAGAAGTAACAAATGAAAAATGCTTTTCTAAAAACTTCGAAAAAAGGAGGTCTTCAGTTCGATATGTTTGTTAGTATGTACCTATATTAGACCGCTATTGGCTAGCCTTTGGCTGAACCAATTTTTTTTCAGAAAAGTGTTCGGTATACAACAGTAATGGATAACCCGTGACGTTGTTCGCATGAACCTTTATTACTTACTTGGATGGCAGATTTTCAAAGACGTCGATTACACAAAATAATACGGGACCATGTTTTCTTGAATAGGTATCTAAAAACAATAAAATTGGTTCCATAAAAAAAAGTTTAATCTAATCTCTTATTTATTATATATTTTAAATTATTGTTTTACTTATAATGAAAACCACTACCCTATTAAATAGACTTAACTCCTAATCGAAGTAAAAAATAATAGTTGGCCAAAACGTGTTGAAACGAACAAAAATAATATTGTTAGATTTATTGTTGTGCCATAAAACTAACGTATTAAGTGAAAAAATCAGTCAAAGTGCTACTCTAGTTTTCCAAGCTGTAATACATTTTCAATAACTGAAAAAAGTACATGAATTATCATGCTAATAAAATGTTATTTTCCCCTGCAAATAGCATTTGCGGAAATGAAAGCCGGAAGTTGGGGTTGTCAGATTTGACAACAGGCGTCAAAAAATATGCGGTAAAAATAAAAGCAAGCAACTTGAAAGCCTTTAGGTTTTCTTACTTGAAATAAGTTTGATATTTTCTTAGACAATAATGTTAAGCCTAACTAATTATTTAAACCAGGAGACAATATTGGCAAGATTTCAAATGTTTAAATATAGAAGAAAACCGATCTTGTTCCTCACTGTCGCTGCACTGAAAGGGTTTCTGCAGTTAATAGCAGCTTGCGCCAAGTAATTCACTTTGTGAACGAATTTATGATGAAAATCAAATAATAATAGGTGATCTAGTTGGTTTCGGTGGTTTTACTCACCCCTCGGTGGCCGTGTCGTTGTTCTGCGCGCGCCGCTCGTCTCTCGCAAAGTACGCAACTCAGTTCGCGCGGCGCTGCGGGAATCCGATTTTCATTCGGAAGGGCAGTTCAAGATCACGAAAGCCGGCAGTCCGACCTCCCGCGTTGTTCAGTGAAAGATTTCTGCATCAAAACACTATCGCTATGGTTTTTACAACAGTCTACGATGGCAAAATTGAGGTAATGTCCCTTTGTATGCTATTATTCTATTTTCGTCCCGTAATACGATTACGTGAGCCTACGGTTTGTTACGGCTGGTGCGGTTACCTTGGCGATCATTTTTCACGCCGGTTTTGTAGTTCTAATTAATATATTTCTTTAGTTTTGGTGTAGGTGTAATAAAGATGAATTTTCTGTGAAATTTTCAGTGATAATGTAGATCCTATCATAGTGTAAAACTTACTGTATGTGTACCAATATGTGTACCATATGATTTGAAATCCTCCGTATGGATACCTAGCTGTCCATAGAATAGACATATTATGCAGTTCAGCATTGAGAACCATTCAAGATTATCTGGTATCAGTTGTAATCACAATAGCAAGTAATCAATATTATCATTGCTATGCATGTTTAATTATTTAGTTGCAATATTATTTTATTGATTTCCGGCAAGCAATAATTTAAAAGTGGAAAACAGTAAAGTTCATAATGTAAATATAACTAATTAATTAAAAAGTTCATACAAATTAGTACTAAGGCTCTGTAATTATTTTTATAATAATAATTGGTTTGTACCGGAACTGAAATGAAATGAATGAAAGTACTTTTATTAAAAAAAAAATAATTAAGAATCATTGAATTCCCCAAAATCTTTCTTTTTTGTAATCTAGAAGTTCTGAAACACACTTGTATTGTATGTACATATTTTCTTTTTAAAGCACGCCTGGCAGTCCGCAGCACAAAATATTTTAATGGCCATGTTGTCATCAAGTTTGAAATAAGAACCTTCCTCTATGGTCACATGATCTCAACAACAATAGTTTGATGCACATGACTTCACTTGAATAGATTAGGTCTTTATGACTAAAACAAACCTATTGTAATCATTTCCTGTTATGGAAAACTACATAAATAAACAGATTTCAATTAACTGTTTTGTAGTCTATTGATAAAACATTTAAAGTTGAATTTTGACTGGAGATTGTTAAATTTTGCCTGCCATAAAGCCATTAGCTTGATGATTTCTGACGAAATGGCTACCAAGCACAGGGCTTTAAGGGTGCGTCCACATCTGGCGAATGCGCCGCAAATGCGCAGCTCGCGCGCCGTTTGCAAGCTGCACGCGTGCAGATCGCGTGCCGCGCGCGCGCTTCTCGCCCGCCTTTTGGCATACTAAATTCTCATTCTCATTGCCGAGAATGCGCGCGCGCGCTCGCGAGCAGGTCGCAAACGGCTCGCGAGTTGCACATTCGCGGCACATTCGCCAGATGTGGACGCACCCTAATATTGTAACAAGCTCTATTTAATCAATAATCAAATGCTTCTAATAATAAACAGCTGATTTACTGTTGATGTTTTGCTCAGCCAATCACAAAAGTTCATTTCCGGTCTCAGAATCATTCTGGTTTGCCACACCAAAAAAATTAAAACTTGCCATCTAAAATATGATTCATCATGAGATTATTCAGGCAGTTGTTAGCTTCATCTCCATTAAATGTATGATTACATCATTTTATGATACAAATCATAATATAACCTTCAAGTGAAATAATTGACCCACTACTTAAATGTATTTTTTTTAGTTGGTGACTAGAACAGTTTTTTTTTTAAATGTATTAAAATTTGTTCTAAAATTTGAACTCAAAGCATTAAAACCTCCATGCAGTAAACCAATTAATAGCCAGCATTTTCGATTTTCAAAATCAGTCTTATAAAATGAACCTAATTAACCATTATTTTTGACCTCCATTGTTCCTCTGCTAGACAAAGGTCTTTCCCATAACCTTCCACTCTTTTTTAACATTAATTATTCAACTATTCAGGGTAAATTAGAATATCTTAGGCTAAATTGTCTTTACTTTCTTCATACATTATGGAAAATTAGTGATGAAGCAGTTTACTATCATTACCAAGGATTCCAAATAAAGCCACTAGTAATATTGTAAATTATGCATTGCGATTGCGAGATTTGAGCCCGCGGCGATTTGCGCAGCAGTCGGTCGTTCAACGTGTCGTCAAAAGTCCAATCGTGTCGTCAAAAGTCGTTATGGCAATACATTAATTTACCTATAAGACTGTTTCAGTTGCTAGATAGAGAGGTGGACTCTATCAACGCAATAGGTAATTCGAGTGACACAAAGGATACTTCCAGAATTCGAAGAACTTGTCTTAGCTAACTGAAAACCTCCCGATAAGCTGTATTGCCAACCTTCAACTTCTAAATACCTTACTAATTAGTCAATTAAACACGTCAATAAACGTTCTTATATAACCTAAGGCTTCTGTTCGTTAATTTAATGCGGTATTATGGCTGCAGCTTGCATTGCTTCACATTATTCGTGGAACGAAGGCACTTACACATCGATCGTGTTTCCTGTCATATTGCGGTAGGTCATACCTACACATCGTCTTGCAATTCTTCGTTGCAGGACTTCCACTTTGATAAGAAATGGCTGGTAACAAAAAACGATAGCGTACCTAACATTTCACTATCTTGGTGCCTCCCAAATTGAAGGTAAGCCACCTATTCCAAATAAATCTACCTTAGAGTAAATAGTTGGAAGAAGGCGAAATGCGTCAGAGGGAGGACAGCCAGCCGCCGCGGGAGACGCCTGGGTCGGATATCACGAGGTGATTTTCGGCCACCGTAGTCGCGGGCATGCGAACGACTAGTAATGGGTGACTCGTCGTCCGATCATTGACCATGACCGAGTCGACGGCACGTTGTGTTCCACGCCTCAAAGAGAAACCTGTCGGGGCCCTCATAGAGTGCCAATTAAACGCGGGGTCGCAGAACTGTCCAATCATAACCGTGACCCAGGAACATCTTCAAGTTATGGCTATTGGAGGAATACTGTGGATTTTAGACAGTATGAGTCTGACAGTCCCTTCCGTTCCACCTAGGGCTCATTTGGAGGACTCATATTGATGAAGATTTTCTTTGGAAAGGAAAAATTCGATCCGCGGGCAGGATTCGAACCCACGACCTTCGGATTCAGTACATCCGACGCTCATTTCTCATTTCATTTCTCATATTGATGATTTCACCACCCAAAAAAATAGGGTCAATAAGCCATCCTACAAAAATATTTGTGTACAGCTGCATCCTGTTAGATAGGAGGCCGACCCTAACATACTTGGGATGAGACCGATAAGACTAAGCAACTGATGTTGACTTAACGAGGTTGCAAAAACTGAGCAGCATATTCGGTGACTCCGGCACATTACTGCAGGCTATCAAAGCAAACTTTTATACACGACGATAAATAAACGGTCCACGGAAAACTCGCCTTTCAAGATGAAATAGCAGTACTCCATACTTCTATAGAATTTCCATTAGTTACCTACACTTGTTTTATGTGCCATATATAGCCACTTACATGACAATCGTGATCTTTCTGTTTGTGTTCAATAAACAGCGTCACTGTAACGTTTCTATGAATCTAAATTTATACATACGTAGGTAAATACATACTTCAGTCGGTATTTATGAAGCGCACGTAAAGATTTGCCGGTCAGTAAAAATGAAGAGTTTTCGGTTTTTTGCAAAGCGACGTAGATTTATTCAAACGATAAACCAGGTACAAACTAACCAGCAGAAATTAAGGTCACTTTGGGTGGATTTTGTATGAATCTTGTCTATAACGATAGATTTCAAAAGGTATGAGTTGGAGTATGCGTAATGGGGCACTGGGGAAACAGTGCCCCATTTCAATACTTTTAGTTTTTCTCCGACCAGCCGTTTGTCGTAAAAGCGACATTTATGGCACCCCAACTCGGAAGGATAGCTTGTAAGGGGATATCATTTTAGACCACCTAGATACTAGGGGCTACACGGGCTCCAACTCCTAGAAGTTGGGGCCCGCCGGAAGTAGGAGCTGTTGAACACTATCGGCGGAGCCCCACTATGCGGGACTCTGTTGATAGTGACTGGTTTCGTAATCACTGACCAAAGGAAGCCTTTAAGCAATGAATACTGGTTGCTAGCTGCGTCCTACTCGATACCAACCACAATTAGGAGTTCACCTGGCAGACGACGATGGTGGTCTCTCTTTTCATGGGAAAAACATGACGCCCAGTTTTACCCAAAAATCTTTAAATTAAAATGTTACGTTTTGTGTACAGGCGGGTTCCAATGACAAGCCTGCGATGCAGATGGGGGCTGCCAACGCGCCCTCTCACTTGCAGAACATGTGCAGCCTGGACATCGACTCCAAGTCCTCATACGTCCGTCTGTCCGGCATCATCTGTACCATAGGTAAGTAAAACTGTCTTCGACGCTTAGGAGCTTAACGCTTAGGAGTCGGTTAACGACAGTTCACTTAAACTACATGTTGGATCTAATGTCTTCCACGATTATTTTGTTTTGCAAATAAGACACAACGAGAATAGATCAAACTGTTAGTTGTCAAATGGCAATAAAGTGCTAAACAGTAGGAACTCTAAATATAGTAAATGAACATGGCATGTCGTGGTGGCGCTAAAATAGGAAGCATTGGCAAGCGATGAGACTGCCAAGCCAGATGGGTATCCCTATAACAACTATCTCGTAAACAATAAATTACCGATGTAATCAGATTTGATAAATCTGTCTCTATATCATCATTATCCTCCGATATCTTGCGGTATACCCGACAGATAATCTTCTCTGGCCAGATACCACCCGGTAGAGTGGATTGAGCTGATTGCGATACTTTAACCACTTTATACTGTCCCTTGATTGGTAGATCCTGCTATAATATAATATATGGCCCGAGAGATACATGCAATTCTTGAGAAAGTCTTTTAGGCATGTAGATGCCTCAGAAATACGTGCAATTTTCGGGAAAGTGTTTCAGGTGTCAGAAAATAAAGAAGGAGGATTATGTGCGTGTGATTTAATAGAATGTGTATTTCTGGTTTTATTGACATTAAATAGACTTTATTACCAAGTTTTAGATATCAGGATGGTTAATGTTATTTATTTACTGTATGTAAAGTATCTCTTATGACATTTGTACAGGAATGGGTTTATAAAGAAAATCACAAATCAAGACTAAGTATTTATTTCGAAGCTACTTCCGTTCGCAAACCCTAGGTCTTCGTGGAGAAGAACCATGAGAGTCCATGTAGATGCCTCAAGAACATTTTTGGAGCCAAAATCGCGTCTTAAAAACTCTAGCTATCACTCTACTTCTCAGCGAGTTCTGCATTCCATTTCTAAGAAATAATTGAAAAGAATTGAACAAGTTTTCAACTTGCCTCAAACACTTTCCTAGAAATTGCACGCAGGTAACTCCAGCTAATATAACATAATTATGGCCAGTATAAGATGCTTCGTATCATTCGACACCCACCAATGATCCAACTGTCGAATGTTGGCCAAAAAGATCTCGATGCCTTTTTCTACATTTAACCACCATTTTTCTCTCCAACCAGGTCCCGTGTCCCGTGACCCAGCCATGCTGGAGCGCATGATGGAAACCGGCATGAACGTTGCCCGCATGAACTTCTCGCATGGATCCCACGAGTACCATGCGGAGACCATTAAGAACTGCCGCATTGCTGAGAAGAACTACAGCGCTAAGCTTGGAACCCCCTTCTCCCTGGCCATCGCTCTTGATACTAAGGGTCCGGAAATCAGGACTGGACTTTTGGAGGGTGTAAGTAGTTTGAAGTTACCTAAATAATTTAGTTTATGCTTCATTATCGTTTTCCTTTCCTTGAATTTGGGTCTGCGTAGTTTACTTCTTTATCAATTACTGATTTTTTTAAATTTTATTATTATAATGTTTCTGCTTTGCGGTCATTCGATTCACGAATGCTTATGTCCCAAAAACACAAGAGTCGAATAATTTAGTATGCTGATTGTATAAAAAAATATGAGGCAAAAAAAAAACTTACTGTAGCTGCCTAAAAAATTAGACTAGCCACACCAGTCAATACGCGGTTCCCCGATTAGGGCAACCTATGATGAAAATTAAATTCAAAAGGAATTAGATTGCAACAAATGAAAATAATCTTGCGTATGCGGGGCTCATCTGATCGGGGAATTGTATCCAAAAACGGATCTACTACCGTCCATGTGCAGATAGGATTAGACGTTTATGGGTCTGATTTGTAGCCGAAGTCTTCTAGGCTATAACAAGCAAAAGACAGAACAAAACACGACGCGTCGAGCTTCATTGTCTCGGCACTTTTCTAGTGGTTGCCACTGTTGATTCTGGCTTCAGGAGTTGCAGTGGTTGGGAATAGTGTGGTGGGTTTGTAGCCTATAACAATTACAGTAAAAAATAAAACCCTATTTGTTTCTGCATATGTATACATGTATCTGCATATATCTTCAAAACCATTACTGTTATACCCAGGGTGGTTCCGCTGAAGTAGAGCTCAAGAAAGGTGACACCATCAAGCTGACCACGGACCCCGCGTACGCCGAACGCGGATCTGCTGCCGTCATCTTCGTGGACTACAAGAACATCACCAACGTGGTGAAGCCTGGCAACAGGATCTTCATCGATGATGGTCTCATTTCCATCATCTGCGCATCTTCTAGTGCCGATACTCTTGTCTGCACTATTGAGAATGGAGGTAAGTTTTAAATAGATGTAAGGACCACTTTAACAGAATCATTCTACTTCCTACTAATATTATAAATGTGAAAGTTTGAATGAATGGGTGGATGTTTGTTCCTCTTTCACGCAAAAACCACTGACCGGATTTGGCTAAAACTTGGTACACAGATAGTTTATAACCTGGATTAACACATGGGATGGATAGTTTATCCCGACTTTATGTTCCCGGGGGATAATATTCGAGTTGTACCGGGTGAAGCCGCTGGCAACAGCTAGTAATATCATAAATTAATGTGAAAGTTTGGATGGATGGATGTTTGTTCCTCTTTCACGCAAAATCCACTGAACGGATTTGGTTGAAATTCGGGACTCCCGATTTTATGCGCCCACGGGTTGGTTGTCGAGTTGTAGCCGATGAAACCACTAGCAACAACTGGTAATAGAGAAAAAAAAAACATTCTAAAGGGATTTTATCAAACTATTTCAAGTACCTACCTTAATATTTCTCAATACGTGCTACGTCTAGCGTAATGATAGATATCACGATCTTTACAGCCGGCTTATGTTCGGCGAGTATCATGACTCACTCTGAGTCACACTAGGTCGATACCCGATTCTTTTTACGTAGGTAGGAACGTTTCGACTGTTTTATCATAATTTTCCACTGTTACGAATGCAATGCCATCATACTATGTATTAGTGAGTGATCATACTGAATGCGGAGTTATGGGGAGGCAAGTCAAAGCGAATTGTAGATGGCGCCACCATAGCTTAGTTCTAATCCGATCAATGACGTAGTACTAATTTGAAGTACCTTTAAGATTTGAACTGATTTGAACCAATGACGTTGCTTGGAACAAACTATACTAGCGGCATTAGTTGCCCAGTTGCCCAATAGTTATGTTGCATAACGTCTTTTTTTGCCGAAAAGATAGCGTTATAGCGGTGACGTCATTATGAAAGCGCGGGCGCAATTTTCTTTCCTTCGGAAGTTCACACTCGCGAGGAAAATTATAGAATCATTTACTCTGATTTCGCGCGATCTTGAGTACATAATAACTAGTTAATGGTACCATTCTAAAGGTTTAACTGTTAACATTAAATTGATACCAAATTCATTAAAATAACGCCATTATTTCGGATCTATTCCAATTTTCTGATTCCATACTATTGCTCTGTATTGAACTCCATCGATACAAACAAATTCCGTGTTGTAAAATGTCTTACTTCCTTCGTAACCTTGTAGAATATTTCTCACGGAAAGATTTAAAAAAATATACAAATTACACTAAACAGCTGTTGGATTACTTCTTCGGATAACAAGTCTAACAAAAAACCGGGTTTCAACTTACAATGGTCCCTATCCCCCTTCTGAAACTTTGAATGGTTTCCATTCAATCATTTCGCTTCCATCCCAATGCACTATTATGAACAGATGCGAGATATTTACAAATTCATCTTATAAAGAGTCGCGCATCTGCTAGACAGTGCTGGTATCTTTGTATAGTTACGTACTACGTATCTATAGCAATCAAATCCAAATGCATTTTGTGGAGAAATCAAATCACACATACATGTTTGCTTCGGTGTTATAACAGCGGGACGTAAATTTTTATGTTTTGCCCTCACTATGGCTCTTGTTTATTTTATTTATTTATTTATTGGAAGAGTACAGCAACAAAACATACATTTAACATAAAAAAATATAATGGCGTATTCGGCTCGATGATAAAATACTTTTTTTTTTTAAATTTTATGCAATGAAAATTGAATTAAAAACCCTTTTCAAATGTATACGGGCACGGAATGTTCGCCATGCCATGTTCATCCATGACTGAAAATACGGTTGTCGCGGCAAAGCCGAGTTTATGGTGGCAAAGTACGGGTAACACGCGACCAATCAACCATGGCACAGTCACCGTCTCATGAAAGCGCTCAGTATAGCTCGAATAATTTAATGGGGGACTCGCTGTCCGACCATTTACCATGCCTGGGTCGACACTTGTACTCCACGCGTGCCTCAAAAAATTGTCAGCATAATGACGGCCCCCCCCCTTAGAGGGCAGTTCAAGTCTGACAGCCTCTCCTGCTCTGCCCTGGGTTAAGACTCATTAGATGATTTTACCACGCTAAAAAAAAGAGCTCAAAATTAATAATTGCTCGTATCCTGCAAGGTAGCTGTAAGAAACTGCGACCAATTGATTTTGATACTTACCATATTTATATTTCCTTGTGGTAACCAATGTTATCTGCCCCCCAGGTATGCTTGGATCCCGCAAGGGTGTGAACCTCCCCGGTATTCCCGTGGACCTGCCCGCCGTCTCCGAGAAGGACAAGTCTGACTTGCTCTTCGGTGTTGAACAGGGCGTAAGTATCTTTATGTCTATAAGGATAGAGTGAATTTCAGAACTTAACTTGATCAATCATGCAGTGACTTCCTTATAGGGTTACGCCCGTCACCGGCAACGGCGCCGGCGCGGGTGCTGGCCCCGCTAAGTGCAAAAGCGAGCCATACAAATTCATATATTTTTGCATCCTCGGCATCGGCACGGTGCCGGCGCATGGAAAAACGCTCATCGGCGGCGCATTCGATATAAAAACGTGTTTTATGTACATACTTAATAATGTACTTATCCAAACTCAAATTACTTATGAAAATCAGTAACTGTGTAAGATTGAATATTTAATTGTCACAAAATAAAATACATGTAAAAAAATCCAAAGGCTCGGGGGTTGCGAAATATATCTTCATACTAAGGGGGTCGTGCCATGAAAAAGGTTGAAAAACCCTGGCCTAAATTATGCTTTACTATCGTGATAGCTTTTTAACGCTTTTTTAATCATGCAGTTTTCGAACCTAAGTACCATATGACATTTTTGGAGTAGGTATTCCTTACCTTTTGATTCCAAAATTGGGAAATACAAGAATACCTCGGGAGCAATCACGGAGTCTGTATTTCTACCCGGTTAATTTTTCAATAACAAATGAAAAACAAATCAGTCATAATTATTTGGCTATTTGTGTTTGAATTTAATTGTTACATGATTGTAATGTGTAATAACAATAATAAAGGAGAAACCTCAGAGTAATCAATGTACATATACATAAAAAAATACCGACCGAATTGAAAACCTCCTTCTTTTTTGAAGTCGGTTAAAAATCAGAGAGTAGAGCGACGTTTTAAAAGACAAATGTTTGGACATATTCTTATTTAACTGTTTACGTTTCAATATTAGAGCGATTCTTGGCATAAGTGGCAAAATACATCGATATTAAATCAAAATAAAAAAAAAACTTGTAACCTCTATGTCTATGATATTTTAAGACACTCTCAAGTTATCAACAGCTGATCATGAGGTCAACGCCCGTGAAAACGCCGTGTAACGTGAATTGCTAATGTAGCTTCACGAAAATATTTTTTTATTTTTATTTACTTGGTATGATTAGATACTTACTTATTTACTCAGTATATAATATACTAATATTATAAAGCTGAAGAGTTTGTCTCTTCTGCCGGGTCCGCACTGGTGTAACGCGTAATGTAATCCAGCGTGTAATGTAACGCGAATTCTAAGTGTGGAAGGTAGACGAGTGTTACATGTAATGCTCGAAGAGCACGGTGGATTACATTACACGTTACACCAGTCTGGACCCGGCTTTCAGTTGAACTCGCTTATCTTTTTTTTTCCATTTATTTTCCAATAACATTTACAAATACATTTTGTTCAAATACAACATACCGCAAAAACCATCGCGGGTTTAACAGCGGAATGGGCAGACACAGCAACTCGGTGCCATAACAATAACATTACGTTTACAGATTAACGGTTTATAATTGTACACAAATATTAAGACGTCACTTAAAGAGGCACTTTCTAGATCGGCTCACAATCTAGAAAGTATCTCTTCAGTACTTTAGAGCAGTTCTTTGCATTAAGTGCATTACAGGTCTCAAGCGGTAATTCATTCATGTAAGATGGCACATCTCAGGAAGTACTTGTTCAAATTGAAAAAATATTTGTGTGTTGGATGTTCTATTTATCGAGGTAGGCTATAGGCTATATAACATCACGCTAAGACGAAAAGGAGTCGATCAGCGGGGGTGATAAGAACAGCTAGTGATAAGGCTGTCTGGAAAGTTTGAAGCTTTCACATAAAATGAGAAGTATTCCAAGTATTACAAGTATGTGCTTATGTGGCTTGATAACAGGTGCACAGCAACAAATAATAATTTCCGCGTATACTATCAGCTTTATGGTGTACTTATGAATAGAAGCAGTTTATTATATACGACTATGTATATGGTGGTATATGTGCCCCTAGCTGGAGGCCAGAGTCATTTAAGTTAGTAACCAAACTTCGTAGGTTGAAGTGCGAGTTGCCCTATAAAAAAAAAGAATAGAAGTTTTTCTATTCCTCGGTTGACAAAATCCGTTTCTACGTTGTCATCCTGAAGAAATGAATTATACGGGATATGTAATTATTACGACAACAAAGTATAAAGACATAACAATTATGATTGGCTCGAGCATCCCACTGAATCGTGTTAACATCGTGTTTGCAAACATCCGATACTTATTTAATTAATTGGTGTCAATACTATCGTACTTGTTCCGATAGAGTCATAAATGTTATTAATAGATATCACCTAAAGGCGCTGTCTCACCGCGAGCTTTCACCTGTAATGTAACGTTACAGATTTGAACATTTCATCAGTGACATGACATCTATACTAAATGTACGCGAATCCTCGTCAATCAGGGAGGTAGTATTGTAAGGTAATGCTCAAAGTAGAATCTATAATGTTACATTATGGTGAACGCACATCTAGCCGCACCGCAGTCTCTGCAGTCCCCGCATTACGAATTCTTTGTATGAAGTTCTATGAAACCTCGCACACTTACCCGCACCGCAGTAGCCGCAGAATCGGTAAGAAAACGGACTACGGAGACTGCGGTGTGGCTGGGTGTGCGTTCACCATTACACGCGAATGAGGGGGAGCGCCTTAAGAAAGTTCAGTAATTATTTACCTAGTTGTGTTAGAAAATTCCATAGTAGGGCATTTAGTAGAGACTGAGATAAAAACTAGTAAAATTGTAAAGTATTTAATTATGATCATGTGTTATCTAGGAATTTGAATTTTAAAATAATTAAGTTTGCGCTTGATGAGGTGTAAATACCTACTAATCCCAGTTTTTCTTCTCTTTAAATATTCTAGATATAAAGGTTTCGAGATGCCAGAAGTATCGTTTAAGGGAACAATTAATATTGTGCATTTGATACAACATGAGAATTAGGACAAAGGGTAGTACTTTATTCCTCAATACCTACCTATACTGTTTTCTATCTGCAGTTTAAGAGTAGGTAGGTACTTTCTCTCTAGGTGCCATTACAAGCCTGCCGGGGTCGCGGGATTATTCCCTTACCGTAACCCCGGAACGTAACAGGCTATGAAGGACACCGTGGATTTTAGTCAGTAGAAGTCTGACAGTCCCTCCCGCCCTGCCCGGGGTTGGAGGACTCATTTGATGATTTTACCACGCTAAAAAAAAAAAAAAAAGGTGCCATTACAAAATTCCAGCCTGTATATGTTCTATTGAAATACTTTCCGTCCACTACACGGGCTCATCCACTGGCAGTAGCTAGTTTAAAAATAAATAAGTCACAAATAAATATCCATTCATAAATATATTCATAGACACTTCACACGTCTAGAATCACGCACCGGTTTGATGACAAACCTCGTTGCTATGCATGATGTCCTTTATTAGAGATCATTCAACTTAATCCAGTTTTATAATATAATGGATGCAATCTTATGTTATCTATTATTATTGTTATTTTATCATAACTAAAAGTTGTTTAAAAAGAAAAGAGTGTCATGATGTATTCACGTGTTAGGATGATTCATAGCGAGCATTCGCTTGTGAACTTCACGAACATTCTTTCGCGAACCAGAACAGATTGGTGGGAAAGCGGTCATCTTAGCCTATGCGCGTTGCCGTTTCTAAAAGATTGTAGAAACGTTTTCACGCCCTTTTTCGAAATCCATTTCTTAAATTTTTAAATTGGGTACCTACAGACCAGTGATCGGGCCGTAATGTAACATTCGCAGCGTGCTATGGGCCACTTATTGAAGGTAGCGAGTGCCTTGTTTCCCCATTCTGATTGCACGTATGCTCGCTATCTAACACGTTACATTACGTCTCGCACCCACATGAGGCTGTTCGCAAACGAATGTATTTGTTAAGGGTGCTTGTACACGACAAATGTAACCCGCGCAAGCAAAGGTGCGGGTTACCCGTGCGAGTAACATGCGCAAGCTACTCGATCAAGCTACCCGCGGGGTGCTTGTAGGTACACGTCGCATGTAGCTTGAGCATGTTGAAGCACTTGCGCGAGTTACAAGCGCCGTGTACAAGCACCCTGAGCAAGAAAAGCTTACTCAACGATACTTTAAAACAAATTCACATAGCAAATGCACGCGCTGTCTACCATTATTTACAAGAAAAAATAATAATACCGTTGAATATTATAACATTGTCGTTATCAAACACGCAAGACTCACGTGAAAATGTACCTACTATCTTTATCCAAATCCGTTCATTGCACCAAAATCGGAAAATACTGATAAATTCGACTCATTGATAAAAATCCAGACGATATAAAATGACGTCACTCATAAAGTTGGTGATCGATGAGTGGTCTTGAAAAAAAAAAAGAAAACACGTGTTTATGTTGTGATATTGTTATCGGCGCTGTCGATAACGACTAGAGCCGTAAAAATTAAATAACTTCTCGTTGATAAGGTTCCCCGCGAACAATGATAGTAGTTTTAAAAACAGGTACAGGAAATAAACTATTTGGATACTCTGCTTTTCATGAAGTTTCCATAGACGACCAAACTTATTATAATTTTCAAAATATAATTTGGTATCGAGTTCTAAATAATTATTATATTTTGAATAAATAGTTACTTTTACTAGGACCCTGTTTGATTGTCCGTATAAATTCATTTTATCACCTTTATTATGACAATGACCATGAAACTGAGAATAATTTATTATTAACATTATTATCACTTAACGTAAATATCGTAATAAATAGTAACAAAGCATACACCTCAGCGATTGCGATGTAAATTACTAAATAACTGGTACTTTTACTGTTTTAATGTAATGGAAGAAAGTTAAAAATTTGCCAATTTTCTTCTTTTCTTAATAATAACATTTTTTAGGGTTATTTACTCTTTTTAGGGTTACGGACCCAAAGAGTAAAAGGTGACCTGTTAATAAGACTGCACTGACCGTCTGTCTGTCAACAGGCTATATTTCATGAACCATGATAGTTACACGGCTGAAATTTTCACAGATGGTATATTTCGTTTGCCACTATAACAACAACTTACTAAAATTACAAGAAAATAAATATTTAAAAGAGATTCCATACAGCATGATTTTATTGCCGTTTTTAAAAATTAGTTTATTTATTTTAGTCTATTAGTTGCGAAATTAGACATCGAAACGTCTAGCTGTGGCGTCGAACAAAAATAAGGAAATACCATTGATTTTAAAATGACACACATCCGTGCCTAACGCCACACGCAAAAGAAAGTGATGGCACTGAAACGTGCCATCCGCAACGAATCGGTTAAACACTTTAGATGGCGGGATGAACTGGACAAAACCAACGATCAGTGGTCCACTTTCGCCCTTGATCGTGGGAACTGGAAGTCATGGGGAGATGCATTTGCCCAGCAGTGGGATAAAGTGGGCTAGCAGTATCAGTATCAGACTTAACCACAACTTCTTCCGATCCAGGTGGATATGATCTTCGCCTCGTTCATCCGCAACGGCGCGGCGCTGTCAGAAATCCGAGGCATCCTCGGTGAGAAGGGAAAGAACATCAAGATCATCTCCAAGATTGAGAACCACCAGGGCATGGTCAACCTTGACGAGATCATTACCGTGAGTACACTTTTATTAATTTGTCTTTTTCTGCAGTAAGTCCTCAAACACACTGCGAGCCTAGCGGTGGCGGCATCAGCGGTTTACACTCTATATATTAAGCCGGTGGTCCCGGCTGTCATTTGCAGATCTTTGACAATGGTTACTGTTAGTCAGGAGCTCGAAAATCTAACAACCGTGTCAAGGGGTAATCGTATTACCCAGTTAGGCCCGGTATCCACCAAAGTGGAGAGGAGAGGAGATATGTATAAATAACCAATCAGATGTCCACATCTCCTCTCCGCTTATTGACAGACATCTGATTGGTTGTTCAAACACATCTCCTCTCCTCTCCGCTTTGATGAATACCGGGCCTTACTGGGTTGTGAAGGTCAGATAGGCAGCCGCTTTATGTAAAAAAATGATATTTAGCTGCAGGTGATTAAACTACCCCAACATACTTAGTTGGAAAAAATCAAGCACATGACCTAGACTAGAATCAAGAGCAAACATGTCAAATTAAAAAAGAACTATTTCAGGAGTCATGACCAAATATTTTTCTCGATTTCACTAGATTTTTTTTGTGACGATTTCGAGAAATTACTCGATTATTTAAATGAAACAACACAATTACACTGAATACATTGTATCAATAATTATGTAAAGGAGTACTTACATAAATGTAAATAATCTATTTATGTAAAACATACGATGTTGCTATTCAAGATAAGTGCATGTAATTATTGAACATGTTAACTACTTGCTAATATACTTCATTGCCATCTCAATTGAAAAAGATACGATAATTACAATCACCAACCCAACAATTGCATACGGGCTGTTTGGTGCATCGGTTGCTAAATTGGATTGGTTGAAAGAAGAGGTGCTATTTTTTTTTTAGAAAAATTCTACAATTTCGCCTTAACAATTTAATTAAGAAAAGAAGTTTGTCAGTAACATTCTTTTTTAAATCGCAATGCTGATGTCGCTGACAATCACATTTAGTATAAATGATTTGAGGGAACCAAATTCCACAATAAAGGGGCATCGCGCGAGCAGTGAAGGCAAATCATAATTATGTTTCGTCATGAAAGAAAAAGGGCTTCGCAGAGAAGCATCTTGCCCGTGCTAGATTCGGTCTTGCTTCGCCATTGGTAGTATATAACTCATACATAATCTAAAAATAATATGAAACGAGTTATGAAAAGGGCTATGCTCGGAGTCTCTCTGCGCGATCGACAGAAATGAGTAAATTCGTAAACGAACCAAAGTTACCGACATAGGCCAACGAATTAGCAAGTTAAAATGGCAGGGGGCAGGCCAAATAGCACGGAAAACAGATGACCGATAGGGCCGTAAGGTTTTCGAATGGAGACAACGCACCGGCAAGCGCAGCGTAGGACGTTCACCCAGTAGGTGGGCAGACGATCTGATGTAGACCACAGGATCACGCTGGATCAAGCCGCTTCCAACCGGTCCTACTGGAAGTCTAAAGAGGAGGCGTATGTTCATCAGTGGCCATGTTACGGATGATGATGCATCTAAAAATGGCGTAATACTTCCACAATAGCTTCATCATCATCTGCCTAGCCTTTTCCCAACTATATTGGGATCGGCTTCCAGTCGAACCAGATTCAGCTAAATATCAGTATTTTACATGGAGCGACTGCCTATCAGACCTCCACAACCCAGTAACTGGGAAATACGATACCCCATGTTAAGACTGGTTGTCCGACTTATGAGCTTCTGACTAATAGTAACGACTGTCAAAGATCTACAAATGACAGCCGGGACCAAAAGCTTTACGTGCTTTCCGAGGCACGGAGGAAACTCGCTGTGACAGATAGTCACCCACCCACAGACCAACCTCGGCAAGCGAGGCTTAACCCAGAAGATCGACCTGTGCGGCTGTAGTTATTAAGCCACGAGCTCCTTCCACAATAGCTTCAAATTATCAAAATATCAGGTCAGATATACAACTCGATGAAATTGGCGGATGATTGCAATTTGCATGTCATGCTATTCATACACCCACTTGCACTATGTAGGTTAGGTTAATAGAATGCAGTTCTAACTAGGTATGCAGTGGAAATGGCCGATTCAATGATAAATGATGACTTTCAAGCTGTTTGGAGGTCAATTTAATGTAATCTTGGCTTATAGAGAAGCTGCTAAAGTGCAATTTAAAAAATAATGCCTTTTGTGAAAAATTGTGTTATTTTTTAAATACTATACGCATAGATTTTCTGTGGAGAGAAAAATATTACCGCAAGCTGGATTAGAACCTACGATTCAGCATCGAACACTGCCAACCAAGCCACCGAGGTCCTACCTAAAAGTGTCAAATAATTCAATCCATTCTTAACATATTTGACAGGGTAATTAAACTACTACACAGACAGACTGACATTACTTGAGCATCCCTAACTCCAGTATGTTCCCACTGCTGGGACAAGAGCCTCCTCTCTGTGAGAGAAAGAAAGTGATGAGGGATCAGTTGCATATGCTTTAGGTTTTTGGATTTGTATAATCTTTTCCTTCACCGCTTTTTTGCCATCGCCATTCCTTAAAATGGAATTTTATCGAGATTAATTTTTTCCCGGTTTGTGGAGATCCGATAGGCAGTTGCTCCATGTAAAATACTGATATCCAGCTGCATCTAGTTCGACTGGAAGCCGACCCCAATATAGTTGGGAAAAAGCTAGGCAGATGATGATCGAGATTCAATTTGAAAATAAATTATGTCTTTAATATCTAATGCTATTCTGTTTTGTTTCCAGGCTTCGGACGGTATTATGGTCGCCCGTGGTGACCTCGGTATTGAGATCCCACCAGAGAAAGTGTTCCTCGCACAAAAGACCATGATTGCTCGCTGCAACAGGGTAAGTAAACATTTTAACTCAAGACAGGCTAATAATTCCAATGAACCTTTCACAATATTTCTTGATCAGCCTAGTTTTTAATTTCGCAAGTCAATTCTGAGTAAGTCATGAACGATTCTAGGTAAAGTACCAAACTAAAAAAAATATTTGCTTGCTCTGTCTTTCAAATAAATCCTAGTATCTTACTTCCTTCTGGATGGATGGATAGATGGATGTCCGTTCTTCTTTCACACAAAAAACACTCAACGATTTGGTTGAAATTTGGTACATAGATAGTTTATAACGTGGAGTTTTTATCCCGATTTTATGTTCCCACGGGATGGTTTTCGAGTTGCAGCGAGGTGAATCCGCTGGCTGGTATAATAATAAATTGAAATGTAAATTACTAAAAAAAGCAAAATTACTTTAATCACTAAAATTGAATGTTTTGCAAGAATTACAGTTTTCTGGTCAATAAAACTAGGCAACTCAGAATTTCCCTGAGAAAATTCGTAGGCTCTTTGGTTGATAATCATGCATCTAAAGAAACATAATCAATTTTCCTTACCCAGGTCGGAAAACCAGTAATCTGCGCCACCCAGATGTTGGAATCCATGGTCAAGAAGCCTCGTCCCACCCGCGCTGAGATCTCGGACGTCGCCAACGCTATCCTGGACGGAGCGGACTGTGTCATGTTGTCCGGAGAGACGGCCAAGGGAGACTACCCGGTGGAGTGTGTGCTCACCATGGCTAACATTTGTAAGGAAGCCGAAGCTGCTATCTGGCACAGACAGCTGTTCAATGATCTGGTTGTTGAGGTGAGATTTTATTTTATCTATTTCACAAACGCCATCTAGTCCCAAGGTAAGCAGAGCTTGTTTTATGGATAATAGACAACTGAAAAAAGTCTATTTGTCTTTGATAGTATTCTAGTATTCAAGACGTGTAAAATAGACATTGGGAGAGGCGGAAATAAAACGAAGAAGGCACTGGCACGCGGAGCGATGATCTTAGCACGTTGACAGTGAGAAAAAAAAGCCTGAGAGTAGCGAGGGTTATTGAGTTGCACAATGTATGATTGGAGAGTTTTTTATCATACAATGACGGCACGGTTAGCGCAGTGGTTGTGCGATTGGATTGCTGCGCTGCGTGTCGCGGGTTCGATTCCCACACGGAGCAAATATTTATATGATCTACAAGTAGTTGTTCCAGGTCTGGGCGTTTGTGTATGTTAGTTTATAAGTTTGTAAACGCGTCCACGACACAGGAGAAAATTCTAGTGCGAGGCGATGTTTACTCCCGCAGTGAAAAAATTACTGCTCAAGAGTTCGAGACTGATGATGAATTACTCTTAGCTGAGAGATAACCAATGAGCAGTGGTGGCCCAATGGTATCGGCCCCGACTTACGAGTTGTAGGTTGTCAAGGAAAACATCGTGAGGAAACGGGCATGTCCTGGAACCAAAAAAATCGAGATTATGGCCCACTCCCTCTCACAGAGAGGAGACCTGTGTCTTAGCAGTGGGAACATTTATAGGCTGATGATGATGATAGACAACCGAAGATTGTCCACTTATTTGACACATTTGTTACCATTCCAGGTGAAGCCCCCAATCGAGCCCGCCCACTCGACGGCCATCGCGGCCGTGGAGGCGTCCACCAAGTGCCTCGCGGCCGCCATCGTGGTGATCACCACCAGCGGCAAGTCGGCGCACCTGCTGAGCAAGTACCGGCCGCGCTGTCCCATCATAGCGGTGACCAGGCACGCGCAGACCGCGCGCCAGGCGCATCTGTACCGCGGGGTGCTGCCCATCGTCTACCAGGGTATGCTGGAACTGGAATAATATACAACGTGTCTCACATCATAGCGGTGACCAGGCACGCGCAGACCGCGCGCCAGGCGCATCTGTACCGCGGGGTGCTGCCCATCGTCTACCAGGGTATGCTGGAACTGGAATAATATACAACGTGTCTCACATCATAGCGGTGACCAGGCACGCGCAGACCGCGCGCCAGGCGCATCTGTACCGCGGGGTGCTGCCCATCGTCTACCAGGGTATGCTGGAACTGGAATAATATACAACGTGTCTCACATCATAGCGGTGACCAGGCACGCGCAGACCGCGCGCCAGGCGCATCTGTACCGCGGGGTGCTGCCCATCGTCTACCAGGGTATGCTGGAACTGGAATAATATACAACGTGTCTCACATCATAGCGGTGACCAGGCACGCGCAGACCGCGCGCCAGGCGCATCTGTACCGCGGGGTGCTGCCCATCGTCTACCAGGGTATGCTGGAACTGGAATAATATACAACGTGTCTCACATCATAGCGGTGACCAGGCACGCGCAGACCGCGCGCCAGGCGCATCTGTACCGCGGGGTGCTGCCCATCGTCTACCAGGGTATGGTGGAACTGAACTAATATACAACGTGTCTCACATCATAGCGGTGACCAGGCACGCGCAGACCGCGCGCCAGGCGCATCTGTACCGCGGGGTGCTGCCCATCGTCTACCAGGGTATGCTGGAACTGGAATAATATACAACGTGTCTCACATCATAGCGGTGACCAGGCACGCGCAGACCGCGCGCCAGGCGCATCTGTACCGCGGGGTGCTGCCCATCGTCTACCAGGGTATGCTGGAACTGGAATAATATACAACGTGTCTCACATCATAGCGGTGACCAGGCACGCGCAGACCGCGCGCCAGGCGCATCTGTACCGCGGGGTGCTGCCCATCGTCTACCAGGGTATGGTGGAACTGAACTAATATACAACGTGTCTCACATCATAGCGGTGACCAGGCACGCGCAGACCGCGCGCCAGGCGCATCTGTACCGCGGGGTGCTGCCCATCGTCTACCAGGGTATGCTGGAACTGGAATAATATACAACGTGTCTCACATCATAGCGGTGACCAGGCACGCGCAGACCGCGCGCCAGGCGCATCTGTACCGCGGGGTGCTGCCCATCGTCTACCAGGGTATGCTGGAACTGAACTAATATACAACGTGTCTCACATCATAGCGGTGACCAGGCACGCGCAGACCGCGCGCCAGGCGCATCTGTACCGCGGGGTGCTGCCCATCGTCTACCAGGGTATGGTGGAACTGAACTAATATACAACGTGTCTCACATCATAGCGGTGACCAGGCACGCGCAGACCGCGCGCCAGGCGCATCTGTACCGCGGGGTGCTGCCCATCGTCTACCAGGTATGCTGGAACTGGAATAATATACAACGTGTCTCACATCATAGCGGTGACCAGGCACGCGCAGACCGCGCGCCAGGCGCATCTGTACCGCGGGGTGCTGCCCATCGTCTACCAGGGTATGCTGGAACTGAACTAATATACAACGTGTCTCACATCATAGCGGTGACCAGGCACGCGCAGACCGCGCGCCAGGCGCATCTGTACCGCGGGGTGCTGCCCATCGTCTACCAGGGTATGCTGGAACTGGAATAATATACAACGTGTCTCACATCATAGCGGTGACCAGGCACGCGCAGACCGCGCGCCAGGCGCATCTGTACCGCGGGGTGCTGCCCATCGTCTACCAGGGTATGCTGGAACTGGAATAATATACAACGTGTCTCACATCATAGCGGTGACCAGGCACGCGCAGACCGCGCGCCAGGCGCATCTGTACCGCGGGGTGCTGCCCATCGTCTACCAGGGTATGCTGGAACTGAACTAATATACAACGTGTCTCACATCATAGCGGTGACCAGGCACGCGCAGACCGCGCGCCAGGCGCATCTGTACCGCGGGGTGCTGCCCATCGTCTACCAGGGTATGCTGGAACTGGAATAATATACAACGTGTCTCACATCATAGCGGTGACCAGGCACGCGCAGACCGCGCGCCAGGCGCATCTGTACCGCGGGGTGCTGCCCATCGTCTACCAGGGTATGCTGGAACTGAACTAATATACAACGTGTCTCACATCATAGCGGTGACCAGGCACGCGCAGACCGCGCGCCAGGCGCATCTGTACCGCGGGGTGCTGCCCATCGTCTACCAGGGTATGCTGGAACTGGAATAATATACAACGTGTCTCACATCATAGCGGTGACCAGGCACGCGCAGACCGCGCGCCAGGCGCATCTGTACCGCGGGGTGCTGCCCATCGTCTACCAGGGTATGCTGGAACTGAACTAATATACAACGTGTCTCACATCATAGCGGTGACCAGGCACGCGCAGACCGCGCGCCAGGCGCATCTGTACCGCGGGGTGCTGCCCATCGTCTACCAGGGTATGCTGGAACTGAACTAATATACAACGTGTCTCACATCATAGCGGTGACCAGGCACGCGCAGACCGCGCGCCAGGCGCATCTGTACCGCGGGGTGCTGCCCATCGTCTACCAGGGTATGCTGGAACTGAACTAATATACAACGTGTCTCACATCATAGCGGTGACCAGGCACGCGCAGACCGCGCGCCAGGCGCATCTGTACCGCGGGGTGCTGCCCATCGTCTACCAGGGTATGCTGGAACTGAACTAATATACAACGTGTCTCACATCATAGCGGTGACCAGGCACGCGCAGACCGCGCGCCAGGCGCATCTGTACCGCGGGGTGCTGCCCATCGTCTACCAGGGTATGCTGGAACTGAACTAATATACAACGTGTCTCACATCATAGCGGTGACCAGGCACGCGCAGACCGCGCGCCAGGCGCATCTGTACCGCGGGGTGCTGCCCATCGTCTACCAGGGTATGCTGGAACTGAACTAATATACAACGTGTCTCACATCATAGCGGTGACCAGGCACGCGCAGACCGCGCGCCAGGCGCATCTGTACCGCGGGGTGCTGCCCATCGTCTACCAGGGTATGCTGGAACTGAACTAATATACAACGTGTCTCACATCATAGCGGTGACCAGGCACGCGCAGACCGCGCGCCAGGCGCATCTGTACCGCGGGGTGCTGCCCATCGTCTACCAGGGTATGGTGGAACTTGACTAATATACAACGTGTCTCACATCATAGCGGTGACCAGGCACGCGCAGACCGCGCGCCAGGCGCATCTGTACCGCGGGGTGCTGCCCATCGTCTACCAGGGTATGGTGGAACTTGACTAATATACAACGTGTCTCACATCATAGCGGTGACCAGGCACGCGCAGACCGCGCGCCAGGCGCATCTGTACCGCGGGGTGCTGCCCATCGTCTACCAGGGTATGCTGGAACTGGAATAATATACAACGTGTCTCACATCATAGCGGTGACCAGGCACGCGCAGACCGCGCGCCAGGCGCATCTGTACCGCGGGGTGCTGCCCATCGTCTACCAGGGTATGCTGGAACTGAACTAATATACAACGTGTCTCACATCATAGCGGTGACCAGGCACGCGCAGACCGCGCGCCAGGCGCATCTGTACCGCGGGGTGCTGCCCATCGTCTACCAGGGTATGCTGGAACTGAACTAATATACAACGTGTCTCACATCATAGCGGTGACCAGGCACGCGCAGACCGCGCGCCAGGCGCATCTGTACCGCGGGGTGCTGCCCATCGTCTACCAGGGTATGCTGGAACTGGAATAATATACAACGTGTCTCACATCATAGCGGTGACCAGGCACGCGCAGACCGCGCGCCAGGCGCATCTGTACCGCGGGGTGCTGCCCATCGTCTACCAGGGTATGCTGGAACTGAACTAATATACAACGTGTCTCACATCATAGCGGTGACCAGGCACGCGCAGACCGCGCGCCAGGCGCATCTGTACCGCGGGGTGCTGCCCATCGTCTACCAGGGTATGCTGGAACTGAACTAATATACAACGTGTCTCACATCATAGCGGTGACCAGGCACGCGCAGACCGCGCGCCAGGCGCATCTGTACCGCGGGGTGCTGCCCATCGTCTACCAGGGTATGGTGGAACTTCACTAATATACAACGTGTCTCAGATCAAACAAATAGGCAGATAGAGCGCTCAGAACACGCGAGTGGGTCCACCAAAGTTAATACAAAATCAAAATCGTATACAAAGTCGCGACAGTACCAAGCTACGCGTTGTACTAAACTGCGCGTCGTTGTTGTTTTTTGCCAAAATTAGCCGCTCTCGTGTCTTTAACCGTCATAAAAGTTGTTCTCAAAAACAAAGAAAACATTATGGAATGTAATTCAATTTAATTTTGTATTAACTTTGGTGGAGACACTCGCGTGTTCTGAGCGTTCTATCTGCCTATTTCTTTGATCTGAGCAACGTGTAACGTTAATAGCGCAAAACCTGTCGTGGCTTAACTCAGCCCATGTTACTGGACAATGTTTGTTCTAAGACATGGAAAGTCGCAAAAAAAAAAAAAGATTTTTCATAGTGATGGGCCCGATCAATTTCTCATTTTGAATGAAAAACCGCTTTTTTTTTGCGACCTTCCAAAAGTCTTGGAACAAACATTGTTCAGTAACATGAACCAACATCGCTCATGATCCTTCTAGCAAACGGTCTCGTCGTTTATCGCCAAAAAACTTTTCTTCTTGAACATTTCAAACTTGACAGTCGGTTCGGCAAAAACTCGACAATGCTCCATGCAGGGACCGAAAACCTTTATAAATTACGGTACAGGTATTGAAGAATTTTGTTTATTTTTCAGACTTACGTTACCACTATCTGGGTAACCAGACCGAAGAAAAATGTAACCTCTATTCAGGTTACCGTTTTAATACCGGTTACCTAAAGATGACGACTCTTTGTCACACACACAGGCGATGCGCGCCCTGTGACTATTGCCGACGGCACGTGTGAAGTGTGCAAGATAGGGGTAATTTTTATTTCGGTAACCGGTATTAATACTGGTTATGTATTCACTTTAATAATAAAGGTAATCTTTAAAATTACCTGTAAAGGAAAAAAGGTTGTTACCGAAAAAAATACCCTTATTGATCATACCGGTTTCGGTCCCTGGCTCCATGCATATTCCTTATTCTATAAAATGCTTAAATGTTTTTCTGTAATGTATCTTTAGTAAGAATTCTCACCCCTCGAACGTCATTACGATCCGGCCGATGGATCAATAAGGACGTACAGGTTAAAACTAAAAGTGAATCCTCAACTTTATCAGTACGCCCGTCCTGGGGGGGGGGGTATTACAACGTCTTAAAACCAGGCTTATTCCGGCGAGTGAAAGTGACAGAGTTGTACAAGTCGTCTAGCGTCATCTCGTTCACTCACTGGAATGAGCCTGGTTTTAAGACGTTGTGATACCCCCCCCCCCCCCAGAGCTCTTTTCTCCATGTAAACTCGTAGTGTTAATATTTTCTTTATTATCCTACAGAGGGACCCGCCGGCGACTGGCTGAAGGACGTTGACAACCGCGTCCAGTCCGGTCTCAAGTTCGGTCGCGCGCGCGGCTTCATCAAGACAGGAGACAGCGTCGTGGTCGTCACTGGATGGAAACAGGGCTCCGGGTTCACCAACACCATGCGTGTTATGTTAGTATTTACTCCTTGAATTCTGTTTTACATGAGCCTCATTTTGTAAGATCCTGGGTTTTGATACCAGCACGCGTAGCATTACCAAGTCTACCTCTATTGTAAAGACGCCAGCAGGTCAATCTACCCGATTGTGTCAAATTTTACGGAGATGAGGTTAGAGTTTGATGTTTTGGCGTCTGTACCAAGAATAGACAAGGTTATTTCTTGGTTATTTTTATACAATTTGACTGTTTTTTTACACGAGTATGGTACATCCGTAGACGATTGAAGAATAGAAACATCTTTCTGCCGGTACCGTGCTCAAACGTTCAAAATCTTGCTACATGCTGTATTTTCTTCCGTCGCTCTGTTGTCGTTTCTACGGTGACGAGGTCGTTTTCCTCGAGGAATAGTATCATATTTTTATTTTTTTTAAATCCTCTCCTGTGTCATGTGTGCGTTGACCAACATATAAATTCACATAATACAAAACTACTTCTAGAAATCTAGATCATACAAATATTTGTTCCGTGCGGGAATCAAACCCGTGACACGCAGCGCATTTATACAATAGCTCAGCCACTGTGCTAACCGTGCCGTCAAAATTATTTCTAATAATAGTTATGTCAATTCTCTTGCGATAAGAGCACTATGAAACGTGTTAAGAGTGAAGAAGAACCGTCAAGAAACAACATGGTTAATATTTTACAAGATTTCATATCCGTAATTTCTCGGACTCAATGTTTCATGTTCGATTGATGAATGACAAAATACTCACCGACCTACTTTATGGCTTATGTTTAACTTACCACCAGATATAGTAACACTAGCTGATGCCAGCGGCTTCACCCGCTACAACTCGAAAACTATCCCTCGGGAACATAAAATCGGGATAAAAACTATCCTATGTGTTAATCCAGGTTATAAACTATCTGTGTACCAAAATTTAGCCGAATCGGTTTAGTGGTTTTTGCGTGAAAGAGTAACAAACATCCATACATCCATACATCCATACTTACAAACTTTCGCCTTTTTAATAGTAGTAGGATATAACAGACAAAAATAGTAAATGATCACCAAAATGAAACCCGCATTTTAATGTAAAATTATAATAATATAAGTTTACATTAAAATTGTAATTTGAAGAGTAGGTAGTAGCTAAGGGTATCAAAGCATTTTATGGTGGTCATTATATTTAATCCCCTACTTTATTCCTTCAAGTTTACTAATAATTTTCTTTTTCTTTTCAGCCAAGTGGAATAGAGATACTGCACAAAGCTACAGGAAAAAAATACAATAAAATATGTTTAAGTATTAGCTGCAAAGTGACATTATAACGTGCTATACGGAGTCCCCTTACATAAACCATGCCTCATTGTTTTTTTTAAATACTGCCATAGAGTAAAAACTTTCAAAGAGGCAAACAGCTAGATTCTCATTCCAGGGCAGTGCCCAGGTTTTTGTGATAAAATGGGAACTCCATATACGCAAAGTGATATATACATATGTATAAAAGAATGTATCTCGAAATTTATACATTAGAGTTAGGCGTACGACGTATTTATTATGAAATAATTTATATGTTGCATGTTTGTGTAATGATAATAAAGATTTGAACGTATATTTATTGGTTTTTTTTTAGTGATATCCACTAGCCCCTGTATGTATGACAGTATTAGTGAGTGGCACCAATAGGATTTTTTAACGTGATAAAAATCATCAAATGAGTCCTCCCAACCAGGGCACGGCAGAGCAGGAGGGACCGTCAGACTACTGATTTAAATCCACAGAGTCCATCAATACCCCTTGTGTTCCGGGGTCAAGGTTCCAGGTTAGGCCCGCGACCCCGGCAAGCTTTGGACCTCTAAGAGGGGGTTACCAATAGGATAGCTGTCCCACTGCCGGCGATAAAGATAAGCGACTAGAGCGAGCAATTGAAAACTAGTCAATGAGCGGCGAGTGTCTAGTTCCAATGGGGTTGGCAACTGGGGAACTAATGCTTGTTCCAGGCATCGTCATTGGTTCAAATCAGTTCAAATCTTAAGGGGGATGCTCCAACCAGCCCGCGAAATTCAATTTTTTTTACGTTTCTTGCAATTTGCAGGCCAGTGGCATGTTGTAACTTTATAAAAATATGAGTTGCGGTAATAAAAAGTATAATTTTAAATATAAAATATATCAAAAAATTCGCTCCATCAGCTCTCACATAGAAAAGGTGCATCATGTTAAAATCTCCGAAATCTAACTACGATGCACCTTTTCTATGTGATGGAGCGATTTTTTTGATAATTTTTATATTTAAAATTATACTTGTTATTACCGCAACTCATATATTTATAAAGTTACAACATGTCACTGGCCTGCAAATTGCAAAAAACGTAAAAAAAATTAAATGTCGCGGGCTACATCGACGCAATCACCAAGGTACTTCAAAATAGTACTACGTCATTGGTCGGATTAGGACTAAGCTATGATGGTGCCATCTACATTAGCTTTGACTTGCCTTCCCCATATTTTTGTCGCTGGGCTATGAGCGAGTGTTGAAATGCGACAGGTTACTCTCACCATTCGCTAGAGGCGGTTAGTTATCATCATACATCATCGTCCATCGATCTCATTTTTACCAGACAAAAATGTTCTAGTAAGTTATATATTTCCCAACTACAGACACCGGCAAATTAGGGGAACACAAAAAAAGGTTTTAACAGTTCAACAGAAATTGTACCCTCGTAAGTGTCTTAGGCAGTCAGCGCAGAGCAGATGCAGCTTAGTATCAGTATGAAGCGACTACCTATCGGACCTATTACCCCTTCATGTTATAAATTAATGTAAAAGTATGCTTGGATGGATGTGATGTTGCTCGTCTTCTACGCAAAAACCACTGAACGGATTTGGATGAATTTTGGTACACAGATAGTTTATAACCTGGATTAACATATAGGATAGTTTTTAACCCGATTTTTATCTTCCCTTGGGATAAGTTTCGAGTTCTAGTGGACGAAGACTCGAAAACACTTAGTTCATAATAATATTCATGTACTCTAGGTAGAAATGACCACTAGAAATGGGGTAGCTCGATGTGCTTCTGTACTAAATAATTTTCCACATACGGGAAGTAAAGATCGATACATGTGACGTAGAATGTGTTTGCATTGCCCGTGAGCCTGGTTACTCCATTAATCGGTTCGTATGGAAATCTACAAACATCGTTTATAAATATCCTGTTTACGCATCGATCTAATGATTTGTTTGTTACCTACGTACAAGTCGAGTCAAACCACGGCACCACACCATGCCCATTATTGTCTATGCATTGTAAAATGTGCTGTTTAGCGCCATCTAGTGACAGTTTTTTTTCGGTTGGTTGATTACGTCTTCGTTAGATGGCACTAGCAGTTTCGTATTTGCCGTGAGGGTAGTTTTAATTAATATTCAAGAACTTTTCCGGTGTAAAATCCATAGTTTATCATTACTGAAAATGTAAAATTGATGTCAATGAGTTTTTCGTAATAGACCAAGACTAAGCGTTTTAAGTTTTAGATTATACTCGTAAATTCGGGAACTGTAATATCTAGACGTGTTTTCTGGCTTAGCTAATTCGCTACTTGGCGACGGCTGTACCACCCACTTAAAAAACAGCTGACTTGATAAAGTGATACATCTTAATATAAACTGTTATCTAAAGTAATATTCAGATTCTCGGGAAATTGGCTGCACGCCGGGAAACGCCGATCCAGACTGGAACTCGTGATCAGAACAACAGCAAATCAAGTGTTTTTAGTGGAAAGTATTGAAGCTGTTTTTATGAGACAGTAAACAGTGTAGCGTCATCGAGGCTCTTTGTCAGGAGCGTCTGCAGCGTCACAACAGTGCGTCGCGTCGGTGGCGTCGCCCCTAGCCGCCACCCGCTCTCGGCAGTATCGCTCAGCGCGCCATCGGCATCGCCACCCCGATCCCGATTCCCGAGTGCCAGTTACACCACTGTGACTACTGTGAGGCGGCCGAACCACGCCGCTGACTAAAAATAACCGCGCGCCGCTCAGTACCGGCGCAACTACCGCGCGCGTCGCCCGCTGCGCCCGCGACTCGCAACCATGGCGGAGACTATCGAGGAGACATACGAGAGCGCGGTCACCCGCAAGGTGGTCCGCACCAACCTCAAGATAGAGGAGGTGAGGATCGACACACGACAGCTTTATGTAACAACGCCCGCGCGACACAAATATAGCCGGCGCGCGCGCACGCCGCGACGCCAGCGCCACGCACCTGCTCACATAACAGATAACACGTTTGACAGTGAACACAACGTAAACACCAGATCCTGTCGCGGCGCGCGCTCCGCCGCCGCGGCGCTCCCGAGGAACGTCGCCTGTCATTCACGAACCACCAACACACCTCACGCGTAGCACTCTTGCTCTCTTTTGTACGTCCGATGACTGACAACCGGATGTCCAAAAGTATTCCGGGAACACATTAGCCCCGCAGCCAGCAGGCCCTGCCGGCAGATAGCCCCTATTATCTGTTATGGTTCGAGTGAATGGCACGCGAAGGTCCGATGTTGCCTACGTCAGTGTGGAGGAAGTGCGCGCGATGCGCCACTTACAATATTTGTGGCAATCGGCGATGTAAATAGAACACGCGGTTGAATGAAAATTTCCGTGCCCACCTTGACGCGTGTGCATCGACCTATCTCGTACATGAGCACTCCAAGTGTGACCTTGCAAGACATACACAAACATGGGACACTGTACACAATGAACACACAACACAGATAGGTACATACGCTTTCTTTAAATCATTACACACCACACCCTCACGTTATCGACCGAAACAGAGCATCAGTTAGAACAACAACAAGGCGACCAGTGTGCAACGTTCTCTCTAGAAGAAAGTGTCGTCATTAGAGATGTATTCTGGTACATGTAATGAATCTCAAGCGTGACTAATATATTATTCTGTGTAGGTACGTGCAGCATCCGACACCAGCATAAGTGATAGCAGCCGCTTGCTGTTATCACATTCCATCTCAGTAACAATGAATGTCTGTCGGTTCTGTCGCGACTACTGTTCGTTTCCAAAGCGCAAAATCCAATGGAAAAACGCGCCGTGGCATATTTTCGTCTTGGCTCCCATCCTAGTTTATCTGCTACATTACGATGTTTATTCACAATACGAATGCGAGCATTAATGTGTGCGTCCGAACCACTTGTGTTTAGGTCTTTACAGTTGCTTTGGGCGCAAAATCGATGTACAGTAGGTACCTGCCTTCCTGTATACATACATACACACGTAAACATATTGATGGGACACTTTTAGAAGTGAACTTTGGTACACCACGAGTGGGAACAACATCCTTGATGTTCCACTTCTTAAAGTGTGAAACAAATTTTATATGAGCGGTTGTTAAACAGTGGTCTGGCAGTATCGCGTGTGTTTATTTGACATGACTGTCCTTGCATACCTGACTCAAGACATCGAAAATATTTGGATGAATCTTTTTGGCAAATGGTTTTGTTTTTTTCTTGAAGATCGATTGTCTTAAGCGCATCAAAGGGACGCGGTATTAAAGTGTAATGACGAATCACGAACAGCTGCAACCCAAAAGTATCACACAAGTCTCAAGCTACAAGTTATGACACATGTTTCTTTCTTCCACGAGCTCATTATTGTCTCAAGTAGGTACATAAAAACCTTTCTTATCTTCAATTCGCCCTACGTTAACGTTACGGAATGTCAAAAAAAGTGGAATAGCTTGTAAACTACCTAATGCACACTACATACATGCTAAAATATTTGCTGCAAAATTTTCTCAGTATTGTAAAGAACGCAAAAGATGCACCTGCGTCACAGAAGACGTAGTTCGATCCAGACATCCACCATATCGTGGAAACAAAAAAATAGTTGTTTATTAAAATATTTACTGGAAACCCAACTTATGTACCTACGATGAGAATTTATAGCTTGGATTTTCTACACTTGGAGAATTCTATGAACTGTATTTGCTTGAATGAAATCTTAGATTCAAATAAATCTTCTCTTACTAGCTAGCTAGTCATATCTAAAATATTAAACTCACATTATAGGACACAGACTAGGATGGAAATAACTTCCAACAAAAACATTGAAACTAATAACATCTGCGATGTAAAATAACATTGAGACCGCCAAACGTGGTTTTGGCTCTAAAAAATATAGGTGATCCGTAGACAACGTGTTTTAAATATAACACGACTGGACCTAGGATTGTCCCTTGAGGCAAACGTGCTTCAGTTAGTGATTAACTTTTATTACGGGCGTCAACAAAAAAAAATAGAAGACTGAACAGAAATAAAAAGACAGGCGCAAGGTATACTTCAAGGGCGAATACTAGGTCCAATCGTGATTGTTCTCTAGAATTTTATAAAAATACTAAGGTAAACTGTTACTATGGTAATTTTGTATAACATACGAGTACAATGTATCTCTTACCCTACAGCAACAGTAGGTACAGTAAATCATTTTTAATAGACATGTCGTTAAAATCAAAAACTGAACAACTTGCGACACATGTTCATTGAGTATTTTGAATTTGTAACGTTTAATTAGTGTTGCACGGTCGACTTGCGTTTCTGCGAACACGGTGGGCGTTTATGAAAACATGTGGGTAATTATTTGGGGCCCGGCTCCCTGTGTTTTGGGTACTCAACTCGAAGCGTATAAAACCACAAGGCCTTAGTAGTTACACTTGAGTACTAAAAATGGTTGTTGCGTGATTGTAAAATTGATAGTTTGTATTGTTCAGAGTTACAAAATCATCAGCAGTTACGTTTACTGTCATGTAATAAACTAGATTTGAACCGTACATACATACATACATATTTAAAACTTGAACTAAAAATTTTAGGGCTTCCGAATTAATTAGATGCTTCTCAGTATCCACCAAGAAAGGCCTACGGAAGTAACAAAAGAGAAGACCTGTACCAGTAGTTTTATAATGATTCATCAGAACTAGACCAAACTAAAGAAATCACTATTTATTTACACTAAACATGACATTTATTTACACAAAAGGGGAAGAACAATGCAACAAATTCCCGCCAACATTATATTGAACTATGTGGTTCCCCGTGGATTCATCCCTGCTGCAGTTTGTAAGCGCAACCACGTTATAAGAGAAATTACAACAGTCGGGCAAAGTTTAAATAAAACCGAACCAGAAGCTCCTGAGACAGCCCGTTCAAACAAAAAAATAAGCACTTCTGTTTTATAATACATATTATCAGATAGTAAATTCATTAAAAACATAGGCCCCATGTTGTAGGGACGAAGTGAAATCCCGTCTCATCATTAATACATTAAAGCGTCAATCATTTACTCGTTCGTCACGCCCCATTACTCGCAAACCTGCCACTGTATCACCTAGTTATCCACTTGTCACGGTAAATGATCATTGATGACTGCTGTGTTACCCTCTAATGGGTAAATGAGTAAATAATACGACGTACTGGAAATCTATTTCTAATTGAATTTAAGTATTGGTTGATGACAATTTAGATTTCAATGATAGAGTTACGGCTACGCTCCTAAAAGAAACAGGTCGTGATTTTTTAAAGAAGGTAGTGTCTAAATAACATCATAAACAAGTCTGCAAAAAAACAGAATCACCGGATTTAACGCCAGCTGCTTGAAATTACCGCATTATTTCAGGTCAAAAGTATTGGGGTCTTAATTCATTTTCATAAAAGCTGAAATATGAAAAGACTAAAAATTTTAAAAAATACCAGTGATAAAAAGCTGAATTAGATTTTTTTTTACCTCTAACACAATCGCGACTCAAAGAGCTCCAACCAGAGTGCGCCGCAAAAGTGATTTACTTTACAATCTTCCATTATTTGGTGATGCATCTACTATCTAAAGAAGCGCAGTTTGTTCCAAAATATAGAATACATCAATTTATGCAAGGAATCTACCAAGTACAAAAATAATTCTAATAATTTGATCAAATCGTCTGTTTTTCCTGGCGATTTCCTCAAAAGAATCGAATAAACAAAAACATGCGTGATGCATGTTGGCATTGGAAGGCTTGGTCCATCTGTTTCTATCAATCTTCCTAATAATACCTTTTCTCTTTTAATAAACTTGCGACCTGCGCTGGACTCGCTCAGGTACAATTTGAACATGAAAGTCTATAGATGTTACTCGCTGATACTAACTTTCTTATTGGTGAAATAATTTTGAAAATTATTCCAGTATTTTTTGAGTTCATTCATTAAAAACAAATATTTCTATACAATCTTTTATTTTTATAAAATACTAGCTAGCGTAGAAAAGTAGTAAGGAAGGACCGTGCACACAGTAGCCATGATTTTGAACCAATGCGCTATTCAATTCATGATTCTTGATTCACCAGAGTAAAAAAAAATGCTGGATATTAAATTGCTGAATGTACTGTTACAATTTGCGCGTCCCTTCGCACGCCGCATAAAAATGGGGCTTCGATGCCACTAATGAATGGAAGGAAATACCCCATGAGTCACCATGCAATAAGGGGGACGCAGTCTGTCATATTGATCGTGATTCGTGGGCGCAGAGCCAGTCGGCTTGCACAGGTGACGCCTTAGCTGTTTATCTACGTGATAACGTCAAGGTGCATCATGCTGATGAGATTTGGGAAAGCCGAAAGTCTTTCATATCTCAATTAATTTTAGGTACAGTCACGAGCAATAGTATGTGTAGTACACTAAACAGTATTCAAAAGCGATGTTCTGCTACCATATTGATTAAACTTTTGCCTTTTCATTAGACTTCTATTTTGGAAGCCATACTAATACGAAATATGTCTTATTTCAAAGTGGAAACCAGCAGGTATTTTACGAACAAATTGTGTTTGAATTTTGTTTAGTGTTCACATGTTGAACACTAAACAAAATTCAAACACAATTTGTTTGCTCGTGACTGTACAATGAGGACAAAATTATTGTGCTACTTGTGTTGTAAGTATCAATTTTGATCGCCTTTATAATATGGCCAATCGGTATGCCAGTTTGCAAAAACATAAACGTTACCTTCTCTTCAGGGCCGAAAATATAGGTGTGCCAACAGTGGCCAGGCACAGGAAATGGAAAAGTCTATACCAGGATCATAATTGCCAGACCGAGGCGCAGTTAAAGAAGCTCGTATTGGGCATATAAGAAGCTAGTTTCGGTTATTTTTTTTAAGCGTGATAAAATTATCAAATGAGTCCTTGTACTGACTAAAATCCACGGTGTCCTCAATAGTCATTTACGTTCCGGGTTCACTATAGCTCGTTAGTCCAGAGACCCCAGCAGCTATTTACTGGCTTATGCCAGTGTTTCTCTTTTTCATCTTGTATAATTGTGCACAAATGATTTCACATAAGGCAAAACTTTTATCTTTTTGTATTCTCTAGAATCTAGGTGTAAAAAGAACATCGTATACAAACCATGATACAAATTAAAATGAATATCTGAAATCTTGGATGAGGTTTATCTCAAAACACAAGCTTCCAGCAATATTTGCAAGCGATCATGGTCTCTATTTATTATACTTATGTCATCAAATTGTCTGGATCTTCGAACAAATCGCACTCCTCTCCAGTTTTCCGGATTTTTGTCTGAATATTTTCAATTTCTCTTAACAACGTCATTTTTCGATGCTATTTCGATTCGTGAAGCAATAATGTGTTGTGTGTGTTGCTGGCAGACATTTTGTTCATAGACTTGTGCCTTTCTTTTAACAGGATCATAGATTAGAAGGATTTATTTCTCTGTTGAAGAAAAATTGTCATTGCGTGCCCGACAGGGTCCATATTTGATCTTGTAACATTTTTATTTTTTACCTGCTATTGTAACATATAACGGTGAAGGAAAACATCGTGAGGAAACCATGTCCTAGAACCAAAAATTCGAAGACATGTGACATCCACCAATCCGCACTGGGCCCGCGTGGTGGATTATGGCCCACCCCCTCTCACAGAGAGGAGGCCTGTGTCCCAGCAGTGGGAACATTAATAGGCTGATGATGATGATGATTGTAACATATGGAATGCAATAAAGAATTGAGTACCTATTGACATTGTAAACGTTAAAATTGTTAGTAAACATGTTCTAATGTGAAAAATTTCTACGTACGCAAAGTAGTATTTGCTTGTTTGGTTTCTGCAAAAGCGCAATATAAATCATGATTGGTCTAAATATCTTCATCGACAGACAACTTGTATGGTAAATAGCGCAAATCTTCATCTATCACAGCTGCACATTAATAAAAAAAAATTGAAGTTTCAGAGAGCTAATTTGAATAACTAAGTTCTGCGTCAAATCAAAATTTATTCAATTTTTTCCTGTTCTTTCACAGAATAATGTTATTTGACTGTGATCGACGTAACGAGTTTTTTAACGAAAAGTAAAGATTTACAGAACCGGCGCGGCGCGGGCGCATGCATTGTTGCAATGATAACAATTTTAATGATGATTTTAATTTAGAAAGATTGCCAATTATTTCTGAGGCACTTTTATTCGCCGTAAGAGCTATTTTTTCTTATAAACGAATTATTAACAGCTTGACGGTAGTCTTTAGAAAAGTGGTGAATAATTGATTTGTAAACATCTATCTTATTTACCGCTTGTTCATTAGTGAGAGCACGTCCAAGTCAATTTGCTTGTAGGACATAGTAACTAATTAAAAGTGTACAGTTTTTTCACAAAAGCAATAAATCCGGCTTCGTTACGCCTAGCGTGATCTGTATCATCGTTCTACCTACTACTTCACTAGATATTTTTTGTTTGTGTTCGTTTAAAAATCAACACAAAATCCTAAAAATGTCTTAGTTAATGATCCAAACAAAAATCTACGAGATTTACAACTTTCGTGACACAAATTCTTTGTGGCTAGTTTTTGCGAATCTCAATTTAGGTCGCTCGACTTGGAAACTGTGCAGGTTTGTAATACCGCCATAAATGGTCATGGGCGCTCCTCGTTTCGCGAATCAAACGCTAAAATCTCAAGAGTGGAACAACTGTTCGGGAACATTGCCAAATGTGCGATTTTGCTTAATTGACGAGCACGGAACATCCCGTTCGTTTGATCGCGCTCCAGCGCACGCTTGTCCGCCATTACACCGCGTATAAAACATGCTTTACTGCGAAAACAAAATGTATGGCTTGTCATTGTGCATTACAGGATGCTCCAGAACATTTTGATCGCAAGTTAGGGTTGTTGAACGTAAATTGGCGTGGTGAGTTTAATTTTATCCATGCGTCCATCATGCATTCGACGGGCGATCGTCGATCGGGTCAACGTCAAGTCACGGAAGCCGTTGCGGCACGGTTGGGTCGCGAAGCGCGAAAATGGAACGCAGCGGATATAATTAAAACTGTACGGACAAATCGTTGGCGGGGGATTAACGCGCGAATTCGGTCAGCCATTGCTCGCCCAGCGATGTTTTCACCGAATGTTGTTGTTCAATTGACACTAAACATTGCTGACTGGACGTAAGACAAGATCAATAGTGCGTGGCCCAGAAAAAAATCTGCAAAAACTAGAATTTTACACAATAAACCACATACACACTGATCTAACCTAAAAACCACATTTCTACTTGTTGTGAAATGTTTTGTTTAGCCACCAAGAGAAACACGAAATATACTTACATGTTTTCGAATACATTTATTCATCATGCCCATATAACCAATCGAATTCGTGCGTGCACATGATATACACGCACGCTCAAATCTTGTCATATCACTTCGAAAACATGATATTACCAAATTACAAGTTAATTTACACACTTTTACTAATTTCGCAATCTATTAAGGCGTCAACTACTCGAGAAAATTAAGAGAGAACGGGGTATAATCTGTCAAATTATTTTGCTCTAATAAACCGCTCTAGTTTCGTTAAGGTCGCCGCGGCTGTTAATAATCTAAATGCACACGATTTATTAGAAAAACTCTTAGAAGAGCTGACATTTACTTGGAATAAAGGAAAGTTCATGAGTGTCTTGACACATTTATAAGTATAAAACACTTTATCCTCATGGTCACCAGTGGCTTTGAATCACATAAAACCTCCTTTGAACATTTTACCAAAGATTTTGTATGTAAAATTGATTCTTTTTTCATATTCTCTTTATTTTTTCATGCATTTAGCTAGATACTATTAGTAATTTCCTTCTGGATCATACTGTATCCTTCTGCTGCTGTGTGTTTACGAATTCTTTCTGGGCTTGCGTAGATGGATCTTTAGAAGTCTATCAAGATTACATATTTCTGTGAAAATGGCCATTAAAACTCCATAGACCTCATTAAAATCAACTTTTTGTGGTATTTTGTTATCAACCACATCAGCCACATCACAGATCCCGTTTGCGTCACTACATAATACTGAGGCATTCGTGTTTGCTATGTTTTCCCTAAAAATTCCGTTATCAACATCATCTTGTGACCTAAATAAAGAATTAATAAACACAAAGCTCTCCGCGCAATTTTCGCTAAAATGTTAATAGGTTCTTTGACACCGATAAAACTTAATTCAATGTCATAATAGTGTCGGGCGAAGTCAGTACGCTTCTATTTCGAATTTTCACAGACACTATTAATAAATTCAATGTGTTATCTGTATTTGCGATAGACGCTTGCAATTCTTATTGAGAATATCGACATAAGCCGTCGAGCGGAGGCCGACGTGTAATTTTTCAAATCTAGGATTCATGCCAAGTCGGGGTCAATGATATTTCATACATAGGTACCTACAATTATTTACTTGTGTAATGATGAATAAGAAACAAAAATCGAAATGATTGCATGTTTCTCAATTGTAATTTCAAGTGCTGCTTGACTAGCAGTTTCTAAAATTTTTAGGTAATTCTTCGTGGGCTGTATTCAATATTTTGTTCCAATTGTTTTAGATTTGGAATAGGCAATCGACACACAAACGTGAAAGTGTTTGTAAACAAAGAAACTTCACTTTCTGACAGCAAAATATTTTGTTTTGCACCTTCTACGAGTATTGTGACTTTTCCTATAGACAAATGTTAAAATAAACAATATTTTTGCGTGTTATTTTCACTTGCGGCATGGTCTACATTTCGGATAAATAAATAGGCCTGATATAATAACGACTCTCGTAAATAGATCAAACATCGTCACCATGACTATTTTCTTGTACACGGGTTTAATAATATCTTGCGGATTTTTTTAGCTTTTCAATACTCGAAAACGTGTTGACTCAATCCTTTAGCCTGTAAAGGACTGATTTCACTATTTCGCACGTTAATTTTCATTAAATTCTTCAAGTGAACATTTTTCTAGGAGGTATCCTTGGTCCATCTTTGTTGAAAGTTTTACCACTCAGATTTTTTCATAAGGAAAGTTTTAAAAAGCCTGAATCTTTAATAGTATTTTTAGACATGATATTAAATTCACGCTTATTTCCCACAGCTGTAGGCAGAAACTACATAAAGTCATCTTTCACTTTTTTAGCTTCTTATCCTTTACAGTGTTTTTCAAGCTGGGGACGCGACCCCCGGGGGGTCGCTAGTAGTAGGTACTTAGAATACATTATGATTGACAAGAATGATTGAAAATAAGATGAAACAAGATAGTCTTAACCAATTTTCAATAATTCTTTTCAAAAGCAAATTCCTGAGGAAATGTGTTGGAATAGTTCCCATTCATTCGTTTATTTTCACGCGGTCAACAGATGCTATTATGGTGTAGCTAAATATTTGTCTAATAAAATTAATAATGCTTTTATTTTCTTTATTATTGCTTCCTAATGTCACGATGACTGTTAGGGACGACAGTTTTCTCAAAATAAATCAATTTCAGTAAACTTTAAAAAATGACTTATAACACGCTGATGGAGAGACATTGTATAGATAGCTAGTATTCAAGGCAAAAAAGGAAACTTCTTGGCTATTTGGCTACCATGAGTATAGCCTTGATAAGGTTGAGACTGATATTACATTTAGTTTTGAAAATAGGCTAGCCATTCGATACCAGCAAACAAGTGATTGTGCTTTCCATGGAGACTTTTCATATAACTCCTCTATTATTCAATACAAAACTGCATGCAAGTCTGTATCATGTAATGATAGGTTAACATCGATTACTAAAGCATTCACAGCTTTGGCTGACACTTCGTTTATTTAAAGCGAATAGTTAGTTAAAATTAGAAAAGTACATTGACTTGTTTCTTTTTTAAAATGTACCTAATCTATTTTTAATGTTTCAATTAGAATAAGCCAGTGCTTCTAAGCAGCGGAAAATCATAAGATCTATGCTATTGTCCGTTCAGAAACAATCGCAGAAACATAACAAGTTGTTTATCTATTTTGTCTATTGCAATGTACGAAGATGAAAAACGAGCTCGAAGGTGTACAGAAATAGATGCGCGTCGCCAGTCGCTACTCCAATGTCGAGGTGATATGCATTGTGCGTACGAATCACGTCTAACGAATATTTCGCTCACTAAAAACTCATTTCTGACGACCTTTTAAAGTTCATTACGTCATTTTTACTTGTTTTTGAGCCAGAAGTTCATGGTGTTTTCGATTTTGCTAGATTTTTCGGTGAAGATTTTTTTTTGTTATGTAATTTCATGAAAAGGCGTCTAGACTTGTTTTGTTTGAAACTGTGAGGAAATAGCTACGTCATTTTAATTTTTGTGTTAGAAAAAGGTATTGCACTGCTTGAATTGAACAATAGTGATTTTCTGTCCTAACTTGTAAATTTTCTTTGAGCGTTTGTTAAATTCTAGTACCTACAATTTTTTGTTTATTTTTAAAAAATCATTCGAAACCGTTACTTAAGGGTATACCACTTATCTTGGGACACGCCCGAACGCTTTCAAGCTTTATTTATTACAAAGTTGCTGTTCACACGTTGAGGTCGTTGGCACGGGTGTCGTATGCAGCCATCCGTATATCGGCTTTTAAATCTTTATTACTCACTAGTGTTTGCCCGCGGCTTCGCTTGCGTTATTTTAGAATTTGAGAAACAATACGGATCGTGTGGCGCCATCTGGAATATGAACGTAATTGTTTTCTCGGCAACAGCTCTCGTCTGTTATTCGGGATGTAAGATACCTTATATCCGTGTCTATACTCCTGACAACGTATATGCTACATTTTGGGACGATCGATTCAGTAGGTAGTAATGCGTGAAAAGGTAAAAACAAACATACTTGCATTTTTATTATTAGTTTAGATCAATAATGTTATATCTAGGTACATAGTTTGCATAGGAAACGTCCTTATTTGAGCGACATTAATTTCAAAGAACCGTGTTTATTTTAATCATTAGACTATCATTTTTGGGTTGATTTACAGTATCGCTGCAAATTGAACGTACGATAGCATTGCTCTTCTCCCTTGCATTCCGCGTGATACCTAAAAAATAACTAATTATCTGACTCGATGAGTACAACTTGTCGTCGTTTAAAACAGAATCTATGCACAGGTTTGAACACCAATTCAAAACATAAATAAACACAATTTTTTCTAATCTTTAAAATTCCACACCTCGAAGCAATTACAATTTAAAAAAATATCCAACTTACTACCTACAATTTAAATCAGTGTATATTTATATCCTAGAAAACTATTGAAAAAAAAAAAAAGGTTGCACTCCAGGAGTGCCGGTAGAAGTGAAAACTTTTTTGTTACTATGTTTTATTTTTAATTTGAATGACGTCTTACTCATTTTCGATCAGGGTCACGTGACCCTGACGCGAGTTTTGGTCACGTGACCCTGACGCGAGTTTTAAATTTTTTACCCATTACAGAAAAAGTGTACAACGCCGCTAAAGAAGTTTTCACTTCAAAAAATAGTAATAATTTAAAATCGCAAATAATATTGAAATAAAAGTATACACATTTTTTTTTAATTATTTGAAACTCTCAGGACAAATATAAGAAAACTCAAAAAGTGAAAAAAAGAAACAGCGAGATTTGATCCAGAGACCCCTTGCACGAAAGTCAAGCAGGATACCAACCAGACTGGCTAGTACGCTGATAGTGTTTTCAAATAGCGGTTCTTATACAAATGTCAACAATGACTGAAAATCAACATATTATAAAATTGCTAATCCCCCAAAGGGAATAGCGTAATTATACATATCCTATTAATAGAAGAGCAGTTTAAGGAATATTTGGGGAAAAATTCACTAAATAATATCCAGTGGTTTAGCTTCCAACTAAAAACAAACAGTTAAAAACAACAAAATTTAAAATTGCTTACCTCCCAGGAAAAATAGCGTAATGATACATAGCCTATCAACAGAAGCATATTATTAGAAATATTTGAGGAAAATTTGATCGACAACTTTACAGTAGTTTAAGAGATAGATCAAATCAAAAAAACATAAAAAATTTCGAAAAAAAAAAAAGTTGATTTGGCATCAGAATCGATCCCTTATCTCGAAAAAAATACAAAAAGAAAAAAATATTCAATGTACAGGAATGACAGCTCTACGATTTTATTATATGTAAAGATAAAGATAAAGATAAAGACTTTCCCGAAAAAGGTCTAAAAGCCAAAGATAGTGTGGCCACAGATAAAATATAAAAGCGTCTAATTTGGTGAAATGTTATCGAAGTATCTATTTTGGAAATTTCTAATCTCGTTTAAATGTAAATAACATTTACCAATTTACCACCATTTATTTCATTTTTAATCAAATGTTATGGGGAGACTAAAATTGTCGCATCTAAGTTGTTTGAGGGTTGTTATTCCATCATCCCCTCATCGATATGTTTCGAAACCACGCCTTGCCTAATACCAAAAATATTAACCATATTGCGTGAAAAAAAAATGTGACCGCCTTCAAAAACAACCACAAAAAAACCGGCCAAGTGCGTGTCGGGCCACGCACAGTGTAGGGTTCCGTAGTTGCCCATCAAAATACTTATGCGAACTAACTAAACTGATTCGCTGAATTTAATTTTAAAAAGAAGAATTTTCAAAATCGGTCAATTTTCCCGATTTCTCAAAGACTGGTCTTTGAGAAATCGGGGATAATACGTAAAAAAAACAGATTCCGACGAATTTAGAACCTCCTCTTTTTTTTTGAAGTTAGTTAAAAATAGTTGACGATAAAAACCTACATATCCCCAAAAAACATACCTATGAAAGCTGTAAAAATAAAGTTGACAAACTTACATTTGCAGTTGAAGAGCATGTTCTCCGATACATTTTGTTTAAGAAAATATGATATTCAAGTACATTTTATAAGTTGGTCGACTATTACTCGTAAAGTTGTAAAGCCTACTTAGTCATGATAATTTTTTTTTCAACTTCGTTATATATACTACTATTGTGAATTTTTTCAAACCCCCAAACATAACCGTTTAGCTGGTAGAGGGGGGGGGGGGACACTCGAGTCGAGCAAAATTTAGCACTTTAAAGCTTAATATTTCACAAACGAATTTTTTTATCAAAAAATTGTTAATGGAAACTCACATTATTTTTTAAAGACCAATTTAATGGTACCCCACACTAAGGGGTACGCGAGAATAAAAAAATCCTCACTTTACGTGTAAGTACAGGAGGTACCCTAAAAAAAAATATTTTACGAGATATTATTTTACCACTTTTTCGGCACAGCAAATCCGTATATTTACACCAAATTACAGCTCTCTAGTACTGTGCGTCTCTGAGCTAAACTGCGGACAGACGGACGGACGGACGGACGGACATGGCGAAACTATAAGGGTTCCTTGTTGACTACGGAACCCTAAAAAGGGTAAAATAACCTACAAAACTTTTCTTTCGGAAGTCGGTGACTTTTTTTATTAATTTCATTGTCTTTTTTGCCACCGACTTTCGAAAGAAAAGTTTTGTAGGTTATTTTACCCTTTTTTGTGGTTGTTTTTGAAGGCGGTCACATTTTTTTTAGAAAAAGTTTTTATTTTACTCTTTTTAGTTTAAATATTCAACGAACATTCTTGTCAAATACTTACATAATTTTCTTACATGTGCACTAGAATTTCGTAATCCGTAGCACCGGTAATGACATCGTTAACATCTCTTTCATTCATTCTATCTCAAAAACGACTGAACCGATTTTGATGAAATTTGCAGTATTCCATACGTTGAACGATACCTAGTACAACAAAAAAAGAATTACCTAAATCGGACTTGTAGTTCCGGAGATATGCGAACACGAACATAATTTTCTTACTTGAGGAGTTGTACCTTCCATCATCAGCTCAGCTTCATGAGATGATGATTTCTATACGCAAGTACTTGAATTACTTCATAAGATTTGCGAAGAAACTATGTGTCAGCTAATAAAATTTGAGGGATGCCCTCGATTTCTCCAAGATCCAATCATCAGATCCTGAAATGGTGACAATGGGACCACACGGGAAGCACCAGCTTTCGATTGAAAAAAGAGGCATGAAAATCGGTTCACCCAGTCGCAAGTTATGAGGTAACAAACATTAAAAAAAAAAAAAAAATACAGTCGAATTGATAACCTCCTCCTTTTTTTGAAGTCGGTTAAAAAAGGAAGTGGCTCGATTTATTTCTCCCACGTGTTTATAAATTTTAGCGTAAGTAGGTACCTACATACTTTCTTATTTGTCAATAAATATTCATTACAAATTGTCAGGATAGTCGCGTAAGGTCATTGGCACGTGAGCAACGTTATCCCAAATACCTTCCCGCTTCCTTTAAAGTGATTTAAACTGTTCACAATACTTATAAATAGTTCGGCTATTCCGTCCAGAAATAGCCTTAAACGTTAGTGTTAGTAATAAAGTCTTTTTTTTTCTTTTGTTGTGCTTTGAAACTGGGACGTTGACTTTAGAATATTTACGTTCAAAAGTATCTAGTTCGATATTCAATCGATGACAAATGTTTCGAGGAACAAACCGAAATGTGCCAGGGTTTTGTTGTCTATGGCTGTTACTGAGGGCTACTAGCTTTTATTTTAAACGAAAATTATTAAAATTTTGAAAGGAATATGATCGAATATTTGCAACAATTTATGTGCAGTGCAACGTGGCTTACTAGGTAATGCAATTTTGCACAGAGCGATCTGCAGCAATTTTTTAAATTCTGTTTTTGCTCAGATTGATCAGAATGCATAAAAACAAGGTTCTCCTTTGTTAACATGCTTCTACTTACTTTAGAAGTTGATTAATTTCTTTTTGGGAAAGACGAAGACAAAATTGCTGTTTTATAATAAGTTCCTTTGTTTCTAATACCTAAAGGTATTATATTGTGACTTTAAAGACTTTTATGATCGTGAGATGTGAACAAACTTTCCGTTTCTCTGTAAAACGGAGAAAGGACCACAGACTACAGAATTTTTTTATTAGTTCTCACATCTTTCACTGTCTGTGGTTTGAAACAATCATTAAACATGATGGCTGTTTTTATGTTTTCCGCATATTCGATATTCTGAAGCTTTCCTTATTGCTACAATGTAGTTACTTATAGTGTGTTTCTATAATTGCAATGAAATACAAAACATTACAGTTTTTTTTTTATCTGCGGTTTTTATTAGGTACCTACGGAGGCTAGAATTCTACTTACCATAAAGCGCTGCGGGAATAAAAAGTATCTATTTCAAGTTCCAAACCGAGTCATGATTTAGCTATGCTAAAATTTATCGCACTGTATTCCACAAGATGTTAAACATAGTCTTACAAGATAAGGGCATAGGTATTTTTTTATTGAAGAAAATAAAAAAAGAAAATACATCAGAATTCAAAGGTACGATATGTACTCGTACTTAACCACACATCATTATAAATAAGATAAACACAAATACAGAAAAAAAATAATAAACTACGAACAACTAGTGCTTGACGCTGATTTTTATTGGGCCTGAATTAAATGAATCTACGATTGCTTACAAGAATTACAACTATTTAATGAAAGTAAGCAAGATGGCCTTAATAAATAAATAAATTATAACTAACAAATATTTTATGTGAAAGTGTTTCACCACACGCATTGAAATATAAAGAATCTAGAGTAAATAATTGCTGCCCAGTGCCCGCTAACAGTTTTTTATTCAAAGTCTGAGGAAAAATACGTCATGCTCCAATTGAATCCCATTTATATTATAAATGTTTTATTTATAACTTATTTTATTTCTTAGAATAGTGAGTATCTATTTAAAGACGTGCTCATATTTTTAGTTTATAAGCTGCAGGGCCGCGCCAACCCCTTTTTTTTTTTTTTTTTTTTTAGCGTGGTAAAATCATCAAATGAGTCCTCCAACCCCGGGCAGGGCGGGAGGGACTGTCAGACTTCTACTGACTAAAATCCACGGTGTCCTTCATAGCCTGTTAAGTTCCGGGGTTGCAGCGCCTGTGCGCAAAGCCTATGAAGCGCCTGTGTGCAAAACCTATGAAGCGCCTTTTACGTGTCGTCTTTCGAATTTGTTTCATAAATTCAATTTTTTTGCCGAAATATTTTCATTAGTTTTACTGATCAATTTATGAGTTTCCTGCCAGTACGCGCCGAACCCGCGACTCCACTAGAATAAACCCAATTTCGATAAAATGTTTGTAATTGTGGGGAATCCCCGTTGGGTCGCATCGGGTTACGTTTACATATAACCACGGCACGGCCTTTGTAATAAAATACATAGATTAATATTCTTATAAAAAAATAATCGCCTATCATAGCGAATGCGGTGCGGCCGGCAGTTCTTTTGATTTTTAAAGCAGAGCTCGTAACTCATGTAAATAAAACCCAAAATATATACAGTGGGTCAATTGAAATAGTTTAGATTAGTATCGTCTTGGGAGACTTGTATCTACTTACTTATCCATACTCAAGTATTATTTAACACTCCCTTCAAATTCGAGCTTTCCTTCATCATAAGTAAATATGTTGTAATGTGACAAAAATAATTTAAACAATTGACACTAGTCATCCGGCGCCTCTATTACCCTGGCGCCTAGCGCCTGTGTGTGCCGCACACTTCGCACATAGGGGCGGCGCGGCCCTGATAAGCTGTTGATGTAATGTTCCCTATCTATTTACAATGCTCGTCAGGTTTTGAACATCCTGTGAATTCATTAACGACTAGCTGTTGCCAGTGACATCACCCGCTACAACTCGAAAATTATCCCACGGGAACATAAAATTGGGATAAAAACTATCCTATGCGTTAATCCAGGTTATAAACTATCTGTGTACCAAATTTTAGCCAAATCCGTTCAGATGTTTTTGCGTAAAATAGTAACTAATAGGTACATCCTCACAAACTTTCGCATTTATAATATTAGTAGGATATGATTCCTGTGCTAATACCGCAAGCCATAGGTACATATTTATAAGTGTTTCTAAAATACCTAAATAAGTCAAATAAATTGAAATGCTTTTCTAATGTTGAATATAATGTCTCATGTTGGAGTTCCTACCTTCATAAAGTACCATAGCCCATAGGTATAAATGTACTGAATCTGAGAATTATGATTTAGGCCGGCTACTGAATCTGAGAATCAGTTTTCCTGATCAGGAATCCTGATCCGTTTTTCGAAATTTGTACAGGAAGTTATACAAATGTGTGTGTGTAAATGTGTGTATCAATTCACTGTGTACGGATAGAAAACGGATCAGGATTCCTGATCAGGAAAACTGATGTATGCGGCCGGCCTTATATTGAAGTTTCTATCAAAGCTGACAGTCATGACGATTTGTGACGTAAAAAAAAACTGAAACTTTGACGATATTTTTGATGGAATATAACCTCCTTTAAAATTATCTGCATAAAATTACAAGCTGCTACTGCAAATTAACATAATACTCAGGTAAAGCACACTTTAACAGCCTTATTCAAGTCCATGCATCAATTTAGATCTCCCCTAATGAACACTTAAGATTTTCTTACGCATTAAGAGTACGTGCGACCTAATTGTGACGACATTAGCGTGTCAGGTGTGACCAGACATGAGTCATACAGGTCGTTGGACTAGTAAACGTATTAGGTAGGGGAGAATGTGTGGAAATGCCGGGAAATATGGAAAGAAGGAATTTAATTTGGATGATGGATTGATATTGATTGAGCCGTTTATTTATTTATTTATGGTTGGCCAACAAATCATAGACCTTATTAAATGCTAAATATAATAGATTTTAGAAGTTAATAATATTTATTAAAAAAAGGTTTGTGGTACATTACTGTAATAAAGGAAAATAAATATAATAATATTATGAAGATAATATATAAGTGGGTCTTATACTCTCGCACTCGCACAGCTTTGGTGGAGTCTCGGCCTTATACTACTCGTACTTTTGAAATAAAACTTTAGTATCAACTTTAGGATCATCTTTGAAATTGCAAAAAAATGTAGATACAAGCTGCTCCATAGCATACTAAAGATAAATGGTGCTATGTCCAAATCTGGAGTCCCAATAAATACTTTGTGTACGTACTTAACTACATAATTTAAATAAACCACCATTAAGATTTTGAAAAAAAAAAAAATGATACACACAATATTCAAATTTTTCAAAGAACCTGTTGTACAAACTGCCAGATACCTTCATTTTTATCATAATAAGTATATCTTTAAAATTTCTCTTGAATAAAGCATAGAATTGACAGCAGGGTTGGAAAAAAAAACAGTTTTTTTTTAATTATATAAAACAAACAGTTCAAAATGTTTTAAACAAGTGTTTTTTTTGTTTTTTTTTTTACTTTAGTACATTATTTCAAATTAAATCGACTATGTTTCTTGTCTACACTAGATCTTTATGAACTCGCCATAATTAATTAAATATTTACAAAAAACGAGCAATAGATAACATTATTTGTATGTTACGTAATCAAACGCTACACATTCACCTGGTAGGTAATTTCTCATGTTGATTTTATATTGGGCGACGTAGGGACTTTCCTAGCGGGACAGGCGGCGCGCCTCTTATTCGTAGAATTGTTCGTTGTTCATAAGGTAAATCCCCTCGCCGTGGGGAGTTACCGCAAACGAAACACCGACCGTGTTTCGTTTGCGGTACTTGATGTCTAAAAAATAGGGGAGTAACCAATAATCCTTTACTTTCTTTCGACAGCTGACATTAGAGATCGGAGTTTACGTTCAACTTTTTTATATGATCAATGTTGTTTATTAATTAAAATTGTTTCAATTTTAAATAGGTAAAAATTCGTAGTGTGGGGCAACGTTTTCTTTAAAAAAAATAAGTTAATTAATTACAACGCCAATGAAAGTTCAAAAATATAATAGTAATAGAGACTCGATTGGTCTTATGTTGAACTATTCAGACTGAAATATTATTTTCATTTTATATTCAGTTAATAAGCGCCATGAAAAGTAGTTTTAAACATGTTTTTTTTTCGTATTGTTTTATACAATGTTTTAAACTTGTTTTAATCTTTGTTTTTAAACATGTAATAAAAAACACTGTTTAATTTCAAACTGTTTAAAACACTGTTTTAAACATGTGTTTTAAAACAACTTGTTTTAATCATGCCAACCCTGATTGACAGGTTTCATGAAGCCAAAAACATGAAGATTCTGTCATTCTATTGGTGTATAGCTGGAAAAGTAGCTAAACTTAGACTCGAAATATTTTTGGCAGTGTTGTCTAGATTGGCGCACTTCATAACGTTATTAATCACACTGCGACGGGCGACACTGGTTTCTAATGATTCGACGACAATATTATTGGTGTTACTTCAAAATAAGAATTATTGCTTGAAATATTTCAACTTCAAGATGAATTTCGAGCTCGATTACGGAACGAGAGACCGCTATTATTTTGAGAATAGTCTTGTCAACCTCTCCACGTATAAAATTCAATATTTTACAAAGATATCGCCAAGCGTATAGTCGACGCCTCGCGTGACCAGAGGGCTGGCATATTTCTTGGTCAAAGGATAAGCATTGCCATCCAACGTGGCAATGCTGCCAGCGTTCTGGGCACTTTCCCCATTGACAACGATGTGGATGAGTTTTTTGACGCCCTTTAAATTTTAGTTTTTTTTTTTAGTTATTTCTGTAAATATTTTACTCTTAATTTTAGTTTTTATATATAGTATGTCCTTATATTTTAATTAGAAAAGTAGAGTTTTTCAATAAATAAAACACAATAGTGACCTAAAAAAAAAATATTTTACACAAAAATTGTTGAAATCATCAATACAACGCTCTAAGTTCATATTATGGCTGTAGGAATGACTTTTTCTGTTTCTTTTTTGTTTATACGCCTTTATGAACTTGGAGGGTTGTATTGATGATTTTGTAGATTATAATTCTGTAACTACATACGTCTTTCAGCCGCGAATAATATTTTAATCAACATACAACCCAGCACTGGGCTGCAAATTGCAAAAAAAGTAAGAATATTTTTAATTTCGTGGGCTGCAGCATTCACCTTAAACAGTTCCTAATAAAGAAAAACAATAAAAGCATGTTTTAATAATAATTCAATCTAACGGCAACGACTTATCGCTAATCTCACAAACTTTTAAGGTAACGTTATAAATCATTTAATCCCAATTTTTAGCTCAAATGGATTCAAAACGATATATCAAGAACAGGTATGGGCATTGGGCAGACCTAATCGGGCATCGAAATAAAGTGCATTCGGTCAAAGTCGGTCACGACACTCACGCAACCATAACGGTTAAAATATAGAGCCTTTTGAACAATTGATTTTATTATGTTGTTACATTTTACACTTTTTGCCTTAATTTTTTAATTGTTATTGTTATGTAGCGGTTTCTAACTGACATATTGCTCCAATTACTTTCCCATTATAATTCCCCAGTTTTTTGGTAGTTTTAGAAAAATAGGCGAGAACTGAAATGAAACCCGTATGTTAAACCCGTGTGTACCTACCCGCAAGCCAAAATTAAAGCAGAAAATACGAAGCTTTTATAAACTTTACAATACTTCACTATTCATTCTTGATATTTCAATTCTGATATCACGAGCCGAGCCGACTCCCGTTTTGACGTGCTTTACCCTTGCCAATATTCATTGATGTAAAAAAAGAGTGATCATGATTATTTCGTCAATACTTTCTGTCTATTCAGCTAATAGGTGGACCTTAAACCTATTACATAAGATAGCCATCATCGCTTCTAATTTCTCGATCTATTTTCATCTAGCTATCACTTGCATAATGTCGCAGGAGACCAATTAACGATTAAATATGAGACAACGCCCACTGACCGTCCGTCACAGGGCCTACTGTTGCGAAACGGGCGGAGACGGGGCAAATACTATATCAACACGACTTTAGCAGATTACTTTTATTAGCTCGCCGTGCGGACGATGGCGTGTCAAAAGTTAATTCCAGATCAATATATTAATTAGTTTATTGTGGTTCTTCGAGACGTCTGTTTATTCATTGTTGATTTATGGGTTGGTCTTTTATGATCTTGATATTAAAGTATGAGCAACCCAGTAGGATTCAATTAATACTTACATCTATAGAAAATTGTGTAGATCGTGCATAATAGATTTAATGGAAACCAGTTAATTTTATTTACATTTATGTTATACTCGTAATTACTATTTACCAAAACAAAATATTAAAAAAAGACACTAAATTATAAACTTATACGAGTAGGGCGTTAAAAAACTCATCGACATCGCTGTCAATGGGAAAAGATCGCTGGCACCATTGCCACATTGGGTGGCAATGCTGATCCTTTGACCAAGGAATAAGCCAGCCCTGGCCACGCGCAGAGTCAAATTCGTTGTTTCATAAGACTTTCATCCTAATATGCAGATTCAACTAAAAACATCTATTTCAAATAGACGATTTACAGATACCGCTCTAAATAATAAGAACATCATGACATAAACCTTAATAACATGAGAATAAAGACCACTATGATGATGACAGATATGCAAAAACACAGGTGTAAGAACTGTGAAAATACTGTAGTTACCATTAAACTGTGTTACCTACCATAAAATCTGCTTAGCAGCATGTTATCTAGCACAGTGCAAGCACTGCACTGTTACGGATATACCGTAACTGGAAAGTCTAGGCACAGCACTACCAAAATACGTTTTGTACTCGATTCAGTTGAGCCTATTAAGTTTTGCAAGTAGCACATCTGCTAGGCTAGACATTAGACAGACTGAGGACCTAAAACACGTTCTTTGATTGTTATCAATACTAGCAACGTTACTGAATGTTAATGAGTGAACTGCTAAAGCCATTTTGACGCATGATTTGTTCAGTGGATAAGTAAGCAATTCCCGCACATCACAGAACAGCCGGGGTCTGCTGGGACACAGGTCCCCTCTCTGAGAGAGGAAGTGGGCCATAATCCACCACGCGGCGGGCCCAGTGCGGTTACATGTCTTCGAATTTTTGGTTCTCGGACATGACGTTTTCCTAACGATGTTTTCCTTCACCGTTTTGAGAGCAGTGGTGATGAAATAAATTACAGTAATAGGCCTGGCGGGGTTCGAACCCACGACCTACAATCGTAAGTCGGGACCGATACCACTGGGCCACCACTGCTCTCTACCGATAACCGTTTGTTTATGTGAATTTGAATAAGTATTTGTAAATGCACCCATGATGCAGGATTTAAAATGAGACAATCTTTTATTTGTAGTTTACACAGACATTGGAAAAACTGTTTTAGAATTTTCATTTTTGTTATCACTGTCATCGTGTTTTTCAGTGGTTTATTTCTCAAAATAGTTCACAAATTTTAACCAGACCTTTGTAAACGACACCTTATGCAGCTTTGTTTATTAAATTCGACAAAATAATTAGGAAAATTAGAAAGAAAATAAATATGCAAAATTTTTCGTCAACATACAACATGTTTCTACACTTCTTCACTAATATTATAAAGAGGAAAAATTGTTTGTTTGTAATGGATAAACTCAAAAACTACTGGACCGATTTAAAAAAATTCTTTCACCGTATAAAGCTACATTATCTGTGAGTAACAAAGGCTATATTTATATACGCGTGGACGAAGTCGCGGGCGAAGTGCTAGGCATTTATAAACAGTTTAGTACTACAAGTTTGACACTTACCTCGACTAGTGACGAGTTTGACTACAAAATAAATGACTTTTAAGAAGACCGAATAGTGACTGAACGATTTGCTGGCCACTCAACCATTCCGTTCCCATTGCCGAAGCTGCATACTATACCCTCCAATTTTAAGATGCACATAATATAAATAAACACCTGGCTAGAACAGTTTCCTAGTACCTTGGCACACTGAACTTGTACAGAATTATGATAGCCAAAGAAAACAGAAGTTCTATTCTCAAAAGACGATAATATCGCGGTGGAGCCGAAACTACGATTTATCTTTAATGAATTTTCAATTTTATGCCTATAGTCTATAGTAGAAAATCTATTACAACCTCATCGATGAGTTCGTCGTAGAGTCCTCTAGATTGCAGCAAAGCTGCTCTACAGTGCTATTGGCATGTTGATAGTATAAATAAATAAATTGCAAGTCGAAGTAGTCCGTCTGTTTGAGTTTTAGAAAATAACTGTTAATGTACGTATTTTTACTTTTGTTGTTAAATAAATGCATAATTTACAACTTAAAACTACTCGTCACGTCAGGAACAAGTCCAAACTGTAAGTACCTACTTGTTAGTGACGTATTTCCAGTTTTAAAAGCTTTGTATATTCGTCGATGCCGATGGTGTCAAATATTTTTGATAATTTATGTGACGGACTAGATAGGTAATTAAGTTCTTAGTTCTTTTTGTGAAATACCCTATTCTCTATAACTAAACACAGTCTTGTGACAGCGTGCAGCGAGCTGCACCGCTTACGTTAATAAAAGTACTCTGTGGCTGTAACGCTACCAGCGACACTAGCGCTCACCGTCCATGCTGTACAGCTTGGCAAAAAAAAGTAGAAAACCGGAAGTCGCCACTGTGCTCTCGCTTCCAGCACTTGAATGATTTTATTTTTTTTATTTTCACTTATTACGTTATGTTTATGACAAACCTGCGTCTTTGTTTACATCAAATCAGTAAACAAAAAGATTAGTTCCGTTTCAAGATGTTCTGGCCAAGCTGTACGATCAGACGATCGCAAAGCCGCCTCTTCGTAGAATATAATAATTATGTCCAGTGTTGAGATTTCTTATAAAGAATAGCATAGCAGCTCGTAATGCTTTGTAATCGCCGTATCACTTGCGGTCAGGGTAAACGATACAGTTATGTGTATAATGTTAATTCTAACTGTCTCTATTAGATGCCGATTGCCGGAGCGTGAAACTGACTCGGTTGTACTGTACTCGATCTCGATTTAAGTGTAGTGTAGTATTGTATGACTGGTTAATTTCCTTTGATGATAAAACAGTGGTTTCAGTAGTATTTAGACAGGCTGGTGAATCCTTCGTAGTAGCCCGCGAAATTCAAAATTTCGTGTGTATTTTTGCAATTAGCATACCAGTGACTAGTAACTTGATCAAAATAATTATGATTTCCGGCAATAACAAGTATAATTTTAAATGTAAAATTGATCAAAACATTCGCTCCATTCGCTCTCACATAGATTTTGTCAAAACTTGGTATTCCAAAATGTAACTAGTTTAGACCTTAAAAATTGATGTGTTGATTCAATTTTCGAATCATGTATTTATTATTCCTATAATAATTACCTATGTTTGGTACATACTTACTTAGATAGCGATTGATAAAGGCGCATAATATGTATCGTCTTCATTGTTTCGTTTGAAACAGTAAAACCCTCGAATATTTTATAAAATAATTCAGAAATTCAACATAACTTGATCAGGTTTTCACTTTTCAACGTACTTAAAGGTATCGCATCATTTAAGAACCATATCAAAACACGTTAATTTAAAATGGATGTCAATCTTTTTGCCGGCCTGCTGCGCATGAAATTGATTTTACTGGTTGAATGTCTCGATTTTCCCAGACCGTGCATTAAAATCGATAAGAACAAGAGTGAAACTTTTACCGCGCAAAAAGTGACAGCTGTCACAGCTAGTCGTCGAGTCGCTGTCTATGGTATAGACACAGTGGTCTTATTTGATTGCCCTGTTAAGACAAAATACGGTTCATTTAGTGCATTTTGTTTTTCTATCTCTTTTAGATATATGTTTACCGTAATATAATTATATACCTACAGCATATAAAGGTAGGGATCAGTTTTGAACTCATGGAGTGACCTAAAAATCTTTTTTTTTTGATAATCCTTCCCTTCCCTTGAATGATCATTTTACTCAATTTCCGTGCAAACATATAAAAAAAACGGAGGTACATATTTACATGATAAAAAGTATCTTCTTATAATTTAAATTAAATGTTCATTTCGAATCCAAGTTTTACATTGGCATACACAATTAAATAGAATAGGTAACCTATCAACAATGATTTATTATATTTGGCCGTCAGTCGATTAAACTCATTGACAGACAGTTGTCAGTCATAGCTGTTTGTATTGACAAATCGGATTAGATTCTAGCTGATTGAAATAGAAGATCAATATCATGGCTGCTCTATTTGCGCACAGAGGGTCAATGTTTTAATTAATAAAATATGGATGAATTTATTTTTGTTTTGGCTTTAGAGTTCCTAATAGGGAACACTAAATTAAGGTATTATTATAGTTTAATTATTATAGTAATAATGTTTAGTTGTAAACAGAACTTATTACTTAAAAAAATCGAGGGCCGCACATTCTTCTCGTCATCAGGGCCCCCGCTACCATATGTGCAATGTGTGCAATGCACACGGGCGCCATCCTTTAGGGGGCGCCAAAACCAAGGGCCAAGAAAAAAAAAACATATTTTTTAAAGAAAAGTTGAGAACCTAACTAGGATTACTTTTAAGTACCTATTAAAGACTTCAAATATCTGATGTCACTAATTTTAGATTAAAACTTGAAGTCCGGAAACGTTAAACTTTTAGAGCTCACTGCGTTCTTCTAGGAAGATTTAGATTAAAGAATTGCCTTGTCCTATTCCAAAAAGCTAAAAAATTTCGCGCTCGCTTCGCTCGCGCTACATTCGCAAGCTTTACAGCCCCAGGGCGCTGAATTTTAAAATACGCCACTGACCGATCTACCATCAAACAAAAAAATACTTCAAAATGCTTTAAGGGGCGCCAAAATCCTTTTTTGCACACGGGCGCCAGTAGACCTTACGGGGGCCCTGCTCGTCATTACGATATATTATAATACAGAACCGTAGACACATGAGAATTTACAGTTGACGGTACAACTATTTAATAATTATACCTATAATCGTTATTAACATATAAAACCATAACGAATAATTTTAACTTCCACTAAACAAAGATGCGTTCAGTTGCATTTGAGCTAAGATTTTTAGCTCTGTCATGATTCACGGTGACAAATTCCAAAGAAAGGACCATCATGACGCATTTTACATTTGAAAAGGATAGTATGAGTCAACAAAGAAAGGGAGAAATGATACAAAGTCCATAAAAAACTTTATGACGACACTAAAACTAAAACAAAGAGAGTTTCTTAGAAACATTAAAACTACAGTGATTCAGAATTAGGTCATTGGACATGGGGAATAAATCATCTGGATCGATAAACTTCTGTATAGAATTAAAGACATAAAACGAATGACGAAGATTTCTAAAAATATCTACATAACTAACAAAAGTTTCTTTAGTATGACTCTGGATATTTATTTATAGTTAGCCATTTTAGTTTTTGCCAGACGCAGCTTTCTTGTAATGTTTGCTGTTGGGGATACCTGACAATTCGATGTTGCTAGTGTCCAGGATATACCGATAGATCGTAATTCTAGTCTATTTTCATGTTTTTTTTACAACGATGCGTTTCGATTCAAAGGTTCCGGAGAAAGAGCTCTTTGTCTAAAAGCTGTATTGGATGTATATACTTATGTAAAGTTTTTAGATAAGTCTTGTAAATGAAAACCAGATGTTCATGACCCTGAAAAAATAATAAGTAGCATAACGTGTGTTGTTTAACAACATGTGTGAACATCGGCGAAGCAATAGTCCTTGGTCCTTATATGAAAGAATTGTAGCTAGTATCGTTCCGTAATTTCTTTCGTAGGTACGAATAAGCGACGAGCTTTTTAGTGTCTTATTTTTTTTGTTTTTTCCTGCGTCTGCGTTTTTAGGGAAATAAACATCCACTTCTTGTATTCTTCCATCAGCAGACACCAGTAATCATACCCTTTCAACCTCTGAACCTCTCGTCCTCCACAAAACATTACGTTTGAACGACGTAATACGTTTCGTCATTATATTCCTCTGAAATAGCCGCATTTAGTCGACGTCCATCATCGCAGTCTTTGTTGGTTCTGCACATGGCTTTTAGCGATTATACGCGGATCTATATGTGGTGTCTGTCGATACTTTTAGCTATCTACGCTTGAAGGTATCTCATTGCGAGAGATTATCGAGCTTGAAAGTAACAAATATTGAAATTGTCGAATTTGCTGTGTAATCTTTTGTCGTTTACTGTCCTCCTTAGTGTCGTATATTTATAATTAAGTACATGAATTTAATTCAATTCCGTTCACTACTGGTAATATAATAGGATTAACGATTGGTTCTTTAAATATTTGAAGGATTAAAAAAAACTACAGAAAAATCATTCAGCGGTAAAATGCCGCAATATTTGTTCCAACAGACGTTAGTCGATGAAACTGGCAAACGCCACACTATGCTACGTCGGCAGCCGTCGGAAACACTAGTTCTCTCCTCGTCTCATAGATGTCGCTACTTGCATTAACCTACATCGATGAGTAGACACGCGTCACTTGCAGCTGTCCGAATATAATTTACCGGACAACAGCACAGTGCGACGACACGTGGACAAAAATACCTTTTAGTTTATATTCCCTTTAGGGCAAACAAAGATTTTGCGTTGTTAGTCATTCGGTTGAGAGTGAGCCAAATATGTGGCGCTTTGTAGGGTTTTTTGGTTAAATGTCTTTATTCAGAAAATACGAGTAGTCTAAAATGGCAGGAAAATAATGAATCAGTCCGCTTTTCCTTGACCAAAAGTAAATAAACAAGACAGCTTCAGATAGTTCTTCTTTTTGTCTTTATTAGTCGTGGTTAAAAATAAAACAAAAAAAAAAAAACTCGTCAGCAATGAAAACAAAATACCTTAACGTTCATTAATCCGAAATATTTTAATGTATCTTATTTTAGTCATGAAAGTGTGAATCTTGAGAATGTTGAAAAAAAACTTATTGACGTGGAAGGTGATGTGTCTCGTTTTGGCAGTGAGTGGGTGCGCAAGAGCATTCCCCTTTGAAATGTATTTTGTTCAGCATGCTTTAATTGGAAAAAAAGAAAGAAACAAATACTTATTTTTTTATGGACGTTTACATAATATAGAGCTGCAATCAAATTAAACAGGAATTAAAAATACGCAATAACAATTTGTCAATGCATTTTTTTATATTTTGATTGGCTGCCAAAAATGCATATACGACGACACTAATGCACTTCCATTGTACGCAATTCATTCTTGTCTCAGCTGAATCCATTTATTTATTATAAAGTTAAAGGAATCAAACTTTATAAAACACAACTAAAATAACTCGCAACTGAGGTCATGACCGCAAAACAACTTGAAAATTTGACGAGAAAGCGCTGAAAGCTATTTCAGTAATGATGGTATTATTTATAATTTCTGACGTAGAGTTTGTACTTGCTTTCGAGTTACGAAGAAGAATACAATTTATTATATTATAAGTAAATTGAAGCGATTAATAATGAGCTCAGATGTGACATATTATTCGTATCAAAGATATTAAGGAGCTAAGCGAAATTGATAGCAATTTATTTCGATAATTTATGTTTTTGTTTACATTTATTCAAGGGTTTTCCTGAATCAAAATAGCATTCCTGAATAAAAGAAAACACAAATAAGATTTGGCTGAAGTTCTCAATTGGATATTTTCTAAAAACAATACGAACAATGTACTTTAAAAATTTGCTAGTTTTTTTTTTCTTAAGAACCATCCAGACCAAATAATTTAAAGACCATTCAATTTGTCCAACGTTATGAAAAATATTTCACTACGAGACGTGTGTTTTAATAATATGAAATTTAATGCTAGCTGATAGTTTCATATTTTAGTATCTCTTCATCTAATAAACAAAACAATATCTTTATATTTCAATAACATTAAAATCTAAAGATAATTATATAGAAATTATAACTTTGTCCACATCATGCTGGTATGAACCCACTGTGCGGGCAGTGATTCATTCACTCCTACGATTGCCAAAACCGCGTCCAGTGTTGCCTGTAAACACAATTATGAGCTACAAGGAAACATTAATTATTTCATTTCGATGATAAAGTTATTCATTTACTTCCTATTCGTCGCAGAATTTTCCACGATATAAGAAAATGCAGTTATATTTTTCTATTATTACTAGGGGCCCGTCCCGGCTTCCCACGGGAGGCCTTAGGGTCCTCCCACATCTATCGACGCGGAATCGGCTTTTTCCGTTGCCCTTTCTCTTTCTGTCGCTTAGAACTGCCATTTGCTAGACCCTTTGCCTTTGCCATTAGCACGCGGCCGCCTCGAGGATTCCGCCGCGTGCTATCGCATTATGCTTTCTGTCTCGGTCTAGCAAATGGCAGTTCTAAGCGACGGAAAGAGAAAGGGCGACGGAAAAAGCCGATTTCGCGTCGATAGATGTGGGAGCACCCTTATGGCCTATGTTATTCAGGGTAAACGTTGCTTTCATGCGGCGCAAAAAAAATTGCAATCGGCGTAGTAGTTTTTGAGTTTCATTAAAAATAATAAAAATATACACACAAAAATACAAATCTTATCTTTCGTTTATAACATTAGTGTAGATTATATAGAAGTTACGTTCATCCGTATAGAAAAGGAACAGCTGTTCTTTTTTTAAATAACTAATTGATTTAAAATCTAAATTGTGAAGTGTGTCGATCTCGAATCTATGGTTTGTATCTCGATGTGCAGTAGCTATTGATGTGGTTTCCTTATTAAAAGGTAAAAAAACAACCAAAAGTTTTCCATTTTTGAAAAAAGGAAATCCATATTTTATCTTTTTCATTGAATTTTCCATTTCCAGCGAGCCAGTAACTTTAATTTGAACAACAAATTGACTGTAAACTTCTCTATGCATGGATTTTACGGATGGACAGATCTTAAAATGATTTCCGTGTTTCATAACGAAACGTAACTGTTAACACTAAACGTTCTCCACGATAATCTAATGATGATTTTATCAGAATTTATTAGCACTATGAAAGTGTTTAACGAAATATCTATTTAGTGAAAGATTTGGTGACGGGTCCATTAAAACAAACTAGCTTTTTGCCAGCGGCTTCGCCCGCTCAATCCCCTTATTGCCTATGTTACGAGAACTCAAAACCAAAGCAGGTCTCAAGTGCTGAAAGAAGTTTTGAAATAGGTTTAGTAGTTTCTTAGCTTATTCAATACAAAAAACAATCAAATCTTTCCTCATTATAATATAGTGTAGGTAGATATGTGTAGCTGAATATTAGTATTAATTATATGGAGCAACTTCCGATCTGATCTCCTCAACCCAAGTAACACAGTGTTCCCAAAATCTGACAATCTCTCTTTGCTAGTAAAATATCTATATCTTGAGAACCGAGCCGAGCTTTTCTCGAACCTGGGACCTTGATAAATCGATTCCCTGAGCCGAAAAACCCCTAATCTGTAACTTTCATAAAAATCCTTGGAGCCGTTTCCGAGATCCTGATTATATATAAATAAATATACAAGAATAGCTCGTTTGAAGATATTAGATAGATATCCGTAACGCGTCCATAACTACAAATGACAGCCGAGACTAACATATACCATCCTGGGTAGATGTAACTTAACGTTCAGTGATGACGGCACGGTTGGCGTAGTGGCTGACCGATCGACTGCTGCACTGTATGTCACGGGTTCGATCTCCACACACACGGAACAAATATTGTGTGATCCACAAGTAGTTGTTTCGGGTCTGGGTGTTTGTGTAGGTATGTGAGTTTCTAAAACCAAAAACATAAAAACTGAACTGCGCTGCAGTAACACAGTAGTAGTGCCGCTACTTTCAGATTTTAATTTTTAACCGACTTAAAAAAAGGAGGAGGTTCCCAATTCGTCGGAATCTTTTTCTATTGTCAAAGAAGTCGGTTAAAAAAGGCGCCGAACAAATAAAAAATAAACTATTCTCTAATTTCATAAATTGAAGTAATAAATTGTTTAATTACTACTAAAACAAGAACGCTAAAACTAAATGTTAAAAATCCATAAATCTTCGGTAATGTTGTGTTAAAAGTTGTACAACTGTGCGAATTTGTCGTCGGTTGTTGACCCCGTTGGGTGACATGTTCGTGCTTCCTGGTAACTGGGCTAAAAATGTAGGAAATTATTATTATGAGTTGCTTTTAGATGGCTGGAGTTGAATGGAGCCGGAAAACGATGCTGGATTTGTCATCAATTTATTTAGAAGTTGGTAATTGAAATTACTGGCAACCAGGAAATAGGCCACGATGTAAAAATCAGCGGATCCATTAATATTTGTTTAACTCGACAAAAAGAGCGAAACAGCTTTTTTTTTCCACAATTTCAGCATTGATTCCGAAAAAATAGTTATTAAAAATAATGAGCGCATTCACCCTGCCAGTTTCAAATTATAGTTGTATAAATTAATAGACCTTGTTCATAATTATTGGGACAAACTAGAAAACATATTATTATTCGAAACTCTACTCCCTGTTTTTCCGCTAGGTGCCGCCACAAGCGCGACGGCCATTCAACGACAAAACTCTTCACAACAAAAACTTTTCGCTCCACTTCCTTTCAAACCGTACCCTTTTTATAGTCGTGGGTGTCTAGCAAACGCCTTTATAAGTCGTCTTGCATCATCCTGCACCGTTGTTACCTACAAAACCGTTCTGAATACATCCATTGATGAAACTGCTGCATAATGTAGGAGCTATTGGACTGGATGCAGCCACGCACGACGAGTAATGCTGATAAATATTCATTGGCATATCATTATTGTAAACAGAGGAGGTTATAACTAGATTGCATCCGCGATGATTAGCTTATTAAGTAATAATAATGAGCTGTTAAATAATTATTCTCATTACTTTGGTAATATGTGTCTTTTCATGAACTTATGTAATACCTACTATAGCTTTTGCCAGCGGCTTCACCCGCTACAATTCTAAAATTATCCCACGGGAACATAAAATCGGGATGAAAACTATCCTAAGTGTTAATCCAGGTTATAAACTATCTGTGTATCAAATTTTAGCCAAAAACATATTTACATACACATACATACATCCTCACAAACTTTCGCATTTATAATATTAGTAGGATGTGCAATAAGTCAGATATCAGAGCTAAACACTAAAGCCATCTTAGCCATCTGACATCGTTGTACGGATAAGGAAAACTGGAAAGCTTTGATTTGATCCGAAGGGACTGTCAGACTCATACAGGCTAAAATAAGGATCAGGTTTTCACGAGGGTTTCACCAGGGGTTCGGTGAACATGACGATCACTCGCTGGCAGGTCACTCAGCTATGTTGAGAGAGAGCGCTGCCGCCGCGCCGTGGTGTTGATTCGTAAACTCCCAAAATCAATATTTAGTCTCCATTTAATGGCTGTTCCTTTGTTTTTGACGCCTGCTTCTGATTAGATGAAAGGCAAAATCGCAAATCTAAAGGCAAATTCCGTCGTAAATTGGTTACATACAAACATATTATCCAACCCAAGAGATAATTATATTCATCGTAAGTGAATAACACTGCAGTTTGGTTTGATCGCAGACTTGACCTATCTTATATTAAAGCAGTTTGCGTAGTAATAGCCAATAGGTACAATAGACGACCTAATTAGCAGTTCTCAATTCATGCAGACTAAACACACACTAGATGCATCGATGAAGCGAGCTTTGTTCACTAATGGAACTTTCATAATTGACAGACGTCAATGAACGACATTTGTTTCGTTATTTGGTAAACAAATAATGACTGACGCACATGATTATTCGGTTTTGTAACCTCGAAATTTTCACGCAGTAAACGCTATGTGCGAAGTCTGTGGTAGAGACTATAAAAATATCGAACGAAGCGCGCGATGTGGCAGAGAGAGATGTGAATCAATGGGCACACCTGCGGAGTTAATTATGTGTCATATTTAAAAAAAACACAACTGTTTATATTACTTATTTAGTTTTTTATTAAATCTTTAATGGAAAACAAGCCGAAAATGTTTATCAAAATATCTAGTTGGCAAGAATTATCAGATTTTATGGCGCTCAATAATGTTTCTAGGCGGCGCTGTCATCGTCAACACATTGCTTATCACAAGAAATAATTACGACATGAAAATTACAATAATTACTGGACAAATCATTTTCGTAGCAAACTCCGTAGGTCCTTCTACGGTTTTGCCTACGGCTGCTACGGCGTAGCAGCTAGCTAATAGACCATAAACTGCGCGAATTTTCGTTTACGCGAAGGCGAAATTACCGTTTGAATAAGAACTTTTCTGTAACCTGTCTTTGTAAGTATGTCTATTTGAGATGATTTGTATAATGTTAATTTTTTGTTTGATATTTAATGTTTATAGTAAGTACAAGGCTAAGTGCCATTCATTACCAGTTAAAAAAACAAACTTCCCAGTTTACAGCTCTGAATTCACCTGTACAATCATTGTACAATCGAGACAGCTGACGAAAGCATAGAAATTATGACGTCAGATTATAAAGAGACTCGGAATCTGCAACAGTCGAGCAGCCTTGAGTGACGCAAATGTCATTATATAATGGGTTTTAAACGGACGTGTCCCGGTATTTTTAGTGCGGGTCACGGGCGACGCCAGGTGAGACGCTAGTGTCCTCGCCCAATGACAGGGACGTTTCCCGCGCTTTCTTTATCACCTGTCACTTTTATTTATGTCTGAGAAGATTTTCCGGTGTCTATGATTCTGCATTTTCTTTTTTTATTTAAAATGCGAATGAAAACTCTTTGCTTGAGATATCGTCTTTTGTTTTTGTTGAGATAAAATTATACGAATAAATTACTGGTTGCCAAGTTTTCTGCGTCGTACCGTTTGATGCTTTTCATTGTTAGTGACAGTGAAAACAAAATGATTCGTTCAAAAGCTCGTTACTCTATAAATATAAATAATAATTTATTAAGGTTGCAGATGTGCCAATATCAAGGGATACGACAATTTCACACTTTACATGCTATTTATGAGGAATTCAGTGTCTTGCTTAGACATTTACGGTCTGATTGTAACGAAAATGACAAATGTACCAACACACAACACTCACCCCAATATTGGACCAATATTTGAGCCAATTATCACATGTCATATCACGAGATTGTTATGTCCGTTTTGACAACCCCAGTCATTCATTACATTTAATTTGGACTGTAATTTCAGGTAAGTGACCTTGGCTCGCGTCGCCATGATGGAGGGAACAAGAACACGTGAGTACTTCCTCCTCGGAGTGAAAATGTAAGTCATGATGAGATTGTCACCTTCAGAGGAACTTTAGTGGCACTAAATTATATGAAGGTGGTGATAATATGGCCGTAAAGCCGTGCATTCTTGGTAAACAAAAGACGTGCAACCTTGTTTTGCCGAGTTTTAGCCAAAAGATATTTAATGGTGATGGTGATAAAGAAGAAAAGTTCGAAACTTTAGCTTACTCGTAACATTTAGAGAATGAAAATAATTGCGATACAAAATGAGTGAGCGAGAAATACATTTAATTGTGATAGAAACAGGAATTCCATTCCATAATAATTTTATGAAATGTAAAAATTTCCTATCGCTAAAGGACTTCACACACAGCAGCTATAATGTAAAGATGTACATTATAGCACGATACATCTCATTCCATCTTTCCATAGAAATCGTTAGGAGACCACACACTATGGAAAGATGTAATGAGATGTATCGTGCTATAACGTACATCTTTACATTATAGCTGCTGTGTGAAGCCCTATAAGTGGGTGTCATTTCGTGAAATGCAGGGTTGACAATCTTAGTACTTGGAAACGGGTAATCGTTCTCGTATAAGTATGCAAAATAAGATTGAACACCAGAAGTACTGCCGGCTTGCACATGAAACTGACATTTTAATTTGGTTACATTATATTGTGGTACTTTTACAAAACCCGCTTATAGATGGCAGTATTACAAGATTTGTGACTACGTAGTTCTATTATGTGCGCAAGATGGCGTGCAAACAGTCATCAATCTTTGGTATGACCAGCCTTCGCTCAATTTATATGAGTAGTGTAATCTCGATAATCTTATTTATTATAAACAATACAACGAGAAAACAATAAAATATTATTTGGAAGCTCATTAAATATAAAGTAATAAAAAAAAACAAGATTTAGTAACTGAATTTATTTATATTATAAGCAACAGCAACACTACAACAAATGTCAAACAAACAAACAGACTTGGCCGCCGGTTTGCGTTAACGTATTTTCCGCGTCTTGTTTGTTTTTCCAGATTTTAACCGTCCTAAAGTGCTTTTTCCACCTAAGTCCGTTGTCGTCGAGTCTCGGCTCCTCCGGCCGTGTTGATTTTGTACTTGTGTTGTTGTTAAAATCAAGTTTTGAAACAGGACTCTGACGAACCGTTTGGTGCCGCAACTTTTGTGTTTGTGACATTAAATCTTCCTATTATCATTTCTAACAGACAGTGTTGCGTCCCCGGATGATGATGATACGGATTTGTATAAAGTTAAAGCAAGAAAACTAAGTAAGAAGTGTTTTGAAAGAAATAAATAAAAAAAAAGTCTAAGATCATTGTTTTTTTTTAATAGTTGTGAATTACTTTTTCGCTTTTCACATAACTGCAAGCGATTAAGTAATTCGCATAAGTACCCTAAACCGCCTAAACCAATATTCAAGTAGTGGAGTAGGTAAGAATGTAAGTATGTATGTGTGTATGTATGTACGTATGAAGTATGCTTGTGTGTTGGCATTAGTTCCAAAACCTGCGTCCAGAGGGCGACATTTGACGTTTCTCAGTTTCGACGCAGAGTTGTACCTCTATCCCAATCTTTATCTTCTTTATCTTTATCTTTATCTTTACATATAATAAAATCGTAGAGCTGTCATTCCTGTACATTGAATATTTTTTTCTTTTTGTATTTTTTTCGAGATAAGGGATCGATTCTGATGCCAAATCATCTTTTTTTTTCTTTCGAAATTTTTTATGTTTTTTTGATTTGATCTATCTCTTAAACTACTGAAAAGTTGTCGATCAAATTTTCCTCAAATATTCCTAATAATATGCTTCTGTTGATAGGCTATGTATCATTACGCTATTTTTCCTGGGAGATAAGCAATTTTAAATTTTGTTGTTTTTATCTGTTTGTTTTTAGTTGGAAGCTAAACCACTGGATATTATTTAGTCAATTTTCCCCCAAATATTCCTTAAACTGCTCTTCTATTAATAGGATATGTATAATTACGCTATTCCCTTTGGGGGATTAGCAATTTCATAATATGTTGATTTTCAGTCATTGTTGACATTTGTATAAGAACCGCTATTTGAAAACACTGTCAGTGTACTAGCCAGTCTGGTTGGTATCCTGCTTGACTTTCGTGCAAGGGGTCTCTGGATCAAATCTCGCTGTTTCTTTTTTTCACTTTTTGAGTTTTCTTATATTTGTCCTGAGAGTTTCAAATAATTAAAAAAAATGTGTATACTTTTATTTCAATATTATTCGCGATTTTAAATTATTGTATTGTGTAATTATTACTATTTTTTTTTCAATAGTTTTCTAGGATATAAATATACACTGATTTAAATTGTAGGTAGTAAGTTGGATATTTTTTTAAATTGTAATTGTTTCGAGGTGTGGAATTTTAAAGATTAGAAAAAAATGTGTTTATTTATGTTTTGAATTGGTGTTCAAACCAGTGCATAGATTCTGTTTTAAACGACGACAAGTTGTACTCATCGAGTCAGATAATTAGTTATTTTTTTTTTTTCCAATCCAACCCCCTATTAAATGCGTCTGAGGATCCATTTGATATCCCATTTACCCTAGAAGAATTGAATGTGGTGCTCCAGCATGTCAGAGACTCTGCTCCTGGTATTGATGGAGTACCATATTCTTTCTTAACTCATTCTGGCGAAACAGCTAAATCATATTTTTTAAAAATTCTAAATTACTGCTATAATCATGGTTGGGTCCCTGATCAATGGAAACTTCAAATTATTATACCTTTGCTAAAACCAGGCAAAAATGCAGATGATCCGAACGGCTTTAGACCTATTGCTTTGGCTTCAGTCCTAGCCAAATTACTTGAACACCTCATTAAAAACCGTCTTGAGTGGATAGTCGAATCGAGAGATTTACTGCCGAACCATCAATTTGGTTTCAGAAAAGGTCTTAGCACGATGGACAGTGTAGGTATACTAGTTACGGATATCCGCTTAGCGTTCTCCAAAAACGAATCCGTGGTAGCCGCCTTCCTCGATATCTCCGCTGCTTACGACAATGTTCTTCTTCCCATTCTCAGGCAAAAATTGCAAAAGCTGAGACTCCCGGGAAAGATGATAAAATGCATCTGTGAACTCTTAATGTCTCGGTCGGTGGTTCTGAGAGTCCAAGGCGAGGAATTCGACAAGAGGCAGACATGGAGGGGTCTCCCACAGGGGTATGTCCTCAGTCCCATCCTCTATAACATATACACGGCTGATATTGGGTCCTGCTTAAATAACAATTGTCAGATATTGCAATACGCCGATGATATCGTTCTATATGTGACAGATCCCTCCATTGTTGACGCTACGTCATCTTTGTGTCTCTCTTTGGATTCTCTGAACCACTGGCTCTTGGGTCATGGGTTATCACTATCTGCACCAAAAAGTTCGGCAGTCGTCTTCTCTCGGAAAAGACTTATCCCTCATATTTCCGTTAACATTTTAGGCCATAACATTCCTTTAGTTAGTAAAGTAAAATTTTTAGGCGTTATTTTAGACTCGAAATTAACCGGTATACATCACATAAACCTTCTAATCCAAAAATGTGAAAGAATTATTTCAATTTTAAAAGTCCTTGCGGGTGTTTGGTGGGGTGCCCACCCTTACACTATGAAACTAATTTATAATGCCTTAGTTCGCAGTGTGTTAGATTATGGAACATATCACCTGATTCCTTGTAACAGAGGTGCTTTGGCTGGATTGGACAAAGTCCAGTCAAAATGCCTTCGGATCATCTCGGGTTGCATGAAATCTTCTCCCATTAACGCATTGCAGGTCGAATGCGCCGAACCCCCCCTTGCCTTGAGACGGCAATTCCTAGCATCACGTTTTCTATCAAAAATAATATGCAGATCCTCTCATCCTCTAATAGAAAAATTGAACAAATTAGACGCCTTATGCAGAAATTCAAATTACTGGAAAAACAAAGAACTCCCCTTAATCTTAAAATCCTTTAGAATTATACGAAATTTAGAATGTCCCATTGTCCAATATCCTACTTTACCCCTTTTCAATTTTGCCTACGAAGTTTTAAATTACATTCCAAAAACCATCCTTAATATTGGTATTTCCAAAAATTCCCCGTCGGCAAATTCGACCTTCAATGCGGCAGTGGGCGAGCGATGGAGCGATTTCCAGTTATTTTTCACGGATGCATCGAAACAGTCTGAACTTAGCCACACCGGCGCGGCAGTATACTACCAAAACTCCAAAATTATCTTGCAGTTTAAATGCCCCAAAGAGTCTTCGGTGTTCACTGGCGAGTGCGTGGCTATATTAGAAGCTTGTCGTTTCATTGAATCACACCATAACATTGCGAAAGCCGCTATCTTCACAGATTCTCTCAGTTGCTTACTCGCCTTAGTCCAAAACCCATTTAAAAACAAATTACACAGTTCTCTTATTTTGAAAATCAAAAATTCCCTATTCTCCTGCGCTAATAATCAAAGGGATGTTCAGCTAGTTTGGATTCCTGGTCATTGTGGTATCAAGGGCAACGAATATGTTGATGCTTTGGCCAAAAATGCTTGCTCATCTGTAACGTCAGACCTCACACACAACTCCCATCAGGGTTACGACCTATTGTCCCTCCCAAAAGTAGATCTTTACCGGTCCTGGCAGGAGCTATGGAATGTTCCAGCCAAAAAAGAGGCCGGTTTTTCATGCAGTGCAACCGTCTATAAAGCCAAAACCATGGTTCTACAACTACAAAAAAGCTTCTAAAACTATTATTTCAGTTATATGCAGAATCCGCATAGGTTTTTGTTGCACTCCAGTATTCCTCAACAAAATCCATATACGCGACTCCTCGATCTGTGAATGCGGATTGGAGGAGGGCACTCTTGACCACATATTTTTTGAATGCCCTAACAATATCCCCTCCCTAGATTTTTTATATAGTCGTCTCCCTGAAATTAAGATCCCACTCCCGATCAATTTCCCTTCCCTTTTAACTCACTCTTCTCCAGATTTGCTTGTGACGCTGATGATTTTCATCCGTCACAATAATATTAAACTCTGACCCTCCCCCTCAATTCTCCATCTGTGATTGATGTGGTATACATAGTGTGTATTTTATGACTCTTTAACCATTATATTATAATTTATGTAATTTTATTTCTTTGTTTGTTTCAGTCCCATACTAACACCAGAAGGTCTACAATTAGTTCAACAGTATCATCGAACGGACACTTACACCGTTCTAAATTCGTGATTTTTTTCTACTTACACACTCCCTGCTTGTCCAGCTCATCTTAGTCATTGGCAAATGGCCGACCCAGCCTATGCTGCCATTTTAAAAAATAGAATAGAATAGTTATTTTTTAGGTATCACGCGGAATGCAAGGGAGAAGAGCAATGCTATCGAAACGTTTTTTTTGCAGCGATACTGTAAATGCCCAAAAATGATAGTCTAATTGTTAGAAATAAACACGGTTCTTTGAAATTAATGTCGCTCAAATTTAAGGACGTTTCCTAGCAAACTATGTACCTAGATATAGCATTATTGATCTAAACTAATAATAAAATGCAAGTATGTTTGTTTTTTACCTTTTCACGCATTACTACCTACTGTTGCGATCGTCCCAAAATTTAGCATATACGTTGTCAGGAGAAATAGACATCGATATTAGGTATCTTACATCCCGAATAACAGAAGAGAGCTGTTGCCGAAAAATAATTACGTTCATATTACCAGATGGCGCCACACGATCCGTATTGTTTCTCAAATTCTAAAATAACGCAAGCGAAGCCGCGGGCAAACACTAGTTATATAATAAAAGTACTCTGTGGTGAAATGTAACGAAAGCGTGTAAACGTAAACCGAGATTAGTTCAATCAAATAGCGCGTGCAGTTGGTTTTTCGTGTTCGTTGAACACATTCTCTATGCAGTTTGTTCTTGTAACACGTTTCATGTTGCACAGCTTTTGTTTACAAATGCAAGTGTGAGGTTCTAATAAAAGATTAAAAGAATAATTAATGAATTTCTTTATTTGCGGCATAAATATTATAAGATTCCTTTTGATATTTAGAAACATGTTACGTAAAACAATGATTATTATTTTATACACTAGCGTCACAAGCGTTTTCTTTTTTTAAATATAAGTTAATGCAGAACGAAATCTACAGATTTTCGAAGACAAGTATGAATAAGCCTTGATAAGAACCCCTTTCACAAAATCCTAAACATATTTTTTGAATTCCGTCAACAATTTAATGAGTTCCCTTCATTTGGCACTTTACAAAGTGTGAACAGAAAAACGTGTTTCACCTCCTGGGTTTCATGAGACATCCAAATAAACTAATGTCCCTGTAATTCCGTATTGGCATTCTGACAAATAATATGTTGGTCAATGGGAAGTTCCTTTGTAGGTTTGTATGTACCTACCTACCAGAATTACTACGCAATAATGTAACCTTTTGTACGTTTTTAATTGTAGTGCATTTTGTCAACAAAACGGACGGGTACCGTCAACAAGATAATACGCTATGTTGCCACCGACTTGAGGGCTATCAATATTAGCGATCGAAGCGAGAGATGTGGCATGTGGCAGCCAATTATTTTGGATTAAGGGACAGCTGAAGTACATGTCAAGTTTAACATGCACAACAACATTTTTTAAGTACGGTACATTTGGATGTTTTTTTTAATTTTTTACTGATAAACAAGCCGAAAATCTATAATCAATATAACGATTTGGGAAGGATTTGGCAATCTCATGCCCCCCACTCTTGTGGTCATAGGCATCTTGCAGATAGCGCATACGCACGTCCAAAAATCTTTTTTCGATATAGTAGGTAGGTATTTGTAAAATTGTTTTATGAAATTCATGTTTCATTCGTAGATTGGATCTGATTTTGGCCATTTACCAAAAGTAAAAACGTAAAATAGACACACACATTAAAATGTACAGGTACATAAAAGTTATCTCTTTAGTTTAATGTAAAAACGCATAGTTTGTTATCATTATTCTTGAGTGACATTTGCAATAGCTTTTTGAGACCCGATTGGATTAAATCGCTAGCAGAGTGTTATTTCACATAAACTGCTATGTCAGTAATGTCACGCACACTAATTATGAAGGGTGGAGAAGAATTGGTTAATATTTAACAAGTTGTAAATTTCTTGAACCCCGTGTTCAAGAAATTTATGTTCTTTTGATGACCTCATAATTATCTACTTACCTAATTTCTTCAAGATCCTATACGTTACTTATTTATCTGTATTATATCTTTAAATCATTGAAGTAATAAGAAAAGACTTCAAATAATTATGTCTCATTCCTAACTTTTTGAGAAGTTTAACAAACTATAAAATTCTTAGAAAGGCTTTCGTTGCCGACCGTACTTTTGTAATTAATGTAGGTACTGAGTATGTAGGTTATGTTAATTATTCTAAATATTGTGTTTCGGAAGTATCCTTTTATGCAATTGACAAATAGCACTGTTTTGTGTTGTAGGTGACAACATAGTTCCATTGTAAGACTCTGTTGAAAGGAAAAATATGGGTCGTAACGAAGAATTATGGCTATTGCGCCACGTGTATGTCAGAGGTCATAAAATTAACTAGTCAACAATAGACATTAATGATGTTCGTATCACATGATCAGGACCATCATAGACTCTATCTATATTTTTTTATGGAAACTTTTCCCCATACTAGAAATTTATGTTTTGTGGGTGTGTTTTGGGGAATAAAGAATTTATGGAGCCAGCGGATCTAAAACCGTCAATTTAGCAATGTTGCTAATTATCGGCTTTATTGCTTGAGAAACAGAGAGCTGAAAAAGTTTGAGAGACTTCCAATTTACGATTTTTATCGCAATTTCAAAATCTCTGTACAACTTTTATAATTATTTTTTGCCATTACCATGATTTAGTTCTGTGCTATTGAAAGAATCGTCGTAAAAGTCAAGTATTCAAAGAATTCGCAATAAGACGTTTTATGTAATAATTCATTTTATATTTCCACACGGTTATGCTCCGTTATTAACTTCAGTTGTTATCGTAATCCATCTGTGAGTTTCATAATAAATTACTTTCCGCTCTACGCCTCTGACGATATTATTTTCTATTGTTATTTTATTCGTCTGTCAATTCAGGGAAAAGTGTACATTAAAATAAAAATTATAATATTGACTATAATTATACTTAAACCCGTATTTTATAGATAGGTATAGAAAAGTTTAAAAAAATGCTTTCTTCTTTCCACCATTAAACGTTAACTGTGCCAAAACTTCATACCTACTCCTCAGTCCGTGTCATTTCCATAAAAATGGAGTACCTTTAAAGTTTTTGTTTCTCTATATAATTCACTTATACTATAATATGCAACAAAATGAAAGCTCAGATGTTATAGTGGCAAACATGGTAATAATATTGTGAAAACTTTAAATAAGTACCCAATCAATCCTGAAGGCAGGAAATGGTTATTTTAACAATAAATTCCATTCTTTGCGTCGTTAGTGCGAATTTAATTTATGGTGACAAGTATCTTCGGTCCTTAGACCTTGGTCACAGAATTTAATTTCTTTGCGCGTTCCCAAGTGACAAGCAATGTTTCTTGGCACAAAAATCTACAATACGATTAATTCTTCACATTTTCTCATTAACGTCTTAAGTTTCCGAACTGTTACCATCTGTTGAAACGCATTCGCAAATCAACCAATGATCACTCACATGAAAGAGATTTCGATCCAATTACCAATTCATGCATAAAAACCTGGAATATTTGTGGGATGACCCATAATTTGTCGCTGCAATCGATTCTGAACCATATTATAATTTATGTACAGTCTACATTGTTCTGTCGTGTCGAGTGTAGTGATGCGACTACACTGGATAAAGCACTTTATCGATAACGATATAGCTGCTAAAGTATCGTGTCGGGCGTTAATCCCCGAAGCATGCTACAGATTTATCGCGCGCTGTTAGGAGAACCGCGTATTTATATTAAGTGGAGGAGCTGTCAGCGCCTACGCCGACGCTGCTCTGGATGGCTACATACAATAATGTATCCCTCCACCAAAATCTAGATTTTATTAACTTTTTGCATGGAGATTAATTGAGTGTAAACATTTATCTGCTAGAAACAACAGACCGTGTGCAATACTGAAGTATTTTTCGAAGACTGTGTTTCTTACGTAAATCTTGATCCTGAACTTACATTGAACTAGTTTACTTTTTTTTCACAAGAATACGCTACACAGCAGTAGTTTACAACTTAAAATATCTAGGTATAAAAACTGAACGACTGCAGACATTTGGTTTGATATAAATACTTTGTTTTTAATTTAGATATCATAAAAACTCTGATGTTGAGCCAATTCTCGCAATGTGGCGGAACCGCGATTGGAATTCCACGATAAAATACAATTGTGACAAATAAGACAAAATCTGCAAGTGTGATATATGCTTCGAAAATTGACCAGTTAGTGAGCTTAACAGAGTTTTAAAACAGACATTAAGAGGCAGTTTATGTCAAAGTAAATTCAGCGAAGCGTGCACAGGCGACCACGATCTATTAAATAGCTGGTATTTCGCGTTGCAAAACAATAAATCTGTAAAATACCAATATCTATCCGGAATAATTGTAGGCAAAAGGCCACCGCGACACTTAACTCTTTCGGCTAGATCGTCCAACTAATAATACGCCCGCACGTGAAATGTTTTGGCTGGTGCTTTTTGTTCGCGCCGGTTATTTCAGTTTTCCAGTAGGATTTTATACAACATCAACTCTGGCCGTCTCCGCAGTGCAGCGCCAGAAAACACTCCTGTCGACGCTTTCCGAATATTGATCCGTGATTTAAGTGTATCCTAGCTATGGGTACACCACCCTACGAACCTCAACTACGCTACAAAATCGAAGTTTAAAACGGTCTTCCTATGATAAATCATTTTTGGATTAAAGTGTGATCGCGACCACTTATTTGTGAACGTTCTGTGAAGTGCAGTGAATGTGTGTCAAAGGTCTTTTGGAGTTCAGTGCAGTGGGTGTAGCAGAATATAACGGCAACCATGTCGGAGTTCTTTGGACCATGGACCGACAAGGAAGAGGGCGACAACGAGACAACCGTGGTAGAGGAGACTGTGGAGACCATTACCACGACCACCACGAGGAAACAGATACCTTCAGTAAGTGGGTCCCCACTAATTGACCTTGATCGAGGCCCGCGCCGTTATATTTTCGCCACTAAGACGTATTTAGCACCAGAGGACAGTAATTGCATTTGAGATCAGGTGAATGTGATGTGTCACTGGAGCATAACATATATTTTAATTCCAATATCACCTTGTTAACAAATGAGGGAGACGGCGAATGGCGACACATATATTTTTATTGCGTCTCGCCTGTATCATTGTTAGAGGTGTTTATTTTGGACAAGTCCAGAGCGCGGGTGTCACGGGCGCTGCTGTCAATGTAGAATCCCCTTGATATAAACCAGCTCTCGCACCAAGGTGAAGGCGAGTTCCACCGTCAACTGTCACTGCTCTTATAAATCAACTGACGCACTAGTCTAAAATTACATCATTTTCGCTTCACGACCTGTAAAAAAGAAATTTGGAGTCACTCTTAATTTTGCATCGTTAAGTGCAAATTAATTATTTCTGGGAAAAATGTAAAACACCGTCATACAGCGAAATATCTATTAGTACCCGTCAGTAGGATGTCTGTTAGAAAAATTAAGGTGAACATAAAATGAAAGCGCTTTTGATCTGTGTAGGTTTATGACAAGTTCTGTCAGAAGTTTTACCTAGTTCATAAATTCAGCTGAAACCTAGTCTGTGGCTAAAACTTTCGATCAAACACTTGAAAGCACTATATTTTACGAAATATTATTGAATGCATGAAAAACGGCAATTAAAAGCTTTGTGCCCCCGTTACGAAAAATGACGCTGACAGCGGATTATGAAGTTTGGCACAGGAGCAGGAGCGCAGAAAACTATATTTTGTTGATACAAAATTTTAAATGAATTTTTCTGATTTTGACCACTGGGTGACCACAAGTTACCTAAATACATTTATAATACAGCATGTACTTGTTTTTGGCGCAGGCCTCTAACAAAATTATTGCTGTATTTTAATGTTTTCTTGTTTATGGCCCATGTAGCGCAACTGTTTCGTGACCAACTAATTAGGATGGCCGCAGCCGACCTTTTGTGTTGACACTAATTTATTTACATTGCGCAAACGTCTTTTTATCTGAAGTCTGGCTACTAAGGACCCTGTTTTCGTCTATTTTCCTGGTGTTAAATGGCTCGTGTAATATACCACATTTGCCAAGCTTAGGAAGCTCGCTTATTCTGTTAGTACTCCTCTATTTTGAAAGAAATGTAAAGAGGTTACAATGACATTTTTACCTACTGCATAAAGAAATAGTGTTGTGCCATTCAGCCCTCCCAAAACATCGATAAAAAGATTTCAATTTAGCGTTCACAACAACAGAAATCGTAAGTTCAGGATGTCGTAATTCGAGTCTGATCTCGACTTACTATAATATCGAAGCGTGGAACCCAGTCGTGTGTCGAGACAATGTGATACACGTCAACATAATGCGCCTGAGCACCAAATGGCCTTTTGTTTGGGAACAATGGAGCATTTTGTAATTTGAAATGCTCGTGTCTTCACAGAAATGAAGAAATTATGATGCTTCGTGCCTTTTTGTCGCGACAATGTAAAATGATGTGGAATTGATGTATTGTCTGCCAGAATTTGCTTTGTGATATAAGAAAAGACTTTCAACTCTCAGATTTAAAATTCTATAAAATCCCAACCATTCTTCGAACTGAAGTTTCACTTCAACTGGATTTCACACGCAATTTTTAAGTTCCCTTCAAAACCTGCCACTCTAGAACGCACTCAAAATTATTTTACATTTTCTAATTTTACTCTGTATGTATATAATGTAGGTACTAACAATGTTTAATTTAGAAAACACAGTGTAAACCATTGGCATGATTCATTGCATCCATTGCTCTACATACTGAAATATTTGTTTCCTTGAGACAATGTTGGAGCCTGAAACTGTAAATCAGGTAGGCTGTAACGTGTACCTAAATTGTTGCATTACGACAAACGTAATTAGAATGCGTGACCTAGTTCAAAAGGTAGGAAGAATTTCCATTATTATTTAGGTTTTCTTTCTTCTTGTAATCTTAGGGATTCAACGACCACTGTAATTGTGTACCTACTTAGAATCTTTTTTCCTGTCAGTCGATTCACCTTTGTTTCTTGATAGCCTGCCATTAATTCAAGAAGAATAAGCCACACACAGATTTTCTCATTATACAAAAGTCGTATTGGATCACAATGAAAGTGTATGAGATGAGAAAGTCTATTGTGTAATTGATATAAGTATACATTTCCTAGACATGCAGTCTTAAGCGTACATAATTATCAAACACCTTTTTCATTTCTATACGAAAAATGCCCGTAAAAATGTAGATAGAAAGACATGTTGGAGAAACTTTCCAATGAGTTACGAGTACGACCCTCCTCAATCTGCTGAATATTCCATCCGATCTTTCTAATTTATGTTTCTATGACTATGGAATGAAGATTTACCAGATCTTATTGAGGTAGATCCGTAAATGTTGAGTTAACCTACCAGTGGCGTAGGGCAAAAATTCATGATAGGGAACCCGGACCAAAACTTAATGAAAAAACTTACAAACATACTAGTCGCCCCATTTCACTAGTCCTCATTTTTGAAAGTTTCACTCGATTTCTCTGGTCTTCTACCATCAAACCCTGATTTCCACATATCAAGTTTCCACCATTAAAACATCTTCTTTCCAACAAAAAAAGAATCATCAAAATCGGTTCATAAACGATGAAGTTGTGCCGCGAACTAATAATAAACGAATTTAACGTATTCTAAGGACGAATAAATTGAGTAACCGGAGTAACCTCCTTAGTATTTTATTTGTAGTCGGTTAATCAATTACTAACAATTTCCATAAATCATGTTCACAAAACCTTATACTAATCGCCTACACACCTTAACACCGCGATTCAGGATTGTGATGTAATTGCACAACGCCATCTAGTTAAAACTTCGAAACTAACATTACGGTGAACACTGAACACTTACCAAACAAACCATTGAACCGAACTAACTTTGTTATTAATGCGCTAACTACGCAAAACTTATAAATTTCAACAATAATATCAAATCAAATGCAAATGGACAGGTGAAAACAATAAATGCAAAAAAAATAAGCACGAACCAAAACTAATGTGAATCTGTCATCCAAAGAATACTATCTAAACGAATTACGAAGTCCAGTATCATTCCGGTTCGTTCTGGCGTACGCATTTCATATTTCTATCCTTATCATAAGCCGGTCTGTTCGGCTTAAGCGTCCTTAAACTAGCGGTGTTATGTGGCCTCAAGCTCACGATTACAAGAGAAACTTTGAATTTTATGAACTGAATTCCGGATTCGCCTTGCGGCTTACAATCTTTGTCTGTTTGGCACGAGTTGAAATTGATTGCGCGGAAAAAAATGGTAGGCGTTTATTTATTTTTTTGATTCTTTTTTCATATTTTGTTTATGATAAATGAAAATCATAGATGCTAGTATTTGCTATATTTCGAAAGGCAACCCGATAGGAATCGGCTTGTTAGGTGGCTTCGGGCCTGTAACCTACTCAAATGTAAACAAACGGTCATTGTAATATTTGCACAAATTCTCCATAAAGACTAGACGTTGAAAACTTTTATACAAACAAGGATGAAAATGCCCTGGTTAGATATTTTCACGTTGAAAATTCACCGCCAATAAAATAAACCAAAACAGTAAAGAAAGTGGTTTGTAATAAAAATCTGGGAAGTATCCATTGAGTCAATGAACTCGGATGAGTTGTTTATTCTCTTTAGGGATGACGTGACTCACGAACTCACTGCTTCATTCCGAAGCTTACGAGATGAATGCAGAAGCTGAAGTATCTCTTATATATCGTGTTTCTTGTTAGTCTTGGATGTTACTTCTTGTTAGTTCATAGGGGTATTTGAGGATATTTTTGTTTATGGTTTCGTTCTAGGATTGTCTTTGATTTGTGAGGCATGTCCACTAATATGAATCTCGATAGAATAGAATTTCTCACTCCTCTAGATTTGAATATGGAACCATCTAAAGCAAGCTTTCAGAATACGGGTCTTTGAGGGCTTCGAACTTTAAATGAGCTTTATTTTCGTGTCGAAAGCTTTAAAAAAAAACACTGATTACACATTATAATAACTCAAGTCTTAATGTTCTGAATAACATTAAATAATTTGGGTACAATTACGATGTTTTCATAGAATGAATTCGTAGGAGCGTGGCTCGACTTCGTAGCCTATTTAAAGAATCGGTTACTGTGTTGTTTTAAAAAGACTTGCATCACTTGTAAATTATTTGCGCATGCAGTACATTATAAAGCATGTTGAATTAAGGTAAATAAATGATGGTGGATGATTGTGAAAACAAATGGTTTAACCAGTAAATCCTAGGATTAACAAATGTGATTTGGTATAATGTTAGAATCTTATATGAAAAGATGCGGTTTTCCGAGCTTTTATCACTAGACTTTTGAACATACGTTGCTAAATTTCCGAAGGCCGACTACACGGACTCCCCGAAGTTCGTTTTCAAAAAAAAATGTGACCGCCTTCAAAAACAACCACAAAAAAGGGTTAAATAACCTACAAAACTTTTCTTTCGGAAGTCGGTGACATTTTATTATTTTTCGTCTCTTTTGCCACCGACTTCCGAAAGAAAAGTTTTGTAGGTTATTTAACCCTTTTTTGTGGTTGTTTTTGAAGGCGGTCACATTTTTTTTTGAAATTTTTTTATTTTACTCTTTTTAGTTTAAATATTCTTCTACAATTCTTGTCAAATACATTATTTTCTTACATGTGCACTAGAATTTTGTTATCCGTAGCACTGTAATAACATCGTTAACATCTCATTCATTCATTCCCTATCTCAAAAACGACTGAACCGATTTTGATGAAACTTGCAGTATTCCCTAAGTTGAACGATACCTAGGACAGCAAAAAAAGAATTACTTAAATCGGACTTGTAGTTCCGGAGATATGCGAACACAAACATAATTTTCTTACTTGAGGAGTTGTACCTTCCATCATCAGCTCAGCTACATGAGATGATGATTTCCATACGCAAGTACTTGAATTATTTCATAAGATTTGCGAAAAACTATGTGTCAGCCTATAAAATTTGAGGGTTGCCCTCGATTTCTCCAAGATCCAATCATCAGATCCTGAAATGGTGACAATGCGACCACACGGGAAGCACCAGCTTAAAAAAATCATGAAAATCGGTTCACCCAGTCGCAAGTTATGAGGTAACAAACATAAAAAAAAAAAAAAATACAGTCGAATTGATAACCTCCTCCTTTTTTTGAAGTCGGTTAAAAACTTTGTCTTTTATTTGTTAGTAAATACGTGTTTGTCAAATAATGTATCGTTACTGGGTAACATAGGGTACCTACAACGTGTAACGTTAATAGCGCAAAACGTCTCGTGGGGTGAGAAATTGACCGGGCCCATCAGTTTGAAAAATCTTTTTTTTTTTTGCGAATTTCCAAAAGTCTTAGAACAAACATAGTTCAGTTACATGGGCTGAGTTACCCCACGAGAAGTTTTGCGCTATTAACGTTACACATTGTATAGGTATTAGGTATGTTGTGGTCTGTCGATCAGAGTAGCAAATGACCAGTAATTTAAACATACATAAATTGTGACCATTGAACGTTGTGCAAATCAAGTAAATAGCCCAAATAAATTGTTAATTACGAATTAAATGCGCATTTGCGTCCGTTTGTCCTTTGTCTGGCTGTTTCAATTCAGTGTGTGAATGATGTACAATTTATTACTGGAGCAAGGAACATGTGTTTCAAGGGTATTTCTGTTAATGTTTTGTGGTCTAAATTAAGATTAATCTATTTTAGTTTGTACATATTGGTCTTAGGATCCTTGAAGTCTGTCTTAGATCGTTAGCTTTTGTTTTATTTTGGGTTTTAGGACTTGTGTCTAAAAAGGCCATGGCCTTAGACGTTAGGCTTTGCATGATGGTTTTAACCTTGCATGTATTATAACCGACAGACAAGCCCTAGCATGTATGTTAAAACTGTACAGTTATCAATGCATGTAACGGTTATGCGCGCGGTCGGTATCAATTATGGTGTATGGCCTCCATTAAACAGATTAAAGTAAAGTAATGATTTCGAACTCGCACCATTGTTGCCACTATGGTGCTATGCAAACGTTTTCTCTTATTTGAAATAGAAAATCATGCATCATAAAGACAATTTAAAATTCTCCCCAACAAAACTCTATTAGGTACTATTGCATATTAAGTTGTTAGATATAGGTAAACAAAATGATAAATAATTAATTAGACAGCGTAAGGCTGCATTTCCACCATAGATGCGCTATGCTACGTCGCTGTGGATGCGTTTGATATCCACCATTCAGATTCATTGGTTTACGTAGCACAGAACTGGTGGAAACGGATTCAACTAAGATGTGTTTTTAATATGGAAGGATGCGTGCTATGGCTGCGTGCTATGGATGCGTGATAATGGGTCGTGTTCTCTATCGATACATCGTAGCTCGAACTGCACGTCTTCGTAGCGCAGCTACGCATCTTCTCGGCGTACCGCTACGCTTCTTCGTAGCGCAGCTACGCATCATCGTAGCGAAGCTACGCATCTTCGTAGCGAAGCTACGCATCTTCAAAGCACATCTTACTTGCACAGCTACATAGGTAGTGTAGCATCAGACCATCAGTGGAAACGGTCACACAATTTCGTAAGCTCTCAGCTTTTACATCCTAGCAGCACAGCTACTTATCACATCTCTGGTGGAAAGGCACCCTTAGAGTGACATTAGCTGTGTGGCGTAGCAATTATTGTGTATCAGAGGCGCCCGCGTAGTACTTTTTCTTCCGATTATTATTTTCAATCGTCATTTCAGTCGACTTCCGTCCCATCCATATCATTTTTCGCAAAATTCTTCAACTTTCTTTGATCTTCGTTGCAGCAGCGAAGCTACCTAACATGCCGATTCCTATCGGCTTTACTTACGAAATATAGCAATATAAGTATCAATGATTTTCATTTATCATTAAAAAAATATATTTACGAAGCTACATTACTTGTAAAAATAACAATCAAAGAAAAACATTCTAAAAGGTAAATTAACAATCAAAGAAATAATAAACAATTTCAACTCCCGCAAAACAGAAAGGTTTGTAAGCCGCAAGGCAAATCAGGAATCCCGATCATAGTTCCTCTAGTAGCGATCGTGAGCTTGACGCTACATAACACCGCTGAATGAGGGATTTTCTTTTTATGTTTTCCCTAGTCAATGATAGATGGCGCTGAACTTGGCATGTGACTACAATGAACGGAACGTCACGTCATTTTTTGATCTAAGCTTGTACCTAATTTTGAGTCTTAAAAAACGAAACGTACACATCCATAAACAACAATTTAAATCTCAACGTTCACATCAATACTTTGAAAATAAATAACAAAAAGTTTATGAGTTAACCATGCCAGAAAGAAAATGTCCTTCTGAAAAAGAAAGAAGTCTGTGCATCGTGAATTTGTGCAAAAATGAAGGCACACATCTTTTTCCCAAAGATGAAATTTTTGGATACAAGCCATCGTACATTTTAAGCCTGGACGTACCATAAAAAAGCATTCGTACATTACTCAGCACACTTTAAACCAAGATTTTGCTTTGGCACCTAGTCACATAGTCAGTTCAACGCCACCTATAGAGTTCTTGGAAACTACTTTTTTTTTTTAAACTCCAAAAAGAAAACCTCTCATTAAGGACGCTGGTAAGCCGAATGTCTCCGGCTTATGATAAGGACAGAGATATGAAATGCTTACGCCAGAACGAGATGGAATGATACTGGACTTCGTAATTTGTTTAGATAGTTTTATTTGGATTCACATTAGTTTTGGCCCGCTTATATTTTTACAGTTTTGAATACCATTGTTTTCAACTGTCCATTTGTTTTTGATTTTGTTATTTTTGAAATTGATAAGTTTTGCGTAGTTAGCGCAGTAAAAACATGGTTCGTTCAGTTCAATGATAATGTTTGGTAATGTTCACTGCAAAACAGTGTACGTTAGTTACAAGTTTTCAACTAGATGGCGTTGTGCGATTTCGTCACATTTTTGAATCGCGATGTTAAGATCTGTAGGCGATTAGTATAAGGTTTTGTGAACATAAAATTTTTCAGAGTCGGGAATCCCAATAATGTTCATTGTTTAATATTATGATTGTAATTATTGGATAACCGACTACAGAAAAGGTGGACAAGGAGGTTACTAATTCGTCCGTACCGTATCCATTGGACGAAGTATCCAGAAAATTAAATATTACAATGTTTTTGTTTTTTATTCGCGGGATAACTTTGTCGTTTAAGAACCGATTTTGATGATTCTTTTTTTGTTGGAAAGCAGATATTTTAAAGGTGGTCCCATAATAAGAAAATCAGGGTTTGATGATAGAAGACTAGAGAAGTCGAGTGGAACTTTCAAAAATCTTACGGGCGACTAGTGTGTTTGTAAGTTTTTTTCATTAAGTATTTCAAATAAAGGTCTGGAGTATAATATCTTGATGATGGAGCCGAGAGACATTGAGAGAACTCCTCAACGGTTCACAGCAGCTACCTTGTGTTTGAGCTTCATTAATTTGTATTGATGAGAACTTTTCACCTAGACGGGTTGCAATTGTCATTAGGGGTCTGATGACGAAAACGAAGATAGTTCAGAGAACTCCTGAACGGTTTATAGCAGCTATCTTGTATTTGGACTTAATTAATTTATGGTGATGGGAACTTTGCACCTATATGGGTTACTAGCTGTGCCCGCGACTTCGTTCGCGTGGATGTCGGAATTTAACAATGTATTTTTTTGTGCGAAGCGTTTAATTCTCGCCACGTTTTTTTAGAAATCATGTCGTTTTCATATAAATAAAGCCTATATTTAGAATTTATTTAGACGTTTCAAGAATATCCCCATCCATCCCAGTCCATCCCACTCCATCCAACTCCATCCCACTCTATCCCACACCATCCCATTAAAACCCACTGCATCCCACACCATCCCACTTCATCCCACTCCATCCCACTACATCACACTCTATCCCACTCTATCCCACACCATTCCACTCCATCCGTCTCCATCCCACACTGTCCCACTGCATCCCAGTTGTTACTCCATGTACACTCCATCCCACTCCATCCCACTCCATCCCACTCCATGACCCTCCAACTCCATACCAGTCCATAGACTCCATCTCACACCATCCCACTCCATCCCACTCCATCCCACTCCATCCCACTCCATCCCACTCCATCCCACTCCATCCCACTCCATCCCACTCCATCCCACTCCATCCACTCCATCCCACTCCAGACTCCATCCCACTCCATTACGTATCACACTCCATCTAACTCCATCCCACTCTATCCCACACCATTCCCACTCCAACCCACTCCAACCCAGTCCATCCCACTCCATCCCACTCGTGCTATGGCTCCATCCCGTCTATCCCAGTCCATCCCACTCCATCCTACTCCATCCCACTCCATCTCACTCCATCCCACTCCATCCCACTCCATCCCACTCCATCCCATTCCATCCCACTCCATCCCACTACTGCATCCCCTTCCATTCCATCCCGTTCTAGTGTGAGTCTAATAAACACCTTTTCTTTCTTTCTTTCTTTCCATTCCATCCCATTCTATTCCATTCCACTCTACTCTACTCTACTCCACTCCAAACCACTTCACTCCAGTCCATATTTGAATAAGGTATGTAGTTTTTCTATTCCAAGCTAGATCGCGCTACAGAACTGAGCGTCTCTGTTTAAGTAATTTTACTGACCGTAATTTTACTTCTGGAACACTTTAAATTCAAATATCTTTTGAGAGACTGGTCCGATTTCAATGAAACAAAAACTAAATGTTACTTCAAGTTACGGTCAGTCGTTGTGTATTAAAGTTATCTACATAGCTTTCGTACATTTTATGTGATGCCCGAACAAATAAACATACATACAAACAGACAAACAGACAAACAGACATACAGACATACAGACAAACAGACAAAAATTCTAAAAATGCTAGAAATGGGTTCTATTGGTTGTCCTTTAACACGTTGGCTATATTTTTTGAGTTTTTTTTTAATGTACAAAAAATATTTTTCTACAGTTTTATTATATGTATAGATAGATATTATTCGATGCCTCGATACCTGCCATTTGTTCCCATAAAAATTAATTTGGTTTGTTTCAGTAGTTTTTATTTTATGAACATTTTTAGCTTATTATGTAAGTACATGGGCGATGTTATAACCGGTGCTACGGATATTACAATTCTAGTGCCCCAAATTGTTGTTAAATGTTTAAACTAAACAGGCTGAAATTAGCCCAAAGCTATAGTTACTAGAATTCACGTTTTGGTCCGGGTTCCCCTTCAAAATTTTCTGCCCTTCGCCACTGCTTCGTTGTGTAATTTATGTTAGCCAACATATCTTTTTTTTCTATGTTATTACGAACAATGCCGTAACAATATGCACGTCCGGTTTTGTAAACAGTGTTTTCAGCCATCACGCGGGTTCGATGACAGCCGCCGAAAAGTGCTAATTGCCCGACAGAACACACTGAACTATAGGTAAATGAGCCAAATGCTAAACGCGAACAATACCACATTACAAACTGACTACGTAATGACGACTTTCGTGAGGAAAATCTTTTGAAATTCCTCTGAATAATGTCTTCTCTGAAAACGGAAGCTGAAAACTAAAGACAGGTTTGATTAAGATTTCTACACTCTTTTGCTTAAACAATTAATTTATGAATATAATAAAACCATTTTATTACTCATTTTTGTCACATAAACAAGGGGTACAGTGAAATGTAAAATTAAAACTCCAACTTTTTGTTTACATCCTACGGAAAACAAACAAAAGTGCATCGTAACACTAACAAAATAAAGATGAAGTTCGTTTGACGGAAGCGTTTGAGCATACGACGTTGTTCAATTGCGTGCAGACGAATCTAAAATAGATCCACTGCTTCGCCCCGCCGAGATACGTACATTTTTGGAAATCAAATAAAAGCATTGCGTTAAAAATAAAATTAAAGCAAGGTTGTGTGTAAATAGAAAGCGCGGATGCGAAACGTGTGAATCATAAAGGTCAACTTTACGTTTGTTTGGTGATAGAGCGGTGCAAGGGTTAATAATCTCGTTTGACCGAGTGTCCGAGTCAACCGAGCTTACATTGAACGATCGAAATAGACGCGTGAACGGAGCGCTTTCAGACCACGCCGATGTATAACAAACTAAACGAAATCCACAGTCAACATGATATCATCGAAAATCACAACAACAAATAGAAGAATCTTGTAGTATCACGTAATATCTATCCTACGTCACGAAGAAATGTCACAGCATTTTTTTAAATAATTGCTCCGTAACCAACAACGAACGTAGGTTGGTTTGTTGTCAGTTCAAGGAGAACAGACTTGTGTGAATCAGTCATGATGGAGTTAAACATGTACATGAATGTACAGGAACAACAGTAAGAATGAAGATTGCGATATTGCGCACTCTTGGATGAGTAAGCAGACGTCATGGCCACTAATCCTGGGCTAATTTTGAATTTCGAATCACGTTCATAAAGTATATGCAGACCATAAACAATTTTAGTGCAGAGGAGTTGTAATGACAGCTGTGTTATGACTTTTCTGAACTGTCATATTTGCTCTTTTTTAAAAGGTGGGCCACGATGACTGCGCTACTTACTTTCATAGACAGTTGTATGTTTAAAAATCTAAGGAACTGTGTAGGTATGGGAAATAAGATTGCAAAGTACCCAAATCTTTCAATTGTCAACAACAACTAGAAAAGAAAAGATATTTGAAAAGCGTCACAAGCAACTCACAAACGGCTATAAATTCCATAGCGATTGAAGTACGATAACACTCGCGAGTCGCGACACATCTATTGAAAGTTGATGAGAAATGTAGCTTTATTGTCGTTTTTATTAGCATTAAAGTTGATAATAGCTCATACGCTAAACACTCATTGCGAAACCGTTTTATATTAGTTTGAAAGAGCGAGAACTACACACAGAGCTGTCAAATAAAACAGTTAATATTTAACTCCGTTAGAGTCCGTTAACTTTTTCATGCATTAATGGTTTAACGCATACTTGGATGTTTGGCACACATCGATACCATGACCTGGGTTAGCATATAGTATATTATTCATGCCATTGGAGATTCCAGTGGAATAATTTCCAACCATCATGCAGCTAACATAAGGAAATCTCGAGTTTCTTTTCTACGTTTTGTGAAAAAGTAGACGAGTGACGGTGTTCCAAACGAGCTGCAGGTAATGAGTTACTTTGTGTAATTTATTTCATCACCATTGATCTTCATACGGTGAAAGAAAACTTCGTAAACATCGTATGTCCTAGAATCAAAATTTCGAAGAAATGTGACATCTACCAATTCACACTAGGCCCTTGAGGTGGATGGCTCACTGCCTCTCATAGAGAGGAAGCCTGTGTCCCAGCGGCAGACATTATAGGCTGATGATGATATTTGTGAACAAGTATCTCTAGTAATGCGATTCTAACGATTCTTGTTGTTTTGCAAAATTGTAGATCTAGAAAAAAAACAAGCTTGTAAAATAGCAAAAGTTTCACGCAGAATCGCTGCCGCCGTGGGAATAAAGCGTAAACTACAATGAACTACAATGATTACAAAGACGCACCCACGACATGTCATGACTTCCTACCTCGTATGACATTTCCTACATCTAAAGTAAATCCAAACAAAACAAAGACTTCCCTTCATGGAAGCTTTTCAAAGAAGTTCACATGATAATCATAAATTCTGTGCGAGTCCTGAGAACGATGTCAGATAGTGCCTTTCGTCACGTCACGAGTGACGTGTCGGCACGACTCACGACACGATTCGTGTGTCGAGTTCTATAAGATGAGCACTACATTATTCAATATCACGATGGCTGCTACCTGATAACGCTTGTTTATTTATCATAAAAGCTACGAGTAACAATGATGGGATCCGTGATGAAAGCTTGCTTGAATAAAATTCGGATTTTGTTTTTAATTGCTAGCTTTTTCTTATTCAATTAGCTGCTTAAAATAAACTTTCCATCCAAATATCACGAAAACCCCAGATTATCCGATTATTTCTCAATTTTTAACCGGTTTCTTTATCTACTCTATCCGAGTTACTTCTTAGTACTTGTTTATGCGCAGCGCAGCTTTAGTTAGTTGACAGAAAACATTAATTCTGTTTTTCAAGCACCTAAATTGCAACCTTGTCCTTATAAATACAAATGAAATAATGTACATTACTCATAATTAATTACTAATGAATGATAGAAGCACAAGTTTGCCAAATTATCTACTAATGGGGTGCGAGTAAACTGCTGGAGAAACAAGGCTAGAATATTAATCGTCTGTAGGAAGCAGATTATGAGTAGTAAGTTATCACGTGCGCCGGCTTTTATTAGAAATTATGATTATGATTGTCAGGAAATGCCAAGACTGTGCGACGTATCCGGATTATCTACGTGTCTTTGTGCGTTTTTCCGATACTATGCCAGAAAGGAGAAAGAAACAACTCTATGTTTAAATTCCCTCGCTTCTTGGCTAGGGCTGCGTTTAAATCCTTTATCCAGTTTAAATTTATACTGGCTAAATGTCAAACACCCCGTTTAAGTACACAGCAAGGTGAAAAATGAAGCTAACTAAAATTTAATCTGCCCCGTTTACGGTCGTCCGCTGGCATAAGTTTTTACTGAAAGGAATAAATATTTGCGACCTTTTTACCACGCAAAATTTTATCCTGCTGTCAGATTGACATTAAAGTTTTGTTGTTTTGCTGCATTCGCGCCGTAAAACGAATATTTTTATTATAAAGAGTGAATATTATTTGTGGATTATGGATTTAATTAATATTACACCGGCAAATTGAATAATTGTTTCAAAAACTGCGCTGTCAATTGAATTTGACAGCTACCATTGACAGAAACTTATGACTCCGTTCAGCGAACCCTCGCTAGTTTAATTTTTTTCCGGCGAAATACCGCCGGAAGATTTAAACGCACCCTAGTACAGTAGGTACGTTATTATAAATGTCACTGTCAAATCATGTGACATAGACAAATGTGCTGGACGTTTTGACTTTTTTACGAATTGCACTGCAAAACTCAGAATGCGTTGTAGTCTTTTGTCACTTTGTTTACACAAAATCAGCAGTCATATTTCTGCAGAAATAGTAGCCAAGTTTTCGCAGTAGATTTGATTATTATCGCAGATACGCATGTTTTTCGTAGAAGTAATTAATTTAAATTTACATTGCACGGTGCTTTAGTTTACAAATAAACAATGCGGACAATTTAATGTAGTAAATAATTCGAGATAAGATTTATTGTAGTAGAGGAGCGGAGCCAAGGAATATTAATTAGAAACAATGACTTCCTGTCTACGGGAGAAATTATAGGGCTTCTGTAGAAATAATTGAAGGTTGGGAAAGAATAGAAGAAACTAGGTACCTCTTGTTTGATACGCCTCTAATCCTCATAGGATAAGGCACTGGACCATGTTAGTGTAAAAGGAGGTGAGCTTTGTGCCAAAAACCGATCATTCGCAATTTTCGCAAACTCTAATAAGTACTAAGAATTGGGAAATTCCTAAGTAACGATAAGAATATCACATTCGGACCTGGGAATCGAGCATAAGACCTCTTGAACAGGAGTACCTCGTACGACACTTAAACCGATGTTACCTCTTTTGGTTATCTCTAAAATCTGGAGTTACATATGTTCATATCTTTGAAAAGTCCAAAATATTAGGTTTTCTTAGGACCTTGGGAAACGTTAACGCAAACGTTTACGTTACGTTACAATAATAAAGTCACGGCTTCACAGGTTTCTAAGAAGTCCCAACTGTTTAATGATTCAAATGATCGCTAAATGTTGGCAGCGATATCTATGACTCAAGTTATGTCATATTTTCACACTTTTCTTTGGCATCAATAACAGTGAGAGCTGCGAGAGTTCTGTCATTTATCTTGGTGTGAAATGCTGTATGAAATTACACCACGTTCCTAAATAAAAATATGGCGATAGTTAATTATCCCGCAAACATAGCGCAATTTACGACAAACTTTCGTTTTCGTTGCACCAACTTTTAATAAACGTTAAAAAAAAACAATCTACCATCGACTATAGTTTCCAAATTCAAACCACGAACACAAAAAGTTACGGAGTCAAAAAAAATGTAAATGTCAACTTTCTTCCGTCAGAGTTTTCTTACAACTTTCCCCAGATAAGATATCTTTTGATCAAAAGTGTCTGACGGCTGTCGTAAAAATTGTAAAATACTGCACCAGGCAAACGTTATCCAAGGGCGATGCGATGCGATCCGATTGCGTCAATGAAAATATATGGGCCAAACCTACGTATGCTGCCATTGCCACCGGATATCGAATACTTCGTAATTCGTATTTCATATGTTCGCTGCGTTCATTAGTTTTACGAAATTAAAATTTGAATGCGTTCAAATTGTTTGTGTTATGAATTCATAAAAAATGTGCAGCGATGAGAAATGATACAGACTTGGCTCGTATATAGTTTAATGTCTATGCAAACTTGTAATTTTTAATTTTGTTTAAATCATCTTGCTGAGCCACAGCCGATGATGTCTATAAAATGCAGTTTTATGATGAACAGCTATTATTGCTTTACATTTTGGCATAATTTGAATAAATAACGGAACATTCTGCATCACCTGCACTCATTATTTCTTTTTAAAAGGATGGTTTGAACCTAAGAACATCAGCATAATCATAGTTACCCTATACTTAATCCTCTCGGTCAGAGTGAGTGACCTGAGACCAGAGTGATGTGAATGACCATAGATGACACATTGTCTTCAGTTTGGGCAATGCCGGTTTTCTGATATTGTTTTCCTTCACCATTTTGAGATACATAAATAAATTACACAAAGTAATTCGCTTGACTGAGTTCAAATCCACGGCCTTTAACTCGTAAGTTGAGGCTCGGTATTTCAACTGGGAAACCACGTGTATCTTTCTGGAAAACACAAGAACTATGTTTTTGTCTAGTGGAATACAAATATTCGCACCTATTTTCATTTCCTGTACTGTATTTAAACCACCTACATTATTGCAATAATTCCCAGCGATGAAACACAAAATAGTATATTTCCGGCATAAAGTTATAAAATCCACCTAGACCCACTTGCGACAAGGAAATGAGTCAAAATATTATTGTTCTGGTGTGGGCGTGTGATACGACCTTCGCCAGTAACGCGACCAAGGCAAGGAATGTCCACAGTCCACTTCATCCTATTATAAATTACAGATATCCAACAATCTCGAAATAGATAAACTACTTGGAATCAGTTCTAAAACATGATTTATTTATTGTTTAGATTCACGAATTCACGACACCTATCTATTTTTAGACGAAACCTGGAAAAGAAAAGCAATAAAATAGGAAAAACAAAAATAAAACTGTAGTAAAACGTCCGATAAATTCCAATTCACTTTATTGACTCTGTTAGTGGTTTCAGCTTTTTTTTTTTGTTGTTTTCGTTATTTTGTGTGTTGCCAAGTTCATTTCGGAAATCGCAAACACAACAGATTTAGCTTACGTCACGCCACGTGCATATGACGTCATGACGTGCACTTTGGCTATAGGTATTTCTCAAATATTTCAGTTTTCACTGTGAAATTTATTTTATGGCCAGTTGTATCAAACATGTATGCAGCCAAAAATATGACAAGTGACATAAAAAATCAAATATGCAAAGTTTTTCGTAAAGTCTTCGGCGATTTAAAAATTTAATCACCTACTGATAATATTGTTGAGTTCATGTTGCTAAGTAGTTACAATAACTGAAGTAAATAACTCTGAAACTATGCCACTCGTCGCGATAAGCCTGTTTGAAGATTTAGTTCAGATTAGGTTCTCTACGGACTTAACAACCATTACTTCACCTACATCTGTAAGTGCACCTAATTAGTTGAGTAATTTCCGAGTAATGATACCGTGTTACTACTAAAACACAAGATTACGTTTTAAGTAAGTACTTACCTCAGATACTATTGGTTCGTGATAAACACTAACGTTAAAATTAAGAACTTTGTGATTTAACATGCCCAATGTTTTATCTAAGTTACTTTGTTGGGAATCAGAAATTAAAAACAAAATAAAAACTTTAAAACTTTTTCTACATAAAAAAATACATAAGTTAATTACATATTTGCCCGTTAACACTAACTACTAGCAACTCCTTATTAGTATTAGTCTTCATGTAATGGTTCCAATGCTGGGACATAGGTCTCCTCTCTTTGAGAAGGAATGAGCCATACAACGCGGGCTGGTTTGCTAGATGTCACACGTTTTCGAATTTTTGGTTCAAGGACATACCGGTTTCCACACGATGTTTTCTTCTGGCGGGACGTAGCATGGAACAACATTATAACTGTAAACATCTGTAAAACTTTGTCCTTATGTTCACAACATTAATAAATGAATTGAATTGAGAACTAAAGCGTCAAATCCACAGTAAGCTTTCTTTCATTTAGGTTTTTATAATAATTATTATTAATCACTGAGTGTCAGTGAAACCTGGCATAAGACTTGTAATATAATATGACCCCGTGAATTAGGTTAATACGTGTTAGAGCTCATTTAATATGATAAATGTCTAATTAGGACACTGCTCATGGTATTATGAGGTCAATGCTGCTGTCATCGATGAAATAGGATACAATACCAAGCGTACAGTGTTCACTAGAATTATTATGAAAATCAGGAATACTTTGGAAATATTTGAAAGTGTACACTTTCTACACCTTTTGCTAGTGCCTGTTTGTACAGCAATATTAATTACTATGATTAGGCACGACACGGTACAAAGAAGTACAGTAACAAAATGTTGGCGGGTTGGTCGAACCTTTCATTCACCTACTTCTAAATATAGGAGTCTCTCATGCAATTGTTCACGGCGCTAAGCCGGTAAAACTTTTCATCTCTACCACTAATGTTCGGTTTTAGAACCGAAATGAACCGTGAGAGCGTATCGTGAAATGTATCGAATCGATTCGACACATTTGATCGATTTACGATAGCCGCTTGTTCTAACTGAAGCCATTGTTATCAGTTTTAATACTCCGTTAATGCAGTTAGTGGAGGGTTTAAGTCGACTTGATAAAAAATATACAGATACTTCTTACCTTAACAGCTAGTAAAATTATTCCGCCATTCTACTATTTTCAGGTAATTAAGTGATTAAACAAAAATTACATTATAATCTTTACGATCGTCCGAGTTGAATGGCTTTTAAATTTATAACTCCTGCGCAAGCACGGAGGTTAGACGCCAAACTCTAGAATAATGTTGTTTAACGTTTATAAATAGAAAACTGGGAATGTTTAGGTATCAGGAAACGCTTGTAAATCATAAGATTTGTTAGCGTAGGTTGAGACTTTCAGGTAGATATGTTTTAGGTCTATATTTGTGCTACTTTGGCTGAAATAAAGTATTATGTAGACAGCGTAAGTTGCTCATCATCATACGCCAGTTGTAAAGATCTTGGTAAATGAGGGAAGTGGTTTATTTATATCGACTTTATTGAAATAGATGCAGGCTGTCGTTAATCTTTACGTATAGCATTTATATAGGTACATGTATAGTTTATTGTGATCGTGAGCCAAAAGATTACAACCCGTTGGAGTATCAAGAGATTCGATTTATATTGTGGTTCTGGTACATCATAAATATAGTTTCATAGAGCTACAAATATTAAGAGTATATTTATTTACCAATTAGTAACTAAATATTAAGAGTATATATATGTAGATTTAACCAAGAGTATATAGATTTAACAATTACCATATTTTTATTCACCATATTTTGGTTATATTGACAGAGGATAAAAAAGTTGATCCGTCATGTTTTGAGGTTAAAAAAACAAATTGCCGGCAAACGCTAACCGTACATTAAGATTATATAACAAAAGTTATTATATTACGGGATATACATATTATTATAACAACGAAACTAGTACACCATGCCAACTACATCATATTTACTTAAGACGCAACAGTGCGTTGTTTAATATTTGTTAAAGTATAAATAGCAGGCTCTAAGCTAGAAGTGCTAAGCTGCTGAAAGTAGTTTTACGTCTGAAATATCCCTACTCATTTTTTAAGCTTTAAGGATGCGGTTCTACTGAGGCGGAGCGAAGCAGCAGACGATTATTGATCTCTACTCGACATATTGCTAAACTGGCCTTTTTGGCGCAGCCGTGAGACACACAAAAAATAGTTTTTTTTTTTATTTTTGTTTTAGATGTAAGTTTTCTTTTTTTGTGCCTTTGTTATTTATTTTAAATGTGTGTCAATCGTGGCGCCAAATAAATGTAAAAACATTTATTTGGCGCCACGATAGACACACATTTCCTTTATTTTTCTTTACTAGTCCATATGATTGGTGAATCGCGGCACAGCTCATCCCCGCTCAGCTCTAATCCGCCATAGTGGAACCGCAGCCTAAAGGTCTTCAATGTCGTAAAAAACTTATTAACCAAAGGTTAATGTATTCGTGAACTCTGAAAGCCAATTTGAGTAAAACGCAAATATATACAAAGATAGGTTTCGTCTATACATAGTATTGGTAAATAATTATAGCAATGAACGGGCACGCCGCAATTGCGGCTAAGATTTGAAATGGTACAAGTCATTACTGTCCTGACCTACCGCTTGACGCATATTCTAAACTCGGATTACGGATCAGTTTCCGGGAGGTACCTATGTCCCATGCGAAAGGATTTAGACGCCTGGGTGTCACCACTGCGAATATCGGTAGGACACGGTTGAGCATACGGTGCAAGACATGCCTAATTCGAAAACACCGACGTGTTGCAATCATTGGCCTGCGATAGGCGGAGACCTCTCGCCAGCACGGTCTGCGGCCATGCTGCGGGTCGATTACGGATTGTGAAGCGTTTGCTCCTGCTGCGAGCAGTAATCACGTGAAGGAGTAGGCGGGCCGCGAGCGAGACCAGGACAGCGTCCTCCCTCCGCTAACAGTTGTAGACGCCCAATGGACAGACGTCGCTTGATGATCTCACCGTAGGCGCGGGCATGCGGGTATGAGTAAAGGGCAACTCGCTGCCCGTAAAATGGGGCTAATGCCCGGGTCGACGGCATTTGATATAAAATTCGCGCCTCAAATATCTTGTCATATAATGACGGGGCCCCCCTATCAGAAAAAAATAGCCTATGGGTCGCGGAGATTATTCCCATTACTTATGACCCCAGAACATAACAGGCTTTGAAGTACACCGTGGATTTTAGTCAGTAGAAGTCTGACCCCTGCCCGGGGTTGGAATAAAGATGTGATTATTCCAAATATCGCATATTTGGGGCTATTATGGACAAAAATAGCAAAAATGGCTAAGATTTAAATGTACAATATTACTGTCTATTACTTTGCAATATTCTAAACTCTATTATATTATCATTTCCGTTATATTATTCCCATCCAAGATTTAAATGTTCTGTGCACGCAATATCGGTAACACATTGAGTTACATCTAATTCGAAAACAACAAACTGTTGCAATCATTGGCCTCGATAACCACTCTAACAGACGGTCTGTATTATCTGATGTCATTAAATTGTGACGTTTGTTGCAACTAGCATTCAGCGAAGGTACTTGCAGAACCATACATTGTAACATTGTAAAATGGCAGAGCGTATACTCAGTGTGTTATGGTATGGTCTATAATTCTATACTATTTTATTATTCATGACTAAAGTAGCTATGGTTCTTAATAATAAAAATAGATGTCCCGTGATTCGTCGTAAGTATTTCAAGATTTTGTTCGTTGCGAATTTAATTAATTCACTCGGTTACCGCAAATCCCTGACTGCATGATTGCATTGTAATCAACTTAGATTTAAAAACTCGATCAGTCACCATTTCCGTTACACTAATTCCTTTTTGCGACACGTTTTTCCAATGTGCAAAAAGCTGTTAATAATGGTACACAGAGGAATAAAACCGGTTGTAAGTAACGGTAAACCGAGTTGGTCATGCCAAAAATTGCAACTTTGCAACCAGCAGATTATGACGTCTTGCCGCCAACGCTCGATTAAAACTTTATTCAGTTGAATGCACTAAACGTTGTACAGACGCTAGCATGTCAACCTATCTCAATCTGTCTTTCACATAAAGATGTTAACTTTATCATATCAAAGGTTGACATGGTGATCACAATAGTGGAAGCTCAGTGTGGAAGGTTAATGTTCAATGGGTAAAAGAAAGACTCGGGTAGGTTTTATTGTCACGATACGCAAAAATTAAAAAATGGAAATATATTTATTTATTAAAAAAATATGCTAATTTTCATACTCTTCATTTTACATGAAACTTGCCCCCGGCTCCGCACGAGTGCAGTGCAATCTCTACTATTTTATGCATTTCATAAACATAATTTATAAACCTTTCTCGTGAATTACTCTATCTATTAAAAAATAAATATTTTAAAAAACAAAAAACCCGACTGCGTAAAAAAACGAAAAAGAAAGAAACAAGCCCAGTAGTTTAGAATTCACTCATTCACACTCACAGTAGGAGCCCATTCAAATGATACCAATCAAATTTTCCCAAGGGCCCGACTGGGGTGCTATGACAGGAAACCTCCACGTGCGCACCGTGAGACTGGAGTTCCCTCTTGGATACGTCCAGGGGGAAGACCAGTTTTCCGGGCCGGTGCACCCTGGGATGCGGGCAAAAACTCTTCCTTAGGCACTGTGTGCCTAAGTGGTCTCTTTGCCCGTATGCGAATAGTCTGTCGTGTGGATGCTCAAAGACAACGCGTGTCCCTCTGATCAGCAGAGGGCAAATGCGGCGGAGCGGGCTTGCGGACGGTGAGTGATGGGTAGCTCGCCGTCCGACCAATGGACCAAGCCCGGGTCGGTGGCGCGTCGTGTTTCGCGCCAAATGCCTGCTGGGTTCGCGGGTTTTTTCTTAACCCAGGTTACCGATGCCCGGAACGTAAAGGGCATAGGAAGGAACACGGGTGGATTTTAGTCAGTAAGAGTCTGAACAGTCCCTTCCGTAAACCCAGGGCGACGAGGACAGTCATTTGATGATTTTAACCACCTAAAAAAAAAAAAAAAAAAAAAAAAAATCTGAAACCCCGACTGTGAGTGTGAATGAGTGGAGATTAATTAACTACTGGGCTTGTTTCTTTCTTTTTAGTTTTTTTACGCAGTCGGGTTTTTTGTTTTTTAGATTTTATTTTATTTTACTATTTTTAGTTTTTATTAGCATTTATCAGTCCAAATTAAATTGAAACATATAAGTTATATATATTTTGGTAAACCATTTTTAAAATCCTTTAATTCGATACCCCACTTGATAGAATGTGAAAGATTTAAAATAAATATTTTCAGTTCGGAACCCTTTGCACACGAGTTCGACTCGCACTTGGCCAGTTTTATGTACCCAGTGACACTCTCACGTTCAAGACGAATCTAACGACGCCTCTCAAGTTAAAATCCATCAAGCCGTTTAGGCTGCAGAGCAACACACAGAAACATACATACGTACATACATACATAGACTCGAAAAATATACACTCGAAAAACATAACCCTCCTGGCGCAGTCGGGTAAAAAATTGCGTAGCCGTTGCGTAGTTTTAAAGATCTAAGCCCACATATGGACGAACAAACAGCGGGTAGTGACTTTGTTTTACCATGTTTAATAAAGCAGTACCTAACCTATAACCATTGTCAGGATTCTATCTATCTCTACACCAAAATTCATTAAAAACGGTTCAGAGATTTAAGCTTAAAAGTGTAACAAACAAACGAACTCACTTTCGTTAGTTCATTAGTTGCTCTCCAGTGTACCAAACACGGGAACTTTCACGTGCAGGTAAAAAAAGAGAGAAAACGAACTACTGAACTGGTTGAGCGAGTAAACTAATATGGCAGAGTGGTCCATATCGAGAGGAACCCTTAACGGGAATTATGAGTAACTTGGAGCCTGCTCCAGACATGCGCATAATTATGCTGCTCGCTTAGGGTGCTTGTACACGGCGCGTAACCCGGGCAAAAACTTGCAACTCTTAAAACCCGCGCAATGTTCGACTGCGCAAGACTTGATCAGGGCTAGCCCGCGGTGTGCTTATACACGGCGCATGCTACATCGCGCATAATGGTGCGGGTTAGAAACGGTTTTCGCGGGAGTAACATTCGCAAGCTACTTGATCAATGCTTCCCGCAAAGTTGCTTGTACACGGCGTCATGTAGTTTGATGCATTTGAGGCACTTGCGCGAGTAGACATGCGCCGTGTACAAGCACCCCTACGTACGTCCAGCATGGCAAAACATGGCAACGTAACATTAACTGCAATCCGTTCGACTTGATGATGGCACAGCAATCCGGGTGATGCAGATGCGTCCGACATCCTCATGTGCGAAAATGGAACTCTGTGGACGCTTACAATTTAAACAAGCAATAGCTAGACGGGTCACCACGAAGAAAGTTGTGATAGATCCAAAACTTTTTACCACTAGGTAAAAAGTCGCTCAGTCTAGTAGTCGCGTTGCTATGCAAGTATGCAACGCTAGATAGTGCTACTGACGCACGGTAAGTACAGTCGACAAAGTGGAATCATGACCCATTTTCGTTTTCATAAATCGTTTGAATCTGTCAAATTGACAAAGATCAAAGTCGTTACCATGGATATGTATGTTTACGCGAATGTGGACCTAATTGTATTTGAATGTCTCTGGGAAAATAAGCTTATGGTGGGTCATAATTCCGCTTGGTCGATTGTACCTATTGTATGACAATTTTCCCAATGCCTGCTCTATAGGTTCTTTTATATCTCTTTGTTCAGAGCATAATATCTTTTGTTTTTTTTTTCGACAAGCCACCTCTTCTTCCAAACCACTGCAGCTCAGTCCGAAAGCCAGAATCAGCCGCGCTCACCAACAATAAAGCGTCTAAAGACTATGATGAAGCTTTAGAAGTCTAGAATATGATGACGTTTTGGAGACTGAATTGAACTGTATCCGATCATTGATAGCTGGTGATCCGAATGAAATCAATCAGAAAAGTACGAAAAACAGAATTTCTACTGGTGAAGGGTCCCAAATATTTCTTTTTGGTACTTATGAAGGAATGAGAACAACTGTAATATGGATCCCATTACCTATTATTTAATTAAATAGTTACTTATACATATAATATAGGTAGTAATTCCCATGTGTATAAATATTTTAAAGCTCAAGATTATTTTTATGATTTTGAATATAGAATAACTTACTAATACCAGTCTTTGCTTTAAACCTCACGGAGCCCGAGACCTTTCCAACGAATGCAAAACCGTGGAAATCGGTTCGTGCGTTCTGGAGTTATAGCGTCAGGAAAGAAAACCCGACTTATTTTTATAAAGTAGAAGATATGTATAACCGTACTAATGTGATTTAAAAATGAATGAACAGTGAATTTTCTGTCAATTATTATTGGTTCATATAATTTGTTTCTAATTTATAAATAAAAAATTGACCACAAAATAGGTAGGTAATGTGTTGTAGAGAATACCTACACAATTTAATAATTAAATAAAATTGTGTCATGTCTGGTTTCTGCATAAGGAAAACCTGTAGGTTTGAAATAAATATTCCTCATTGTTACCTCTTTTACCGCATAAATCTAATAATATATTTATTTATACAAATTATGAATAACACCTAGATTATATTTAAATGCCTATCTCTACTTTAAAATAAATACGAAGTACGATAATTATTATTGTCCTCAAACTATGTATATTACGGTATTTAAATTATTGAAAATGAGTCTTTTTTTTAATATTCATCACCATCATCCTCTATTTTTTTTTGTTGTTCTGCTATTTTAACCCTTAATACCAACCATCGTCCGCTTAATTTTACGCGGTAGCGCAGTAAGACAGAAACCGGACGTGGACAGTGCATACCCATACGAATCTGACAGTCCCTTTCAAGTAATAGTTTTTTTTTTGTTTTAATTCCAAAAATTTTAATTCCTTATGTCGTCAGCGTTGCGTTATCCTTGGGAGCCCCGTATCATTGATACAACAGTTGCTAAACCAACGGCACCTGAATTACTTTGAAAGTTATAAGTATAACTCGCTGTATAAATATTTAAACGAGATGTTGTAGATCGATCGTATTAGCAAGTCAGCAGCTAGGACGCAAGTTGTTCGCCATTGGTTCGCCAAACATCTCCATAAAATTCCAGTCGTTCGTAGAAAATCTCGTTTAAACAACCCTGTCGCGATTCATAAATAAATGTTATTTACTTAAGGGGGATGCTCCAAACAGCCCGCGAAATTAATTTTTTTTTACGTTTTTTGCAATTTGCAGGCCAGTGACATGTTGTAGCTTTATAAATAAATAAATGAGTTGCGGTAATAACAAGTATAATTTAAAAATATAGAAAAATTATCAAAAAACTCGCTCCATCAGCTCTCACATAGAAAAGGTGCATCATGTTAGAAAAGACAAAGATAAAATCTCCGAAATCTAACTACGATGCACCTTTTCTATGTGAGAGCTGATGGAGCGAATTTTTTGATAATTTTTATATTCAAAATTATACTTGTTATTACCGCAATGACACATATATTTATAAAGTTACAACATGTCACTGGCCTGCAAATTGCAAAAAACGTAAAAAAAATTGAATTTCGCGGGCTACATCGAAGCAATCACCTTAAGTGGAACTCTACCTATTATGAACTGCATTAGTGCAGTTAAAATAAACTTGATATAATTAATTTCTGGTTCTGTTTCCTGCTGCTCAACGATGTGGAAATAAGAGGGGAAATATTTAACGGTAACGTATTCCAATCTTCAATCTCAAATATTTTTATTAGCCGACTTTCTTAGAAAAAACATTTACATAAATCCATGGTTTTACGTGGTTTTACTTTATGGTAGGTCATTGGTTAGAGGTGGATCGTTAAATATACCTAGTAACCGAGAATGATTAAAAAATACCTAGAAATGAAGCCACTGTAACTTTAGAACTTTGACCTGTATTATATTTACCTACATATAAGGCCATTTTATTTAGGACCACCCAGAATTCTAGAGAAGACAAAGATAAGAGTAATAGGTACCTAGGCATAACATGATACAAATACGCACTGTCACTTTTTCCAAAAGTTTAACTATGCAATCACTGAATTGATTGCAGAGATCATTAAATAATTAGAAAAGTTCATTAGGTAGTGGTTTCAATTAGGCATTCATATAACTACATAAACGCGCGGTACTGCGTAAAAACTGCATGCACGAATAACTACGGTTAGGTAATAGGAAAAATAATACAATTGCCTGTCCATACATCTGAGTTCAGCCTATGCGATCGATATTGCGATATAAAATTAACGAGCTCAACCGCTTCAATTTCCAGTTAACGAACGCGACGTAATGAACATTGGGGAAGGCAAGTGTCAAAGTGACAAGTGACAGTTTGGTCCCAAAAGAACTGTCAAATCAAAGGAATTTTCTGAAAAAAAACGATTTATTGATGTAAAATGACTAGATGTTGTGTAAAAAGCTGTAAAAATGATGGAATATACAAATTCCCGACAATTCACACTATCAAGAAATTATGGGTAGCTGCTGTGACTGCTTTGAAAACAAAAATTGTTTTATAACTAAGGAAAAGCTATAAAATAAACAAATATCCAGCCTTGCGAAGCCGAGACAGGCCGTTAGTTGAGTTTATTAATGCGATTCTATGAATATACTATAGTTAAACAATCGAATACACTTTTTAAAATAACATCTACTTTTCTATTGGAGGTTAAGTACCAGTATTGCATCGCTCTATAAATCATGAAATGGTTCGTCTAGTGGAAGAATTATCACCTGGAACGAATTTAGTGATTATTGTGGTGTTATGAAATTAAATATATTGTGAAATTTCTCGAATCTAAATAGAAAAAAGGGGTAAAATTATTGACTTAAAACATGATATTTTATCAAAATAGGAAGTCAGAAGCAGCATCATATTCTTGGTAGAGGAGAGGACAGGTAAAACACACCTAAACACAAAAATTTAAACCTCAACTACAAGTAATTGTGGATTTAATACGGTAAAATCAAATGTACAACCACTCAATTAAATCGCTTTTTTTCCTCTTGTACACGCACCGCGGCGTCTTAGTTCTTCTTTTAGTATGTGCACTTGCATTGACGATCAATTTTCCATATTTCGCACACCTAGCAGTATAATGACACAATTACATTTTTCTAATTTTACAGAAATGAGGTTTAAAGATTTTACAAATGTTTGAAACGAAGTTATGGGTTTATTTTACATTTTGTCATGGATTTTATGGTTTTGGCAACTAGTATAGACCCTAATAGATACTTAGGGAAAAAAAATCCACTTCAGGTCTCCAGGAATTACTTCATAACAGTCAAAGAAGAAGAAGAGTCATGCAATTGTGCCGTTATACTTTTAAAATTTTCCAAAAATGACATTTATGCCCCTAAAGCCATAATTATACAGGATGTGAAAACCAAGAAATAAAGGCAATTGGTTAATAGAAAATGTATGAAACTAACATACCTGAAAAAGTTAAACTGTAACAAATTATGATAACCTATATTTGGCTCATAATCGTTGAGAAATGGACATCATTTAACTATGTCAAAACTAAAATAAAGTAAAATCACGTATCTTTTCTGGTTTAAACCAGTTCAGCTCTTATAATTTCTAGCCTCGTCTATGTACAACCCCTAAATGTTGTCCACGGACAACCCTTACTTGAACATTATAATTATCAACTGTAGTATACCTCGTGCTGGGCTGACGTGCCTTCGAACGTGATTCGGCAGGGAATGGAGTATTTTATTCCATTTTCGGACATCCAGCTTGGTCATAAATCTCAAATATGGTACAATGCAGAATGGAATGAGGTCTGTAAAGAGAATCGGCCTACCAAGCATGAGTCAAGGCCCGTAACTGAAAAGCTCAGGCACGTAAGTTCGCACGAGGAAAAGCGCATTTAATTCTGCGGCCAAGTTCTACAAGAGGGTTCTGCGTAGGGCTCGTTTTGACCACGTCGGATGTATTGGGGTAAAACTAGTATACCCTTCGGGTAGTAAACAGTTTGGGTTCCTGCCAAAAAAAAAACGGTCGAAACAAATTTCGGTCGCCCCACTTTGCCTCCAATGCTTAAACCTGATGGGTCGCTGTCGCTGGCCCATCTGCATGTGAGAAAGCAAATTTATTTGCATTTCTCTTTGCAGGTAATTTACGTCTACTAATTGACACACTGGCTCCAAGCAACCACTGACTATACCTCGATGTAACTCTTCGGTGTCGGAAATCACAGTTTATATTAAAAGAGTCAGTCTAGATGTGAACAAGGCCAGCGGGCCTGCATACCAGCAAGAGTGTTGAGACAGTGTGTGACTGAACTGTCTCCTGTGTTGACCTACCGGTTCAGCCTCTCTCTTGATAAAAGAATGGTGCCAAAATCCTGGAATCTTGCGAATGTACCACATTTTTTTTAAACGTTGTAAAATCATAAAATGGGTCGTCCCTCCCAGGGCAGAGTAGAAGGGACTGTCAGACTTGTACTGACTAAATTCCACGGTGTCCTTTAATAGCCCCATTTCTCGGCAGGCGTTGGCCCTCTAAGAATGCCCCGTCATTAGGCAGAGAGCCCTTTCGGCATGGTAAGTGAATAGCCCATTACTCGCCGTCCGGATGCTGTCAATGTAGCACCTGTGCCAGAAAAGGGCGACAGTGCAGACCTTGCTCGTTATCATCTGATTGCCATTACCTCCATTCTCTGCAAGGCATGGAAAGGGTGACTATGGAAAGGGTACTGAACAGTAAGCTGCTGACCTATCTCGAAGACAATGATCTTCTCAGTGACCGTCAATTTGGCTTTCGTCGGAGACGGTCAACTAATGATCTTTTTGTGTATGTCACGGACTGCTGGCTGGGGCGAAATCATCGAGAAACACGATGAAGCACTTGCGGTTTTGCTTGATGCCTCGAAGGCATTTGATAGGGTCTGGCACGCTGGTCTACTCAGCAAGCTTCCTGCTTATGGCACGACTTTTGTAGCTGGATATCAAACTTTCTGGTCGGCTATATGGCTGCTTCTCTGGTCTCATGGCTATTGATGCCGTTCCGTGTTCCTCAGGGGGCTGTCCTCTCTGCAACTATTTTCCTGCTGCACATCAATAACCTACTTCAATCTGGTATTGTTGGGTATGCAGATAACAGTACGATTTCAGAGAGATACTTGTTCAGTGCAAAAACCACAGGAGATGAAGTTTGTTTCTTGAGAGAGGCCATGGTAGAGCGGTCAAATTGACCCTTGCGATGTCAAATGTGCCATTTCTACTTATTTACTAAGTTAATAAAATGTCATAGTTCGGCACATCTGACAAATAAGCCGTTGTTATACTCGGAAGCGGGGGAAACATACCAAGTAGTACAATGACACTAAACGCCCTCTCTCGACAAGTAGTAAAACTATCACCGTGTCGTTTTACCACTTTATAAATTATGCACTGTTAAACACTTATGCCGCAAAAACTCAATTTCGCTTTTTTTGCAATTGTGCCATTATACTGCTAGGTGTGCGATTTGTTTTGTATTTATAATAAAAAATCCAATTTTTATAATAAAAAATCTTGTTTGTTTTTTGTACAAGGTAGACAGTAATCTGACGTGGGGACCAACTATCGCAGCGCCATCTACGATTAGCTTTGAGTTGCCATCCCCATAGCGGGAAGAAAACATGGCGGCATTTTTCTAAAGCACTGGTTTTATTACTTCCATAAGTCGCAATGAAAATCATCAAAGCATGACGTTCATTGTTAAGTAATAATATTTTCGTACCACTTGCTCAAAAAAGTGACATTCTATGCCACAAAAAGCGTACATAACAATAGTCATTATTAATCTGTTAAAAACAGCTTTCCCTAGGGAAAGAAAGTTGTACTGAATTTCATTCATCCTCTAGGGAGAGAATGTGATTTGAATTTCGAATACTTACCGATAGTGAACTACATCAGTCTGTCTTTACACCATTGAGTTTGAAAAGGAATACGCATTTATTATGCAGTTATGATTTAATAACATTACGAAAACCGAAGAGGCCGTATGATCTTGATGCCTTTGCTTTTCCGAGAATACAATATAATCTAGGAATTTGCCGCGTTTTGTTTTCTTCAAATACATAAACGTTGAGTTTATTTTAATTTATTTTTTTTAAATAAGTTATTGTTAAATTTAAATGTTTAATTAATGCACTCATACATATTATTATAACGTTAATTTTTTCGCAAGTGGTACGAAAAGTAGAGTATTTTCCTCGGTGATAAAGCTGTCTTAGTCTTGGGTGAACTTAAATCCCTCGCTACACTCAGGACTCGTCTTAAATCCCTCGCTTCGCTCGTGATTTAAGTTTCTAACACCCTCGCTACGCTCGGGAGTAAGCCTCGAGTCCTTCGTTATGCTCGCGATTTAAATCGTCACCCGCGACAGAAGACACTGCTTTATCCCCTTGGTTAATAATCTACTATTTATTGATAAAATCTTGCTTTTCTCTAACCCTTACTACCATTTTTGTTTCCAAAATGATGAACAACAATAACTAACATTATAAAAATCTAAATTCAATACGAGAAAGACTTGTTTACTTATTTAACTAACTAAACACGACAAAATCCTGTCGTCCAGAGTTCTATAGATAAGAAAAGCTAACATAGTGATGAAGAAAGTAATTCAATAAACAACTTATAAGTTTGTTTAATTGATAAGGCCGAAAGCACATGCATTACGAATTACGATAGAGACTGTAGGTATCTATCTTGTAAATCGCAGATCCACAACAGAATATTTATCGTTTAGAATTTTGATGCAGTTCGTCCTTTCACTGGCAATATAAAATGGAGAGGATCCCACAGTAATTTGTATGTCTTGGCGCACTTCACAATAGAAACATAGCACGCATGGCCAGTATGGCCACTGCATGTAGAATTACAAATTAATTATGAATTCTGCAAGCATAATATCCGATTGTGATGCTGTGAGACAAGATAGCGGATTTAAATACTTACTTGAATATTGATTTGTATGAATTAATGGGCTGTAAGCTTTGCTGTAAGCGCTCCTCATCATTTAAATCATTTTCTTCTGTTTAGCAGCCTGCTTTAGTATTTTTATTTTTAACCGACTTCAAAAAAAGGATGAGGTTCTCAATTCGTCGGAATCATTTTTTTTTTTATGTATGTTCCCCGATTTCTGGAAGACGCCTGGACCGATTTGGAAAATTTTTCTTTTGTTAGAAAGGGTATACTTTCCAATTGGTCCCATTGTCATCAGGTCAGGATCTGATGATGGGATCCCAAGGAAATCGAGGGCAACCTTCAAATTTTATAGGCACATAGTACCATTTTCATATATTTTCTAGAGCTGTTCAAGTATTTGCATCTGATAATCATCATCTCAGGTGGATAAGCTGATGATGGAAGGTACAACTCCTCATTTAGTGAAATTATGTTTGTGTTCGCATATCTCCGGAACTACAAGTCCGATTTAAGTAATTCTTTTTATGTTGAACTAGATACTGTTCAATTAAAAGAATACTGCAAGTTTCATCAAAATCGGTTTAGTAGTTTTTGAGATAGGGAAGAAATGAAAGAGATGTTAACGATGTTATTACCGGTGCTACGGATTTCTTACATATGTAAGAAAATGATGTAAGTATATGACAAGAATTAGGTTGAATATTTAAACTAAAAAGAGTAATGAAAACTTATTTTTTTTAAAATGCAACCGCCTTCAAAAACAACCACAAAAAAGGGTAAAATAACCAACAAAACTTTTCTTTCGGAAGTCGGTGGCAAAAAAGCAATGAAATTAATAAAAAATACCACCGACTTTCGAAAGAAAAGTTTTGTTGGTTATTTTACCCTTTCTTGTGGTTGTTTTTGAAGGCGGTTGCATTTTTTTTAAAATAATTTTTGTTTATTTTTTAAGTACATACATATATATTGTTATCGCGCCAACATAAATACATCATCTGTGAAAATTCCAAGTGTATAGCTATCCATAGTTCATGGGCCAGCCTGGTGACAGAAGCTAGTCGTGTTTTTTAATTATTACTCATTTTAATTTCTTCAACCCCACTGCTCGGCTCCTATTGCTCGCAGCGTGATGCCTATATAACCTATAGGTGCCTATAGCCTACCTCAATAAATGGACTATCCAACACAATTTTTTTTTTCTACGCGAGCAGTAGTTACTAAGTTTTATATTGGGTACAGCTTGGCCAGAACGGATTATAATAATAATAAAGCGCGAAGACAGTGGCGACTTCCGGTTTTCTACAGTTTTATGTCAAGCTGTAGGCCTAAGTATTTATTTGTGGGCACTGAGAAGATCATACAAAAGTGCATACGGTGTACACAGCAATTTATTCTTATTATTTTACTATGATACCGGTACTCAGCAGCTATTTTGACGGCACTAAATCTATTATCAATAAATATAATATTCATGTCAGGAGAAAAAAAAACTTTCGCTGTCTGTATTGATTGAAATGCACAAAAACCGGTAACGCTGCGACAACAACCGGTAAACAAAGCACTATTTACGTGCGGGTACTGCAGTAACCGGAATCAGAGCTTGTTTTAGCTTTAGCTTACACTCGTACACGTTGTTTTCAAAACAAAATAACATTGCTGCCTGCGCCACGAAGGCATGAAAATAGACGTACGTAAGGGACCTATTTAATTTGCAGTAGGTAAGTATATTTAAAAAGCTTTACGCCCTTTCTTATTACCTATGTCCTAAATATTGTTAAATCTTCTTGCAAAGCCGATTTATTCTGTGTCAAGTCACGGCTCATTATTTATCACAAATCTAAGATCCAAATAAAAATGGCTCTCTGAAAAGTATAACTATAAATACCTAAGTAACTCTCGAACGACATCACATAGGTTTTTTTAGAAGAAAGTCAGCCGGGACGGGGCGCTTGACAATATTGTTAGATTTTTTTATTAACTATAGACTCTAAAACTTACGACTCTAATTTAATGTCACCACTGCGCGAGTACTCATGGGTAACTATTTGTCTCAAAAACACCAAACGTGTTTTCTTCTCCATTACTGTTCTATCCACATAAGTACGTAGAAAGTGTTGCAATCTCGTGTGAATGTTAAATATACTTAACACCATGTGTGTTACAATGGCGCGAATGTGCTATGGATCGGTGAAAACTAAATAATAGCTTTTCTTAAACTTTCCCGCTGTGGAAAGTTAAAAGTTATTTGCGTTTGTGGTGGTTGGCTGTATGGGAACAGGTTAAAAGTGCACAGCATTTTATATTCTGCAATATTTACTACAGTTCTGTTGTCTGCCATGATACCATTATGTTCAATGCATATACTGTTTTGTGTTCTGTAAATGTTTAATTAAGGAGGCGACTTTCTAGGGTTCTAAACTAGAAAGTAGCAAACTTACCTGCGCCCTCTGTCGTCGGTCTGCGGGTTGTGTGTGTCTCATGATCCGTATTAGGCATGGACCTAAAAAAAAAGGCGGACGGAACTTCACTAAGAAAAGATTGAAGCACCACAATGGCGACGGCCTTTATATGTGTGAGTTTGTATAGGGATGCCAGATGAAGGAAAAAATTACCCATTTTTAAACAATATTTAATTAAGATCTCCATTGAACTTAAGTTTAATTATTTTTTTTTTGTGACGGATACCTATTTTTAAAATAAAGGTAAAATAATTTAAGCATATTGGTTATTAAAATATTTACAACTCGTTTAATGTTAATAAAGTATTGCAATCCCTTTTGGTGATTCAAATTTTGTAGACTTGTCTTTTACTATCGACACATCTAGAAATCCCTTCTAATTTACTTAAGTGGTTAAAACGAATGTTTAAGTATTTTTCGGCTATAAATATTTAATTAAAGCTATTTTATATTTAAATAATTCAACTTAAAATATACCTTAATTAAACTATATAAATATAATATTACTAGCTGACCCGTGCCCACTTCGTTGGGCATTAATATTTTAACTTGTGATGAAATTATGAGTGTGGTTTGGTTAATACTTAGTGCTTTTTTATTATGTGGTAAGGTCATCAAATGAGTCCTCCCGCCCTGAGTGGGGCGGAAGGGACTGTCAGACTCTTACTAACTAAAATCCACCCGTGTTTCTTCCTATGCCCTTTACGTTCCGGGGCCACGGTGTCCTGGGTTAAGAAAAAACCCGCGACCCCAGCAGGCATTTGGCGCGAAACACGACGCGCCACCGACCCGGGCTTGGTCCTTAGTCGGACGGCGAGCTACCCATTACTCACCGTCCGCAAGCCCGCTCCGCCGCTGTGCCCTCTGCTAATCAAAGGGACACGCGTTGGAGCTTCCACACGACAGGCTATTTGCATACGGGCAAAGAGACCCCTTAAGCACACAGTGCCTAAGGAAGAGTTTTTGCCCGCATCCCAGGGTGCACCGGCCCGAAAAACTGGTCTTCTCCCCGGACGGAACTCCAGCCCACGGGCACACGTGGAGGTTTCCTGACATAGCACCCCAGTACTTAGTGCTATGATTTTTTTTTCCTGTCTGCCAACAGGAGGGTTTTGTTCATACGTAATTGCACAACGCCATCTGTAGGTAAATAGATAAAACGTGCGTACAAAGCGTGTTCTAACGCGGTTCGTGAATGGACGGCGGCATTTTGCGATTTAGTAATTTTATGTTATCTTCGAAACTATTTAACCAATTGACATACTTTTTTGTGAAAATCATATCTCTATGATGTTATTGTGATCATAATAATATATAATATTTTTTTCGATAAGGTTTAGTGTTTTGTTGTGTAAAAAATCGTCCAAAGGCAAGTACATCGAAAAAAACTTTTTTTAACTCATAAAAGCTGCTATATCTGCTAAAATATAAAAGATAAAAATATGGCTTCGCGGACTTTATTGTAGAACTATTCAAAGCGGACATTTTTGCCATACATTGTTTTCAATTAATATGTGTTATTAATTAATTATTATTATTATTCAATTATTATTATTATTTAATTATATACAACTGTTAAGGCAGCGCATGCTAATAACTGTGTTGGAAGAGCCATTTTTTTCCGCCCGGCTTGATAAAAATTGAGATATTTCGGCTAATATGCATGATATCTTTATAATTTATAGCCTATAGCACTCACGGATAATGTAGCTTTCTACCAATGAAACAATTTTTAAAATCGGTTCATTACTTCCGGAGATTACCCCCTACATACAAACTTACAAACAAATGTTACCTCTTTATAATATTAGTATAGACTAAATTAAAATAAAACTAAACTATTAAAGAGCATCGAAAAATTCATCCTCAACGCTGTCAGCTGGTAAAGCTATTTTATGTTCCATTCCTACGCGTCTACATTCCTATTCCATGCCTACACTCCCTTATTATTTTAATACAATCATTTTTCCATGCATCATTTGCCGTGGGGAAATCTGTAAAAATAAAGAAGAATACAATAACGATAAATAGTAACATAAAATATAAATCTCCCAATTTTAAAATAATTTGAACCATGAAATAGTTGCAACACTGATGGATTTCAAGATGTTTATTAAATTTATTGACGTAAAATCGAGAAATAAGCTTCAAATTGACATGCTTAACTATGAAAAGTGATCCCCTGGCTTTTTTAATTGAACTACTATGGTTTAGACAACTTTTTGCAACACATGACCGCATACTTTGATTTTTATTAGACAAAATAACGCCGAATAATACGCGAGCGTCGTTCGAAGCGTAATGGCCGACGGCTGACTTACTATGGTGTGAATGTGTGTGTGCTGGCGTGTGTGGACAAGCGCACTGACTTACTATGGGTGCTTCACTTGTTTCTTAGTGAAGTTCCGTCCGCCTTTTTTTTTAGGTCCATGGTATTAGGTACCTACAGCTTGGCCAGAACGGGTTGAAACGGAACTAAAATTTTTATTTCTGACAGCGTTTTAAAATCTTTGATATTTGATGTAAACAAAGACCGCAGGTTTGTTAGATTTATTATTGTGCCATAAAATTAACGTAATAAGTGAAAAAAGAAAAAAAACCATTCAAAGTGCTGGTAGCGCGAAGACAGTGGCGACTTCCGGTTTTCTACATTTTTATGTCAAGCTGTAGTCACTTGTAATAGACAGTTGAAATCACAGAATGTGCATTTCTGGCTGTTATAACAACAATCAATAAAAAAAACACATCGGTTTTTCAAATAAAAGCTAAGTTAAACTTCAATATTTTTGTAATTCAATGGAACAGTAATAATTTTATTAATCATCATCGTCGTCGTTTTTGTGTCGTTTTCCACATGGTCCATCTCCCTTCGTTTTGGGTATTATCAATTCTTCTGGGGGATCAAACAACTTTCCTGTTTCTAAAAGTTTAACAGTTTCTCTTTCTTCTTTCGCAATACGCGCTTTCAAAATAGCATGTTCCCTGTCACGAATTATCTTCCTTTTTCTTTCTTCCTCCCGCCATACTTCTTCCATGGCCTCGTATTTTCTTTGTTTTATTCCCCCATAAATAATTCCTGCAAAGAGGAAAACAAACCTTGCACCCCTTATTATTGGGGATACTGGATGTGGTTTACCAAATGGTAAATAATCCATTACAAAACCAACTTAACAAAGTACTCGTAATCTGAGAAATAGGTACTGTTTATTTACACAAAAATATATTTACGTCATTTTGAAGTCTGTTTTGATTGTTGTTTACAACATGCCAAGAAGCCGCATTAAAAATACAAATTGTTCAAAAAGGTTCTTCACCTGTATTTCTAAACATTTGACAAAGTAGTGTTGCAGGTATTTGAGACATCCCAATCGAGTTGATACTAGGTCAAGTGCACATGGCACTGAAATTATTATTTATTTTTCATTGGAATAACATTTGTATCAGTAGGAAGGCCAGTGGCCGAATGAGCATGCTAAGAATACCGCTTGTCTCTAGTGTGGCGACCACCAATTATAGCGGACTGGCGTGAGGCCAGCGGTCGACAGCGTCGCGTGGTCAACAGGAACAAACGTTTATCGATTCAAATCAATCACTGGGTCAATCTTCAATTTTTGAACTTCCGTTGAGGATAATGACACCCGATACTTTTACTGCTAGTGCAACCATCCATTGACAAAAAACAAAAATATATATTATTTTAATTACGTTTAACTAAAATGAAATTAAAATAATTTGTATTTTTGTTTTTTGTCAATGGATGGTTGCGCTAGCAGTAAAAATATCGGGCGTCATTGTCCTCAACGGAAGTTCAAAAATTGAAGATTGGCCCCACTACATAGTCTGTCTACCTATGTAGATGCAATAATGCATATTGCCATTACATAAACTTAGCGTTTACTTATTAGGTACACCAGTAATGTGTAATTAGTGTTCAATTAAATTAAATTCACTGGCGTTACATTTCCACTTTCTCGCGTTTTTGCAGGAGGTATACATAAGATCATGCATAAGATATACCTAACATACAGCGCTAATTGCATTGTATGCTTACTAACAACTACAAATTAACGCACTGAATGGGCCTATTGTTTTCAGAACGATCTATGATGATAGATAGGAACGCCTTCCGGGATTGTGAAAACATGCTAAGATGCATAGGTACAAAAATTTAATCAAGTAGATTTAATTTATGACTCATGAGTCAGGTAATCAAAAAATGAATTTAAGGTAATTAGGTCAATAGAGGTATAACTGACTAGATTGATTTTACATTATTAGAATTCGCAATTTTGGGGAAAAGTTCTTCATAGTAAATTTTCATGACAGACCAGTAAATTGGTTTATAATGCTTATTACGACATAACAAGATCTAGTTACTAACCTACCATTTAGTAATTTAGTTAGTATAAAACTTGCGCCAAAAGACCTCGAGATAACAGTCTCTAATGGTATTTTGACAACGTGACGTTGAATATGTTTTATTGTTGCGCCTACGCATGATTGAATAGGTACTTTCTATTTTAAAACGTGAGTTTTGAGACCTTAACCCTAAAATGATTCTATCAAAACAAAACAGTTTCTATAATGATGCTTCAAGATTATATTTCAAAGAATAGTTTCGTGACAGTAAATTTAACAATATGGACATGAGTCACGCTTTATTGTTATCTTGTTCGACTTTTAAACATGGCCTTTGTATCTACTACATTTGATGAACCTGACCAAAATAGAGCAAAGATCCAGTCAAACCAACAGTGATCACAATGGTGCCTATAAACCATTAATTATTTGGCCACAGGAGCTTCAATACAATTTGTAATCACTTACAAATTGTATTGAAGCTCCTCGCCTAAGTTCTGTTGGTATCCAGCAGGTGCATAAGTATTTTTGTATATTTCGTAGCTAAAATAAAGTGGTATTGTAATTATAGACAGAACTAATTTACACCGATGATGCCAGACACCGACATCGAGTCGGTTGTTTGTACAAGTTGACCTTGATTTTATCAGTTTCCAATGTAGTGTGCATAATCAAAATAATAAAATGGACAACAACTAGTTCAGCCGTACATAATAATGCAGTTGCCGCAACGTGCGCTATAATTACAAAGGTCGCGGGTTCAATAACTAGTGGGATAGGCTTGGTGTGGCGAGTACACTATGTGACGTAATCCTTCCATTATAGTTGAGAATATATTTAGCGCACTCGTCACTGAATAACTTTGTCCCATCACAGTTGTATGTTGTATGTACATACGGTTAAACAATCGATGTTGACTGTAAATAGCGATTTTGTCCACTTGTTTACAGATTCAGCTTGAGTATGATAATCATACGAGTCACAGTTGTACGCTAATAAGATTTCAAACATCGCCTCATTACATGTGACGAACTAACATTACATTTACCTTGTGTCGAATCGAACCTACGAGTATCTTTACACTACACCTAGATAAGTAAACTCCAATTGGTTCACTGGATGTAGGTAAGGCATCATTAGATGATGAACCGTTTCCAGTCAGTCAATTATGACATATCGAGTATTTGCACGTAGGTACCTACTTAGGTATACTTACTTAATTTAAATTATCTGTTGATAGGTATGCTGTATTTTTCAAAAAATCAATTGTTTACCTACTACGAAGCAGCACGATAACGTAGAAAATAACAATTAGATAAAGGTCATTTTCAGGCGTTTGGATCTGAGTTTGTTGATAATATACCTATATTATATGATGTAATGTATGATAAGTATGTTTAAAAAGCTTTCACTGTATGCCCTCTGTAGATTTACTTCTATAACAAATTTTGTTTCGGAGCTAATTAAGCACATTTAAGAAACGTCTAAACACTATTGTCTTTAATTTTTGTAAGTCAACACCAATCTGTTTCTTAAAAATTTTCAAAACAATTTTATATATTTTTAATAGTTTCGAAATAATGTAGTTTTAAACTAAAACATTTGTACAGGGTAAGGATTTAACTGAAGTGCTGCTGTAGGTATATGATTAATTCTTCATTTAGATGAAGCTTCCTAATAATTGGTATTATTATTTTGTATTTAGCGCTTTGATAAGAAACCGGTATCGAATCGAATAATTTTTATTTTCTCCTTCCATCAATCCCTTCCCTATGACTGGTACTGAGTTTTTCCGTCTCTTTCAAACCTCAATGAATAGCAGCAACAATTACTTAGTTTCATCTCGCTCTAACTTAAACTTCTTTACTTTTTTTTAGTGTAAAATTGTCATTCGAAGAGGGCGCTTGTGACGTTGGCTGTATTTAGCGTTGTTACTAAAAAGTTTTATTTACTTTTAAAATGTAAGAAAATGCAAAATTTAATAATATTACTATGAAAACAATTACTATTTAAACTCTCTGATAAAGTTTGTGCCGTGTACTGTGTTTAAAATGTCGTCATTCATTAATTTGTGGGTGTGGTGAACGCCGAAAGTGTCTTGTCAAATATTGATATTTTATCTTCAATTTCTCTGTTTAATTGTGTTTCTTACGTAATTCGGCCGATAATGTTTTTCATGGTCGCGTTTTAGTGCAGTCTATATGGTAAAGTAACCTCAAAAAGTGGAAAACATAGTTTGTTAAAAGCAGTGTTTTTGGTGTTTTTAGAAATCGTCATCGACGAAGACTACGACGATGACGACGCCTGCGAAGCTGTACGGACGAGAGCTGTCCACCTACGACGAGGTGGACGTCGACGAGCTGCTAGCCAAGCTGTCGCAGGAAGAACTTACCATGCTGGCCAAGGAGGTTGATCCAGATGTGAGTAAACTCTTCATTTAAACAGTCTGTTTGGTCAAGAACATTTTTGCATTTGTTGTATGGTCTAGTTAGGAAAAACAGCCCTATCACAAAGTCCAAAAGTGATTATAAACCTTTACACACTAAGAAAACAAACTGATTAAAGACAAACCTTATCTTTAACAGTCAATGAACTTTACCACCTGTTCTAATTAGATAATTAATTGCACCATCACACCTTGGTTTTGGCTTGCCATTCTTGCCAAGTGATTCCTCATTATTTTTCAGAACAAAATAGGTATGTTTCTCATATAATTTTCTACCCACATTCACAATCTGTTAACATCATCAGCCAAGTCAATTGATATTGAAGGCCATACTGTATAATGTTGTGGATAATGCCACTAACATTCACACAAATTACATGCCTCATTGTTGAACCAAAGACTTCTCACAACTCACCTTGGAGGTTTTATCTCAAGTGTTTACCTTGAAAAAATATTTGTTTGTTTATGGCTGGATAAAGTGGAATGTTTTCATTTTTTAAAAAATATGAATGGATATCCTAAAGTTTGGCAGGGTTCCAACTATGTGGTGAACTATGTCCTGACAGATTATTTCCTGTTTATATTTTTGTCAAATATTTTCATAAACCTTCATTCATTGATTAAATTAACAATGTGTTGCTAACTCTGCCCCTAACACAACCTACTGACCCTTCGTGATTTTCAGATTTCAAAAGAACTTTACCTTCATAAAGGTGTACCTATAAGAAGTTAAAGTTCTTTTGAATCTGTCTTAAAATTATTTTTAATGTGTCTGTAACACTGACATAGTAAAAATATGTTAATCAAGTGAAATGAAAAGTTATAAATATTCAAATTAGACTGAATATCAACACTTTTTGAAAATAATACATTGCTTCACCCAAGCGTCCACCACTCAACCACTTCCCAACATTGAAACTGGAAAAAAGTAAAGCCTCATTAAACGTTGAAAGAAATTGAATGCAGGTTACATGCAAGATTTACTACATAATGGGATTTTTTGGTCAACTCAATTCATTGTCCATTACTAGTATGCAATGTAGTCAAAGTTCAGAATACAGCAAAAAAAAAATATGGCAGCAGGATATGCATCTTTACGAGACAAGTTCCTAGCAACACCTCTATGTACCTATATGATAAGTTAAAAGAACTGTGTCCTATACAAAAGCAATGTTTCAAATTATAGTGTATAGTGAGTAAAGCATCATTAAGTTATTTCAATTACCTGTTCTTAATTATTTTAAATAGCTATCAGTTTGTCTCGCTTTGCTGCATTTGACCGTGCTTTGCATATATTTGCATATGCAAATTCATATTTTATTGTTTTTATTTTTCGTCATTTTCGTATGATATGCTTCTAATTTGTAAATTATTCTATTTTTCTCCCTGAAAAAGGGATTTTGTGTGTCCCGAAACTTACAGCTTGTACAATGTGTTGCAATGTAAAATTAACTTAGTTTGACTAAAAGTAAAAGCACTATTATAATATGGGTTAGCTGATCCATATTATAATAGTGCTTGATTATGCTAGAGTCAATAGCAAACCTATTTGAAAAAATAAATGAAAATCCTTTTAATAAAAATAAAAAAAAACCACTCTTGCTATGTATCTTATGTTTATATTGCTTGTCTATTCTTTTACTAACAGGTACCATTAAAGTTTGCTAAAATAGAAAATAAATCTTGAAACAGATTTGAAAAAGAGTTTCTAATGGCAGATTGGGGGTCTGTTAACCCCCAACCTGCCTTTTCCCAATTGAACATAGACTATCTTTTGTGATAAAGTTGAATTTCTATTTAAGAATTTTGAGAGATTGCAGTAGCTTGATCAACCAGCAAGTCTGTAATTAATAGTATGGGGCACCTTAAAATGTGATCAGTGATTTTCTCAATACTTAATAGAGTTTTTCTTCATGTTCGAGAGGCTACCACTGCTTATCCCACTCATAAAACCTCATCAGATGTCCATGTGTGATTATGGTACAACTCCCAAACATTCTAATAATTATCCCTTGAGAGAAAATTGGCCAGGTACCTAAATCTGTCATTGGTCCCAGGGCTATAATAAGCTTTAAAAATAGCAATACTTAATCATTCACCTCAAAATCATATCAAACTTCAAAAATCATGCCATTGTTTAATCAAATGTACAAAAGAATTATCAAAACTAGTTTATCAAATAGGTATAATCGTTTAATACCAGCAAAATTAAGAACAAGGTAGTATATTATTATTGGTTTACTTTTATAAGAGGTGACATTATTGAAAACAGATTATGATATGGAAGTTATCATTATAACTAAACAGGGCAGGTCTTGCTATCAGTAAATTGATAAACAAATATCATTAAATAGCTTTTTACCTGCACATTGAATAAAAACATGATTCATTTTTGTGTAATAATAATTTTGATTTATAAATAATGAGCAGTCTATTATCTTTTCATATTTTTATCCTATACTAACTATTGTCCATGGTTTTGTCTGCATTGTGATTGAGACAAAATTTCTAGTCTTTATTTTTTTTTATATGGTTTATCCTACACTCTAAGTGGAGCAGATGGGACTATCAGACATGACCTGAAGAAAACCCAGCATGTTTATTTTGTCCTATGGTTATAGACTTTCCCCAATCCTAATTTAATTCCAATTGTTCAGCTGTTAACATTTGAGAAGGCCAACAGACAAAGAGACAGACATACATACATGTATCCATATAACAAACATATTAATCTTATTATGATGAGACCTTTTAATATCACATTCACTATTCAGCATTGACTTTTAACATTTTCCTATGTTCATTATTGTTTGTGAAATACTCGTAAATTGCATGAATGCATGCATTCATATAAATATTAAGCATTAATTATTTTTAACACATAAACTTGCAACCTCCTTGTAATATTTTTGCTAATAAAATTCAAATAACAATGACCATCACTTTCTAATTCTTGATTGTCACTAGAACATAAGATGCAACTCATAACTATAATAATTTAAATATTTCTTTTATAAAAACCTTTTTGGGCCATTTATAAAAGAAAAGAAATTAAGTATCGAAAAAAAAAGCCAGAATATCATTTATTTTGAAAAGAAAACCAGATTTCCACTGGTTTCCAAGTGTCATCAAAACTGCAAGTTCATGTTGCATGTGTTTGCGATAAGTGTTTTTCGCATGACATGAGTGAGACAGAGAAAACTAGAAAAAAAAATTGTGGTCATACCATAATGCTAGCTATAAAATTTACAAAAAAAAAAAAAAAAACTCTCATATATCTTAGTCAATTAATATTTAATAAAACCTCTATACACATTCCAGGACAATTTCCTGCCCCCAGACCAGCGTAACAACTATGATTGTGACAAGGGTCCTACGGGGCCCCTGAACCGCAAGAAGCTGATAGAACACATTAACAAACAAGCCCTAGAGACGCCAGACCGGCCTGAGATCAAGCCCTACGTCGCTGGTGTTGTTCGTGGAAAGAAGGTATGTAGTTTATTTTCCTTCATCTATATTTCTATAATATCTGCAATCAGTCTTATGTTCCTTAAACAGATGTAGGAAGTGACATTTGGCAGTTAGTTTTCTCTCCAACGAGAGCACCTACTTATAGGTGTAACATGTATTTATGCTATTCAAGAGGGCACAGACAAAATGTTTTTTCTTCTGAGACGTGCGTGTGCGTCTTGTCAACCGTGCGTCAAGTTCATTTGGATTCACCAGCTTTTCCATGTATGTTTTGGTTATGGTCGAGATTTCGTCTTTCACAAAGTTCATGTGTAGAGAAGGTTGTGTATTTCACTATTTGTAATGAACCAAGGCCCATTGTATATAGTTCTCAGAATCACATAATTATGAATGAGAATTGTAGATAGTATTTCATAATGGAAAAGTTATGCCTGTAATAATTGAAATCGTAGGCAGAGGTTTCACGCCGCAATTGCAGCGGTAGGACCCCTCTTTGTGGAGTGGCTGGAGAGGCCTCACGGCATCGTCACCTTCCGTATGACGCTTGTCCTCACCGGACACGGAAGTTTCCACAGTTTCCCGTATTTGATTGCGCGGAAAGAATAGCTTGAGTGTCACCACGTATATTTTGCCAGTTATGTTTAAAACCCATGTTATAAGAGGCAGGCCTATTGTCATTGTGAGAGATAATTATGAGTGTAATTACTGTCTCACAAGATAATCAAGTCCCAATTGAACCGGTTTTAATGAAACTTCATACAAATAGGCAAGACACACAGGTCTTAAAATTATAAGAGAACATTTTTTAGAAAAAAATTGTTTCAACTAAATTAAACTTTTCATACAAACAGAGATTTCTAAAAGAAGACATTTTTAAATCTTCCGTTTCATTAAAATTGATCCTGTCATTTTGAAAAACTACAAGGTAAAGACGAAAACAATAATGAGTAAAACGTTTTTGTTAATTTTGCTCTTCACACCCAGAAAACAGAGTTCAAAATCAAGGCAACAAACCAGTTCAAGTTATAATTGAATTAATTAGTAATGAATCACTACAGCTAGACTGTACTATGATAGACGAGACCGACGGAAGGCACGTAGGCGTGGGTTGAGGTTCCGTAGTGCAAGGTCTATTTACATATTGATAAGAGTAAGTGATTAGTGAATTAATTAGTTATTATGGTGCTATGGCGCAATATTAGTATATTGCACCAGGCGTAGCATGGCGCCGTAGAAAGGGGTTTTGTCGACGCAAGAATAGACAAAATGACAGAACGTAAAAATAATTTTAGCGTTTTAAGTATGGTAATGTAAAAAATATGGAAAATAAACGTTCTTTTCTTCAATAGTGTAAGGATGGTGTCATATTTGTGCAAAAAACAGTCGATTTGTGTAGAAATAACGATGAAATAACTTTGTCTTTTCTTGGTAGAATAGAGATAGAATCGCCATGCTACGCGTGCAGCACTATTATTAATACAGAATTTTTTTCTAAATTTATTATAGTCTCGGGACTATTTAAATAGGTAACCGTGACCTAGAATGTAAAGGGCAATTGAAGGAACACAGTGGATTTTAAATCAGCCTGACAGCCCTGTCCGACAGCATTTGATGCTGTTTAAAACCTATAATTTGTTAGATAGAAGCGATTACATTACATTGATTATTCACAAGAAAGCCATCCAAGGACTTCATCATCTGCCGGTCGTCCCAACCTCCACCGTCCCTGTCCCTAATCGCCCATTCGTGCCCAATGTCTAGATTAGTCACCACATCTGCGACTCCCAGCCTTTTCCCAACTATATTGGGGTCGGCTTCCAGTCGAACCAGATGCAGCTGAATATCAGTATTTTACGTGGAGCGACTGCCTATCGGACCTCCACAACTCGGTAACTGGATAATACGATACTCCATGGTAAGACTGGTTGTCAGACTAGAGCTTCTGACTAACAGTAACAAATGTCAAAGATCTCCAAATGACAGCCGGGACCAACGGCTTTCATGGAGGAAACTCGGTCACCCATCCGCAGACCAACCTCGGCAAGCGCGGCTTAACCCGGAAGATCGGCCTGTGCGGCTGTGATTATAATAATAATAATAATATTTCACAACTATCACACAAGGCCATCTAGTCCCAAGCTAAGCAGAGCTTGTGTTATGGGTACTAGACAACTGATAAACATACTTGTATATTTCTAAATACATACGTATTATAGATAAATTACACCCAGACACAGAACAAATGATCGTGCTCATCACACAAACATTTGTCCTGGGTGGGAATCGAACCCACGACCTCCGGCATAGCAGTCAGGGTCACTAACCACTAGACCAACAGGCCAGTCCAGTCCAGGCCAATTATTTAGCAACGAGCTCTTCTAATTTATAAATACTGACATGGTTTTAAAAACGTTCTCGAGTGGCGACCACGGACCGGAAAACGCAGCGTAGGCAGGCCTCCCACTAGGTGGACCGACGACATCGTGAGGGTCGCGGGCAGCCGATGGATGCAAGTGGCGAATTGTCGTTCGGCGTGGCGGTCTAAGGGGGAGGCCTATGTTCAGCAGTGGACGTCCTCCAGCTGATGATGATGATGAACATGGTTTTGTTAATGTTTCCAGTGGATCCCGCCGCCGGTGCCGGAGAAGCAGCGCGACGCGGACGAACAAATCTCCATCGACCTCGGGGACGAGTACGAGCAGGCGCTCACTGATGCCTCGCAGGAGGAGATCATTGACCTGGCTGGTATGTCTCCACTTCTTCTTCATTCTCTATTCACGGCTGGTGCAGTGGCTGAAGGGATCGACTGCTGCGCAGCGTGTTGTGGGTTCGATCCCCGTACGCAACAAATATTTGTATGATCTGCAAGTATTTATTCCGGGTCTGAATGTTTGTGAGTTTCTAGATTTGTAAATGTACCCAAGATCAGTGTTGCCAACTGCTATTGTAAGAAATGCGCTAAACAAAACCTAAAATGCTAGGTTTGTGTTAATTTTGATAAAAGGGCACCAAAAAATAAAACCAATTAAAATATTTAAAAAAATTTAAAGTTATTATTGAAAATATTGTTATTACAAAAATATATCGTCGTGCGAATCGAGAGTTGGAATCATGGTCTGAATTTAGAGTTGCTGAGGTGGCTGGTTGAGAAGTTGAGGGCCCAGGAGTTGATTGTTGGAGTTTAAACATAAACGTTTCTTTCGAACCGACTTTTTCAAGAACTTCCTTCGAAATATCGTAATTGTAGCTAGTTTTATTTGCCGCTTGTAGCCCAGTTATACGACCATTTTCATAAAAACTAATAATTAGAGGTGCGTTCTGAAATTTAACTGTGTTTCAGAACGCGCCATTGATTGGTTTTGTGATAAATTGCGGACTTTTAAAAATGCACTAGCTAACGCACTAGGCATTGTTGATCTAGTGCCGAAAGCACTAAGTTGGCAACATAGCCCAGGATACAGGAAGAAATTCTCAGTGTAGGGTGACATTCTTTTTTTTTTTAAACTTCTCAAGAAGATGATTTTTCATCATTCGACGGCATGTTTTTTGTGAGTTTAAATAATAAAAACATTTAACACACGCACCAGAAATTAGTAATCTGTGAGTATTCTTAAAAAAAAAACAAAAAGGCTCGAGCTTAAAATTTTAAAACGCTTGCCTAGAATTACTCTTGACTTTATCTTTCCTTAAGAGTAAACAACCTACCCTCTACGTTATTTTCAAACCCAGAAAAGCATTGAAATATCATAAGTTCAACACGTCATTACACCAAGATAGGGAAGCCATACTATTAGGTTACTAACTCGTACCTTTATACTTGAATCAGTCTAACCACGGCTTATCACAGTTCCCTGCATATAAAAGGCTTCCTCCATACCACTAAACCACTTTTATTTGGGACATAATCTATCCCAATCGGCTATAAATTATACTGGATTGTGGCTTATATAACAAGACTGAATTCTTAAGCCGCGTTAGAAGACATTTGTCTCGTGACTCTGTTGCTCGACACGAAATTTACGTGCACCGCGCGATGTCGCCCGAAGTCACTTGCAACATGTACGGGTCGCGGGACTTGTTGCAGTTGTGTGTGACGTGCAACTTTCAGCTGGGTCCACACGGCACAGACTTTAGTCTGCGCAGCGTGTCTGTAAAGACTTAAGTCGTTGTCAATGGGACGTGTGGGCGATATGAGTCGCACATACTTTTGTCCGTGCAACTACAACGTCTGCGCAGCGCAAGTCTGCACCATCTAGACCCAGCTTTAGTGTCCCTCGATAGATGCCCGAAAACGCAGGGATTTGCCATGTAAAAGTCTCTGCGACATGTCGTAGTGGAAACGCAGATTTATCCGTCTAAAAATACTCGTCCAATATTAACCTGCATTTGTTTTGGATACCAAACAACTAAATATTCGTAAATTCAAATATTGACGAAATATACTTAGGCAAAGTACGCCACAATATTCTGGCAGGCGTTACGAATACGAACTATTTACTTGCTAACCTAGTACCACATATTGTAATAATCTCTGCCGTCTAAATACCGCTGCTGACACGGTTACCGTCAAACGAGGCGCTCCTACGACAGATCTACGACACCTCTTATTATTTATGATAGCTGAAATCAGGAAATTTTCTTTTGTAATGGCAATTTGTACCACCCCGGTTCTCTGGCGATGAGCCAGCTTTGTCTTTAGTTCATTGCAACTAGTTAATGCGAACCAAAGAGTTTTTATATCTAAAGAGACGTCTATAAAACATTTATATTAAAAATTACATGATTTATTGCAAAAAAACCTGGAATTTTGTGGAAGAATGATGCATTTAATTCCGCTTGCTTTATTTTGTGAAAAACATTAGTTTATTTCTAGATTTTACTGGTGGCTGTAGGTATAATGGTGGCGGATAATTTACGTTTTCATATGAAACGTAAAATGATGATTTGTGGAACAAAGTATTGTCGTGTTGTCATAACAATTATCGCTAGAAATACATAGTTTTCACTGACATGCGAATGGTTTTAGGAAATGAGGCGCTTTCTTGATTTTTCACTTTCTAAGATAAATTAGTAATTGTATGCTACAATCACATTATATGCGCAACATAATATAGTTCGTTATCATAATTATGATATTTCATCATCAGATTGGTTGCCTTGTTTCATCCAACACTGGATATAATAGTCTGGTAACTAAGCAAAAGTATGAAATCACTTTTGGAATTGATCCGGGATAGCTTTTTAAATAATGGTGTAATTTGAATGAATTTGGTATCAATTTAAAGTTCAAAGAATGTCGGGGTCTCGGAACTATCTCATCAGGTAACCGTGACCCTGGAACGTAAAGGGTTATTGAAGGAACACCGTGGATTTTAGTCAGTACAAGTCTGATAGTCGCTCTCGCACCTCCCTTGGTAGGAGTTTGATGATTTTACCACGATAAAAAAAAAGGTTCGGTTACCCTGTTTTATAACCCTTAATTGAAGTTCAAAACAATAAACTTTGACGCTTGTCGGTCATAACTACGACGTAAAATTCATGATATCAAAATGAATAATAAATCATGTAAGTAATACATTTGGCTCGCCACAGTAACGTGCTAGATTTGACGAGTATAGTTGGCGCCGTCTTCACCTATATAATATGTCATTGGTCCACTTTATGATTACTAAAGAAACATTTTAAAACGTGATAATTATGATTGTACAATTGAACTAGCATCCTGCCCCTGCCACAGACCGTTAAAAAATTTACATAAAAGCCCATTTGTTTCTTGCTGATTACTGACAACTTACAAAAATACAAACACCCAGACACGAAAAACATATTTGTAGATATTAAAAATATTTGTGACATGCGGGAGTCAAACCCGTTTCTCGCAGAGTAACAGTCAATCGCTCAGCCATTGCATCAACTACCGTTCTTACAGAATTATTTGTGTAGTATTTATTCTCCCATCAAAAAAATACTATCCATCCTTGAAAATAATAATAATATCCCACAACCATCTAGTCCCAAGCTAAGCAGAGCTTGTGTTATGGGTACTAGACAACTGATAAACATACTTATATATTTCTAAATACAGACAAGTTATAGATAAATTACAAATGTGAAATGTGCTCAAATCCGCTCGTGTTTGTTTTCAGCTATCCTCGGCTTCCACTCGATGATGAACCAGGATCAGTACCACGCGTCGTTGCTCAACAAGGGCCAGCCCGTCGGACTCGGCTGGGACGGCATCACTAAGGCCACCAAAAATAAGGTACACTCTCGAAATCTTTGAAGATACAAACTGGCAAATTTGAAAAAACTACCCCTTTTTTTGAAAATTCGTTGATAAAGGAAGATCGAATTTGGTACAGTTTTTTTAATTTGTTATTTCTCTAAATTAATTAAAAAATACATTGAATGTCAAACATCGATTATGGAGTTCCCATTTAAAATATAAATTAATGGATTAAGGGCGGCCAACCCGTCTATCTTTTCATACAAACGCTCGTACGTGATTATGGCGTTGTAACAGATATTTCTTTCAAACTTTTGAACTAATAGGCATCTTGTGCACTATATCTAGGTTTCTATCAAAACGCGAAATCAAAATTTTAAGAAACAAGTTCAGTACAAACCTCCAAAAATCAGCTTTTTTGCACAAATTTTATGTGATGTTTGGGCGTTTATAATGTACTTATTAATTGTAACCGGAAAGAAATATTTGCATAGAAACCTTGCAATGTAATGGAGTTTCTAAATGCTAAATGCAAAATTTTTTTTTCATAATCTTATAAGGCTTACGAATAAACACGTATTTCTTGGAACAAGTTTTATGAAACTTCCGCACACTATTTTCCTTTTAATGTTGTCGCGTTCTCACTTGCGTGTTAGCTATGTGACGGTAAGAGGTAAGCAGGGGCCGAGTCGAGCGGGGACGGGTTGCTTCTTGTTTTGGATGAAACAACAAGCTTTTTGACCATGCTCGCGTTGTCGTTCGTCGGATGGGGAAGGGCCCTCTTAAGGGTTTATTACGCACCGGCAAGCGCAGCGTAGGACGTCCACCCACTAGGTGGGTAGACGATCTTATGAAGGCCACAGGATCACGCTGGATGCAGGCCGTTTACAACCGGTCCTACTGGAAGTCTACAGGGGAGGCCTATGTTCAGCAGTGGACGTCTTACGGCTGATATGATGATGGGTTTATTTTCGACGAATGAACGACCACTAGTATGTATCATGCCGCGTACACAACGGTCGGGTCCAAAGAACGTCTTCGTTGACCCTCCACACCAAGTTCGATCGAATTGTTCATTTATTTTGTTTACCGCCACGCTTCGGATCGCTGTCACAATCGAACGAACGATCGTCGACGATCTGTAAACTGTCCATAAAGGACCAACAAATGCCAGCAAGATTAATTCGTTGGCCGACTGTTTACGCGGCGTTAAAACATGTCTCTTTACAAGTTGTTTAATACTGTTGTGTGGTGTATTCTCAGGTGTACCCCATGGACCCCCCCAACGACACAGACCCCGACGACACGGTCACGAGGGTACAACAGAATGACCAGAAGCTCACTGATCTCAATTGGAATAATATTAAGGTGAGTCAATTTATAATTTTAGTAAGATAAGTAAGAATATTTAACCTGGAATTGGGTGTTTCAAACTGGAACTTATATGAAAAAGTTTAGTGTCTAATATCACAGATTTAAGGTCAATTTTAAGTTAAAGTTTAACGTCTCCCACCCAGGGCAGACTGGGAGGGACTGTCAGACTTGTACTGATTAAAATCCGCGGTGTCGTTCGTCGGTGTTCTTGCTACTACGGTGTAATGATGCAATTCTGACTTGAGTCGTCGTGACGAGCGTGTTTTGTTTTTCATCTACCTGTAGAAAAACGTAAGTTTTATGTCATTATGTCGTAGTGGTAAGGATGATTATCACTTGTAGTTGGAATCGGCCGCATCGTGTCTTAGGGAAGCTCCCTAACCCGTCCACTCACAAGGTGGACTGACGATCTGGTGAAGACCACAGGATCGCGCTGGTATGATGATGACGATGCACATATGGATTTAAACCTACTTTGTCTCCCTTCCCCAGAACATAAGCGACGAGAAATTCGAGAAGCTGTTCGAGGCGTTAAAGACCAACACTCACCTGGAGGTCCTCTCGCTGGTGAACGTAGGTCTGAACGACCGCACGGCAGCGCTGCTGGCGGACGCGCTGCGAGTGAACACAGCGCTGCGGGTCGTGAATGTAGAGACCAACTTCATCAGCCCCGGGGGCGTGCTACAGCTCGTGAAGGCGCTGCTTGATACTAACACTGTGGAGGAGTTCCGGGCTTCCAACCAGGTATGAATGTACACTGCCAGTGAACACAGCGCTGCGGGTCGTGAATGTGGAGACCAACTTCATCAGCCCCGGGGGCGTGCTACAGCTCGTGAAGGCGCTGCTTGATACTAACACTGTGGAGGAGTTCCGGGCTTCCAACCAGGTATGAATGTACACTGCCAGTGAACACAGCGCTGCGGGTCGTGAATGTGGAGACCAACTTCATCATTCTTTAAGTCAACAACAAAAAGATCAGCTGCAACTTGAAATGCTACTTAGTTACCCAACTGCAGTGCAAATACTCGAAAAATGAAATAGAAAGTCATGGTTCCTCATTTTCTTTGCTCTTTGCGTTAGCAGTAGTGCAAACGTGGAAGTTTTAGAAGAAATAGCTTCACCTTACCCTATCGATTAAACTACTCCACTAACCGACTTCAAAAAGAAGCATCAAGTCCTTTTTTCTAACATGTCATTTCCTTTCCCCAGCGGTCGCAAGTCCTGGGCAACAAGATCGAGATGGAGATCACGTCCCTCGTGGAACAGAACCCCACGCTGCTGCGACTGGGGCTGCACCTCGAGTACAGCGACGCGCGACACAGGATCGCCAGCCATCTGCAGAGGAACATCGACAGAAGTGAGTGCCAACTTACGACGGGGACTTATATGCTGCACAGATACTCTGGCTTCTCGTTTGAAAGAAAGAAAGAAAAAGTTTTATTGGACTTACACAGGACAGAAAAACAACATAAAATTCAAAACAAAGATGTAAAAATAAAAAAAAATAAAGAAAGAAAAGAGATTTATTGGGACACACAGGACAGAACAAACAATTACATGAATAAAAGCAACAGAGAAAAACAAAAATTAATTTAAGAAAAACAAACTTTTAAGGTACCTACAACAAAACATAAAACAATTTAGTCCTGTGCAAGGCCAAAAGGCTCCTACCTCAGCATGTGCTGCGACATTTAACTGTCACAGCGCTGGTTTTCTGGTAGGGCCCAAAAGAAACTACTTACAAATAAAGCAAATTAAGTAACCAATTTTGGTCCTGTACGAGGCCAAAAGGTTCTCAGCATGAGCTGTGACATTTAGAAAAAAAAAGGTTGCACTCCAGGAGTGCCGGTAGAAGTGAAAACTTTTTTGTTACTAATTTTTAATTTGAATGACGTCTTACTCATTTTCGATCAGGGTCACGTGACCCTGACGCGAGTTTTAAATTTTTTACCCATTACAGAAAAAGTGTACAACGCCGCTAAAGAAGTTTTCACTTCAAAAAAAGGCACAGCGTTGTTTTTCAGATAGGGCGCACATGACCGTGAAAAATGCTGTTAGGTAGTAAATGCTGGTACAAGGGACTCTCAAAATCAAATCATTTATTTCATGTAGACCAGTTCCAGGCACTTTTGAATTGTCAAAGAAAAGAAAATTAATTTAACTCTACATTTTGTGCTATAGTCCCAGTCACAAGACATAATAACTGTGAAAGGACCATAGATGAAAAATATCGTTTATTGAGATTATCGTTATTCTGGAATGTAAAGTGCATTTGAAGGAATTTGGTGGTTTTTACTCCGTATAAGTCTGATAATCCCTTCCTCTTTATCCAGGACCGGAGGACTCTTTCGACTTTACTACCTTAAAAAAAGGTAGTAAATACATGGTAGGCTGTTGGAATTTTAACCTTCTGCGCTGAGTTGAAGGTAGTCAAAAATCAGATGCGGAATGTTATAAAAATTCCTCAAGGGCACTCAAAATTCCTATCAACATTTCAAAGTTCTATCATAGATGTTGAATAAAGCGAATTTCAGTAGGCGAACGCTGAGATTAACGATATAGGGTAAACTTGTCAGAATTACACATGGAAGGCTATAGAAATGATAACGCATCGAAATAATATAGGTAATTAAAAATCCAAAGTGTTCTCCACGTAATATGAGCTTGTTTGTATCTTGAAAATGTGTACAATAATGAGCAACGTGTCCGATAAACGACGAAAAAACCAGTATCTGTGTAGTATATAATTCGTTCATAATAAGAAAATGGTGCAAAGAGGATTTGGTTTGCTTAGGATGAAAGGTTTATTTTCAAGCAATGTAATTTTATTTTTTCTTGGGAATAAGAACATATTTAGTGTAGAATGCAACGTAAAAAAAAGTTGATAACAATAATATATGTTTTGCCAATCTTCTTTACACCACTATCTAGCTATTAATTCAGTCTTATGAATATTATATTTCTTCTATATAAATAGAAGAAAATGTACTGCTATCCATGCATAGCTCATCGCAACTAAGATGTTATTTTAAGCTGAAAATTTAATAGTTTTATTACAGGTTCTTACGCATATTGTGAGATGATGACGTTGCATACATTTCAAATCGAAATAAATGTTGCCATGTTCAAAAAACACCTCGCATCTACTTTTAGCCCAGGAGGCACCAATCCTGAAAGCTCCGTGATCACGGATTCTAATATTTTTAATAAAAAATATAAGTTAACGTTTAGACGAACAAGATTTGCTTGGTCGGCGTGGATTTGATTGGCCGGAAATATTTTAATTAAATTTTTTTATTATTAAATTTCCATATTTTTTTTCCGTCATCACGGATTTTGATTAATCTTATATAGAATTGTGTGAAATATTCTGTTCAACAAGAAAAAATCCGGCCGGCCAATGATTTTTAGCCGGAAAGGTCACGCATACCTATTTGAATGGTGTGATAAGGGGTAAAATTTATCCATTATCACGGAATCCTTTTTTTTTTATTAATTCTCGCGTTTTAATGTCACATTTATGATTATCTTGGTATGCGTGCTTACAAACTGCCGAAAGTATCGCGCATACCAAATTTTAACTCTCCGCTTTTTAACGGTTTCTATATTTCTGTAAAGAGTGAGTGAGACAGATTTTTGGTTCAAGTCACCAGTTGCCTTTAGGTACTATTATATATTCTGTGTTCAAGTTGAAACCTTGTAAAGGAAAAATTAAAGCCTACAACCTCCTGTTAGAAAATGAAGAATATCAGAACATGTCCGAGCATTTGACAAATCCGGAAGACATAAATGATAAAGAAAAGACAGATTTAGTCCAAAGATTTACAAATGAAATGTATAACGTAAAAAATAATAATGTTAATGCGGCAAGATTTGAATTATTTTTAAAATTTTTTGCAAGTACAACCGACAAAGAAAAATTTTACAAAGGTATGATAAATTTCAATTCAAATAATATTCCACCATGCTGGAAAACTTTAACGCAAAAAATATTACGCACCATTTTTGTAAACGCAATGTGGCAAAATGCTACTGAACCCATTTGTACATTATATGATCCAACAGAATGTGGATGGCAAGTAAATGAATCCAGTAAACTCGAACCATTGTGGTACATTGGCCCATCAGCACCGTTAAAGGTTGAGGAAATATTAAGTTGCCAACAGAATGAGGAAGAAAACGAAGAATCAGAAGAAGAGAGAAATGATAATTTTGATGATAATGATGTAAATGATTATTAATTAATAAACTTGAATTGAACATATTTTTTGTATCAACCTTCATTTCTTATATAATCAACCCAAATGTACCCATGTATGAACCCTGTATTTCCTCTTTTCCATATTAATTAGTATAACAAATAGTTAAAAACTTGAAGAAGAGACCAGAGGTAGAAGAAAGACTAAAAGAAATGTCATCAAGTAAGTGAAATCTATAATAGTATGATCCTCACTCACACAATAAAATTTGGTATGCGCGATACTTTCGGCAGTTTGTAAGCACGCATACCAAGATAATCATAAATGTGACATTAAAACGCGTGAACTAAAAAAAAAAAAAAGGTTTCCGTGATAATGGATAAATTTTACCCCATAACACACCATTCAAATAGGTATGCGTGACCTTTCCGGCTAAAAATCATTGGTCGGCCGGATTTTTTCTTGTTGAACAGAATATTTCACACAATTCCATATAAGATTAATCAAAATCCGTGATGACGGAAAAAAATTATGGAAATTTAATAATAAAAAAATTTAATTAAAATATTTCCGGCCAATCAAATCCACGCCGACCAAGCAAATCTTGTTCGTCTAAACGTTAACTTATATTTTTTATTAAAAATATTAGAATCCGTGATCACGGAGCTTTCAGGATTGGTGCCTCCTCGCCTATTTATGGTCAATAAAAATGTAATCTTGCATAGAACTATCACTCTTAACGCTGAACGTTATAGATCACTATGGCGTGCAACGATCTCAAATATCACTATCATTTGGATGTAATCAACTGTAAAACATGTTTTGCTAGACAGACACATGCGGATATGTAATAGAGTAATAAACTATTGGCTATTTGTTCTACTAGACTTATGAATATATACAACATGTAACGTAATTAACGCACACCCTCAGACACCCCAATTAGAATATTATGTTATAATCATAATACATATATTGAATTTTTATTTAAAATGTAAATGCATTGTTATTAACTAAATTAGTTATTTTGCAGTAAGGTTTATTGAAGTGAAAACTTCTTTAGCGGCGTTGTACACTTTTTCTGTAATGGGTAAAAAATTTAAAACTCGCGTCAGGGTCACGTGACCCTGATCGAAAATGAGTAAGACGTCATTCAAATTAAAAATAAAACATAGTAACAAAAAAGTTTTCACTTCTACCGGCACTCCTGGAGTGCAACCTTTTTTTTTTTTATTATTTTGTATTGAATGAAGGAATTTGTATTAATTAATACAAATAAAATTGGTTGCACTTTTAAGTGTTGTTGCCTTGATTTATGGTTTATCTAAATTTTGTTTTGACTGTACAGGGGTAATGTGACTATAATTTCCGAAGTTTTAATTTATTTTTGAAAAAAAAAAATACCTTTATTAAAAATGATAGAAATCGATTCAGTAAACGATTCTGAACAAACTAATTTCAGGTTGTGCGTTAATTATGTTACAGATCAATCTATTTCAACTGAATAAAGAGATGGTTAAAACAAAATACATTGTTTTTATTGTATTTGTTTTGCTATTTTTTTTCAATGTTGGCTATTTATCTTACTTGTCATGAAAACTAGTAGCATTTCTGCAACAAGACATAATATTAGAAACTTTTTCAAGCCAATAGAACTAAAACAAATACTGCAGTGTCTGATCTAGCCGTACTTCAGCACAATATCTAACTCCCGCGGTATGCACAGATGGCGTGGCCCACACTACCGCCCGGCGCCGCCGCTATAACTCGTAAACATTCACATTTCGATTATAATCCTCAAATGTAATAGTCGTGGTGGTTGATCTAATTCCTGTTGGCTTTTGATCACTGATGTATAAATTAGTTACTTCTATCAAATATCTTTGGACGTGTCAGAATGTCAGAAATGTCATACAGCAATTTTTGTTAGTGTGACATTTCTGGCACCTTTGAATAAACAGAAAAAAAAATATTTTCCAATTATTTTGGAATTTGTTTTTCACTTTTTATTGTACTTGAAGCTACGTACAGTATGACAAATAAAGTTTTAAAGTATCCACTAAGAAAGTAATCAGAAAATGAATACCGATCCTTGTAACTTTTATAAACGGTCATTGGACGTCACCACCACTTATGCTTCTGTGTGGCATTTCTGGCACGTTTTTAAATATTCAGAAAAAATGTTTTTATATTAATTTTGTATTCGATTTTCTTGAAGCTACACATTATAAGACAAAAAGTAGTTTTAAAGTATCCGCTAAGATTTTATTATGAAAACTACATATAGATAAGTATCAGTGCCTACACTTAGTAGTCAACATACCACGACTAGTAACACACACTTCCACACCACGCCTACAAGAGCACGTATGGCGCATTTTGCGACCACCGCCCATCCTCAGCTTGTATTAACTGTCAGGATATAGAAACCAATGGAGAATATACATCTGTGCATAAAAACTGGAGAATATACATCTGTGCATAGAAACTATGATTGTGTCTAATTGTGAGTCAGCGATAAAGCTGCTGAAATCTGTAATGTTTCCTAAAAGATATTGATCAAGTTGTTTCAAGCGCTTCAAGCCGCTACACTGTACAAGTAGTTTTGAATATAAAATACAGTATTTTGTAACATTCAACTCGTGCAAATAAACAGTCAATCTCAGAATGTTATAATATTTCTAAATACGTGTATTATAGAATTGTATTCATATATTACGAAATCATTTTGATGTTAACTGTCATAAAGATCATAAATTGTACATTTGTGCTAAAACTTGAATCAGGGACAGAACATTGTACAAATATTCTTACCAAACATCACTTCGAGATATCGATTAGATTGAAAATGGTCCACTTAAAGGACTAAGTGCGGAAACCATAACCCCTAACATAGAACATAGAGATATCGATTACCCATTAGACACAAGCAACATCGATAAACAGAATCGATTATCGCAATCAGATTGCCGAGTGCTAAAGAAGGCTAGCGTGTCCCTGAGCGCGCGTCGCCCGCGCGGACGACCGCCCGCCGTCGGCATCGACAGCAGCTTCTTCAACATGACGCCGCCCAGCGCTGAAGCACTCACACCCACCAACGAAGCACCCAAACCGGTTATCCCCGAACCGGTAGATACCGAAACCTCTCTCACTGTCAAAGCTAAGGCCCAACCAGACGACGACAGACCTACCTCGATCACGATAGGCGATGGACCATTGCTACCCGATAAACCTATGCTAAATGTAGCACCTGTCGCTACTAACTTAGAAAAGCCTATTACTGAACTTGAGAAACCGGTAACTACCGAAATAGAACAACCGGTGACAACCGAGTCACAGCAGCCGGTAACTACCGAATCACAACAACCGGTAACTACCGAAACACCGCAAACTTTAGCTACTGGAACACAGCAACCGGTACCTACCGAAACAGAAAAACCGGTAACTACCGAAACAGATAAACCGGCAACTGCCGATGAAGTAAAACCGATACCTACCGAAGACCGTCTAGCCGGCGAGCCGGTAGCATCAGTAACAGAGGAAGGGAAATCAGAAGATAGTACAGATAAAATATCTCTGCCTACCGGTGAACAAGTGGACCGGTTTGTGAAGGCCGCCCCACCTGATGTTAACCCCAACCCGCACTCGTGAGTAGTGACGAACTGATTGCAACTCACACCACACCGCGTGTCCCCCTTATCTCTTATTTTTTGTAGATGTTTATACACAGTTTTATGTGAATTCGAACGATGTAACATACAAATTTTTATCAATAGTACACTTATACAGAAGGGGGGAATAATACCGTATCTGATGAACATAGATTTGCCTGGCGTACAGGTCTTATAACGACTGTATTTTTATGACAGCGTACCGATTTCTGTGTATCGTCAGATTCTCCTCTCTTCTGTATTTCGGTAGGAAATAAGTTTAAGTATATCTTGCGCATTGCACAACTGTACTTCATCGTAGAATTTGTATTTATCCTAGACTAGATTCAAGAACAAATTGTTTAAGAACACATTGAAATAATCAAACATAATCAAGAAAGTTTCATACTTGACTAAATGATTTTTTTTTTGTAATGTATAACTGAAAATTCTATGTTTTTTGCGTAAATCTTATATCATTTTTAATACAGAAGTACGAGTACTTTCAAATACTGTTAAAATTTCAAAGATTTTCTATATTTATTGGCGCAAAATTGTTCTAATTCACATGACGAGACATGAGACACAATGTGTGAAACAGTAGTTGAGAGATCTGTTGTTCAATTCCAGTACGGAAAGACCTAACGCTGCGACTCCAGTTCAGATTCTTTAACCAGTTGGCAAAGGGGGCGCGTAGCCAATAGGCGAGAGGTCAGGCCCACGGTACATTGTTGGCACGGCATTAACCACACTACGCTTTTGTTACAGCTTATTTATAATGCCGGCTAATTGAGTGAACACTTACACTTTACACGAACGTGCAGTTTTATCTTTGTCTCTTGTGATTGAAAAAAATCTTACTTAAATTCTAAAATCAATAAAAAAAACTTAGTTATTTTAGGCTTTCCGTAAAAATACGGTTCTAAATTGTAGATATTGATTCGAATCAGATTAAAATGAGGTAACAACCAAACTATTATATTTTGGACCTCTTACATGGCACAATAGATGTTTTGTAAATCAGTTACCTATGTATTTATTTAATTTAGATCTGTAATCATCCTTTTTCGTATAAAACTGCACGAAATAATATATCTTTAGTTGATATGACACAAATGGCTATTAAAAAAAAAAGCCACACGTGTCATATTCTAGTATAATAAATAATAATAATTTGTTTACTATTTTATAACTCTTAAATACTCTCTACATTAATTCCTTCAAATTTCTTTCCTTTAAAATACTCAATTAAAAAATGAAACTAATATATTTTGATGTGTTTTCTACTACAAACCTTAACAGTTAACAATTTAATTTCTAGCAGTGAGGGGAACGTAGAACAGACCGATAATTTAGAATGAAATGGCCGCAAAAATATTGGGTAATCTGTCATCTGTTTTGGCGCGAATGTAAATGGCCAATTACGATAGTGCCGTGCTATTTTTTCGGGTAATAACGGTTTTTCACAGCGCAAAGGCTTAGCTAATCCAGAATTATCGCTTAGTGAGCCTTCGTCGAAGCTATGGGGTCCCAGCTACGACAGGATAGTCATATACGTTTGTTTAGCATCTATTAACTGGAACCATAAACAAAAGAGATTTTTTTTCCTGAACTCAATGACACGCATGGTTGTGACTACTAACAATTGTATGCGGAATGAAGTTCTTACACTAAAATTCGTTGAAACGAAGACTGATGAGCATGGATTTGAATGTCCAATTTTGTATTTGTGTTCTGAAAACTGATTGATTGTTAATATATGTGTATCCTTTGTAATGATTTATTCTAAATGAACCTACTGCGTTACCGATGTTCGCTATACGAATATAGCCGCTCAAGTGGTCTAAAAATAAACTTTACTACCGTTTGAGTTCAACACTCATTGATCTGGTACAAATTGGATTGCATTTAGATTTGTTATTGCGGATTTTACTGCTTCTATTGAGATCTAACATCTATTAACTTCTGTAATACGTAACATGTAAGAACTTTAGGGTAATTCCATTTATCCTTAAAGACTAAATTCGAATGTCTCTTGAATCATTCTAAAAAGGCTCTATTTTTATAATTCCTTATGAATTTGAGTCTTCAAAACATACAATTCTTTAAAAAGGTCCCTATGTCCAAGTAAAGTCAAGCAATATTATCCCTTATGTTCTAAAACTCAAGTGTCAATGTAGCGAACATCGGTGATGTCCTATATGTGTATATAAATGTGTGACACGTGTCGGTGTGTATGCATTCCAGTACGCCAGCAGCGACGGAGCCAGAACAGCGCTTAGAGCCTTGAACTGTCGCATGTGGTAAGTTATATACTATCTTACTATAATTTGACGTCATTACATTAAAATATTGAGATCGTTTTCAACAGAAAATATATGAAGACTTGATAATTATATAATATTGCTGCAATTAATCCCTAACTTCCTTAATAATAAATTGTGAAGTAAAGTTATTCCATGAAAATATATGGTTAATCTCAAGATTACACTGCTTGTAACTTTAGTTATAATGGGTATAAAATTATTGAGGGTGAATTATCATTTAAGGCCGCTTATTCTGAAAGTTGGCAACGTCGCAAAAAGCTGTCGAATAATTACAAGTTTTAATTAATTTGGCAAATTTTCTGTACGAAAACAAGAAATAATCGCTCTGTAGTGCACTAAAAAATGATAAAGGAATGCAATTAAAACACTGAATTTGATGTTGTAACCGTTTCAGGTGTATAAAAGGCATTTGGAAAGCTTCCAAATGCTTTTTTTACATATAAAACTATATATTCGGTGTTATGATGTTAATTATTGAATTTGCTTATCAATTTTTTAGTGCACTACAAATCCATATTTCTTATTTTCATACAGTAACAATGACAAATTAATTAAAACTTGTTAATATTTGACAACCATTTGCGACGTTGCCAACTTTCGGAATTTACGTTCTTAAAGTACAGCCAGTGTCAATAAAGCCACTGGACGCGTTTAAACTGATCGCGTTTAGTACATTGACGAAATTCGTACCAATTGGCTATTTTCTGTACGGTTCACTTTTAACAATTTAAATGTAACTTTTTTACTCGTTTTGTTTCAAATATCTGTTGAAATTGACTCTTATCATGTCATTGGCATTTGCAAATTCATTATTTATTTGACATAACTTTTCAAAATTCAAATTAGACTTGAAATTAATGACGCTTTGTAATATATCCCTGTTTTCCCAGCTTGATATATTGCGGGTAATTTTAAATATTGTAGAAACCTTAGCAATATCTGAGGCAAAGTTAATTATAATTCTATCACAACTTAGGCCAAATATTTACTATTGCTTTGCTAAGTTTTTACCTACAAATATTTTACCCGTAATTGAAAAACCTATTATTTGCTATAAAAAGTTGAGCAGTGGATCGCTGGAAGGTCAGTTTATATTGTATTTGAAATATTTTATGCGAAATATGCATTTTGTGCATTTGTAAGCACATTTTCCGTACAGTATAGCATGTTTGCACCATTCCATGCATATTGTTCCCGTTTATGTACGTTTTTCCAATTGCCCTATAAATAAATTTAAATGAATATTACAGAGAAAATAATTTTGGAAATATAAACCCACTCATATAAAATGTGAAAAATTCCATGTAGGAAAAAACCAACGACCATATTTTTTAACATCCAATAACACACTCGTAGAAATGCTTCGCAATTTTTCTAATTCCATATAATAATAATTATATTTTTATAATAATCATAACTATGTATTTAGTATTTGAATTTTATCTAAATTACGTCTATTTATTGTATTCATTTCTTGTATCTTATATGTATTTAGTTTTTTTTTTTACCTCGCTTTGTAATAAAATTTGCTGTATTTATGTAAATCTGTTTATTGTAGTGTTTCTGAAATTGTAAAACAATCATGCTAAATTCACTTTTGTCACTATGCTATTCGCACACATATAATTTAAGGTTTTGTCGGCATAACATAAGTTTTGGTAAGAAATGGTAAGTATCAGAAAGGATTTGAAATAAAAACAATTATATATTTAAAAAAAACTGATTGTTTAGAAAAAAAAACTAAAATGATTAGATGCATTCTTCAGAAAAACAAGATTGATTTTTCTCAATTCATAACATACCTAACATTATTTTTCATTTTTCTACCAGGCCATTAAATAATAATAAATTACAGCCATCATAATATTTATGTGTTAAAAGGAGGTGAAGTGAAACAGAACGTATAACGCCATCCTTTTGACGCACTGGACCAAGTAGCGACATCTATACTTCCACGTACACAACAACTAAAGTGATATATTGAAGTTTTCCGCGTTTTACAATGTTCACAATTTATCTATTTATTAGAGTTTATTATCAATATCATAAACTGTTTCCTTGTAGCAGTATAGATGTCGCCACAGTCAGTTCAATATTGTAGCACAAAGCTCTAGTTACTAAAACTTTGTGCCTTTTATTACAGTCTAGTATCTCCTAACTCCTCATTTCCACATTCCAGGTGGTCGCATCCGCCGGCTGACCCAGTTCACTCGCAGCCGCAGCTACGTGGTCGGCTGGATCCCCTGAGCGACCCCCCCCCCACACCGCACGCGCTCGCTGGCAACGCACCATGTGCAACACGATACGGACCTTGTGATTGGGTATTTTGAAATGCTGGCCTACCATGGAGTAGTTCCAGTGAGAGAACGAGATGACGCATATACAGCTCTGTCTCTTTCACACACTGACACTACTTTGGCTTCAAGACGTAATGGTAGGTTTTTAATGATAGTTTTTCACTCTATGGTATTGAAGGCCTGCTTGCATTTGAAACCATCGACAATGTCAAGTGTGAAACGAATTTAGAACGTTTTCTATCTGTTGATTTTTTGAATTTGTTTAGCGCTGAATGTTTGGTGATTTCTGGTGCAAGCTTAATGGCTAGAAAATCTTTGTTACTGAAAATTCTTTGTCAACAAAATTTGGTCTTGTGACTTGGAAACTAGAAAAATATCTTTGTATAGAGCGACCGACTAATACGGCGAGTTTGTATGGAGAGTTATGTTTTTATGACCAATCGTCTTATACTGAGTTTTGTTCGTCTAAAAAAGTATGTTTAGTAATAATGATTTTCTAGACACAAAACCATGGAGTTCATTTGTTGGAAATGTGCAAGTATTTTTGCTAATTTGGCTGGAAAATTGTCGTGTAGTAAATTCAGAATTGTTCCTATGACTACGGTTCGTCGAAGTTATATTGTTGGTCCATTTCGCGAGTAGCAACTTAATATTATTCTTTGTGTAGTACACTAAGCTGGTGCTTCGATTTTAGACTTAATTATGACAATATTTACTTTTAAACTTGCTATTTATGAACCCTCTTCTAAGTCAGCTTTTTCAAGAACTTGTTAATATAAATAGATGCTTTAAACAAATATTCAAAATACGCAATCACAACGAATACGTACGTACGGACAGAAAAAAATGGTATATTTGACGACGAATGTTGTGTGCAGACAAGAATTGATATTTTATTTTAGTTTAAATTCGCGATAAACGGAATGATTTAAATCGACTAACACCACTAGTACGATGGCCGGCCCATCACTAGTTACAAGCAAATATTTCTGATAAAATCACAATTCTTGTGTTCAGTTTGAATGATGGACGTTTTACTATTAATTCTTACTATAGTGTGCTAATGAATTCGTATTAATTTTATTATGATATTAAATTGTAATATATTTTATAGATGTGCACATTCCATTAATGCGAAACATGCTTCTCTTATATTGACGCTTTTTAGTGTTTAACATTCACTTTTTTATTTTAAAACTGACTAAAATAGTCTTAAAATTTTATAAATAATACAAATTATTATATTGTGGAGTAGTTAGAGCTTCAGCTCGAAATCTTCTGTTAGTTTTTTTTTTTAATTTACTGATTAATCTCGTCAATCGCCGCTGAAGGAAATTCAGCGGTGTTATGAAGTTCCTTTTATGTTGTGTTATATTTATGAATTGACAATTTTCTTGACTAATAAAACACATCAATGCATTAATTTATGACAGCTCAAAGTTAAATAACATTTGAAAATGACTGATTTAATATGACTTGCCAACTGAGTTTGATTATAAGGATGTTAATAAAAGTCAAACTGATAAAGAGAAGCTATGTTCTGCGTCAATGGAGCGTAACTTTTAATATTTCAATAAAGCACTAGGTTTTGTTCGCAATTCTAGTAGACTTTCGATATTATGCCTTCGATGGAATTTTGTAATTTTTGGTATTCGATTGTAGCTAAGCGACTAGAGATGTACTGAGGCTTTTGATATGAAGAATAGCTTTTATAACGTAACCTTTTGCTTTCTTGAAACAAAAAAAAAATGCTTAAAAATGTAACTTTATGTATATTTAGTGAATCTACTGGGGAACTAAGTGTCCATAACATTGTGATACAGACATCATAATTTTCCATTAAAAATCAACTTTGATTTTTTTTCGTCTGTTAGTTTCATTAAGAGAGATTATTTGTATATGATTTTAGATTTTTAAAATGTAATATTCTTTTATTGTGACGATTTATGAAAAAAATAAATTAATATAAATCATAATTTAATTGTAATGTTAGTTTTATTTATGTTGATATATTACGGTTCAGGAGCATTTTGATCCAACGAAATACCTTGGCTAGTAGAGTCGCAGTTCTGTAGTTTGTGACAACTGTAAAAAATATTAATAAAGTACATAAACAATATCCAGTGTTTTATTCAACATGAAATAATTAATAAACGTTACATAAGCCAATCATGAACACACGAAAATAAATGTATCTGTGCTTTAAAATAACTACAAATCACATTTGTAGCACACCTTAGCGGGCTGCAGAATTCCTTTTTTAACCCAGGACGTCTACTTTTTTTACTTGGGCGGGAGTAACTCTGTGAGACTCGTACTGACTAAAATCCACGGTGTCCTTCAATAGCCCTTACGTCCGGGGTCACAGTAATTCGTGTCCAGAGTCCCGCGACCACCCAGGAGGTCTACTTTGAAGATCAATGCTAAATTCAGTTGTGAGTGGATCCGGGATCGCGGGACTCTCTTATCGGGTAACTGTGACCCTGGTACATAAAGGGCTATTGAAGGACGCCGTGGATTTTAGTCAGTACAAGTCTGAGAGTCCCTCGCGCCCTGCCCTGGGGGCTGGGGCTGGGTGGCAGGACTCATTTGATGATTTTACTACTACTTACTTACTTTTTCCTACTCCTCAACTATTCTTTTCTGATTAATTTCGTTGCAGGATCCAAGACAGGTAAATTCATTCTCCGTTACACGTCGAGCTTCATTGTCTCGGCGCTTTTCTGGCGGTTGCCACTGTTGATTCTGGCTTTCAGGAGTTGCAGTGGTTTGGAAATAGTGTGGTGCGTTTGTCCCAATGTAAAAAAGTCCCTCGCGCCCACCTCTCGGTGAGTACCATTTGATGATAATTATAACCACGTTAACAAAAAAGGTGGGCGTGTGGATTTTACACATTAACAACATTCAGAGGAAGTTTACCTACTGATAATTTATCCGCTGCATATTCCTCGAGTTCAAGAATATGCGGAGAATGAAAAGTGATTGAAAATAGTTTTTCCATCGTCCATAAAACATTTGAAAAAAAAATTCGTTACAAGAAAATCATATTTATGATCATACAATAGTTGAATTGAATTTTTCGCTCATTGCGGCTGGCGATTGGCACAAAGCCACTGTAGAGACCTACAGGCTAAAAATAAAACAAAATAAATGATCATTCACACAAAAGCTTTATTTTTGATCCATTAGATATGTTTCGATGACAGTTTCGCTATTTATTTAGAAGTAAAAATATCGCTTAGATAACTTTAAATTTATTACAGAATAATTGCAATGAAATACAACTCTGATTTCGAATGTTTCTATAAAAATCTTGATTACGTGGTTTTTTGTGATTAGCAATATTTTTATTACACATAGATCAAGAGAGGACACCATTGCCCTCCATACAAAACTGGGCATCGCATCAATTTGCTAACCCTCTAGACAAATGACAAGGAATAAAAGGAAACGCAGTAGTAGACGGTTTTCGTTCTTACCTGGTTATTAACGCTAAAGTAGTCTAATAGATTTTCAACTTTATGCGCTTGGGTATTAAGTTTTAAATCTAAGAGCCTAGAATCTATATCTATTGAGCGTTTACTATTATTGCTGTCTCTTTTTACAGCGCCTGGTCTCTAATCTACTTGCCATCATCATAAAAAGATTGCAACAGACATTTCGTCTAATACTTATAGACTCGAGTTACAAGATGAAAAAAGTAGAAACGCAAACATTGAAACTTGCTCTATTTCTTTCTAAGATTTTGAATCAGAATTCAGTTATGTTGTGGGAAATAAGTGTCCCCTCCCCAAGTGTGTAAAATGGATGAAAACTACGAAGGTCCATACATAAACTTATGTTCATAAAGCCTAAAGTATTTTATATAGATAAACATGATTTATTGTCACATTTGGAAGACAAAGCGTGTGTAAAATTATTATTAGTTTTAAATAAATTAAATGTGACCAACTAAACGAGTGACCACACTCATAAGAGCAAAATCAATTGAGCTGATCAGAAAGAGCTTTAGGCTCAACTCAGACCGAAAGAGCGAAGAAGAGCAGCGAAGCTGAGCACAGTTTCAGTGTCATAAGAATATTTTTACTTAATTTTCACTTTATGCTTTATCGCATGAGAAACTCAAATGAGCCGCGCGGTTAGCCGCGGCGCCGCGAAAATTCCATAAACGGAGTCGATATGCGATAATAAGTAGGGTAAATACGCCAAACGTCGGCCCCCCCCCAAACTTCGGCCGTGTGCACATTTTCGGCTTGCGTTCTTTTAAAACTTAATGAAGTGACAAGTTTGCCACTCAAATTACAACCTTAGTTCATACTCTTTAAGTACAAACCGTTACTTTCCGAATATGTCACTCAGTCTTCGCACACTGAGCGTCAGTAGAGATTGCGCCGTTGAAGCGTCAATTTCATACATAAAGTACCTTACTGGCTGTGAAAACCCACACTTCGGGGATTGATATTAGAAAGGTAAGACATTCCTTTTTTTTTGTTTTAAGCTTTATTATCAATAATTAGTGATTTTTACTATATTATGAGATAGTTTTTTCAATGATTTACGTATTGTTTTAAAGGAAAAATAGGAGGCCGCCAATAGGATGCCAATTTTGAGTTAAAACCGGATTCTCGGCCGTGGCCGACTTAAAGTAAATGCAGTCTGTTTTATAAATTCCAATTGTACTAATTCCATTAGCTTAATAGGAGAATTTGCAACGCATATAGGCAAATAAATCTATTTTACGTTCAATCGCCAAATACCGGCCGGGGTGATATTAGTTGAATCCCGTGAAATAATGTACACGAAATAAGGGCCGGCTTTAGAAATATTAAAGATCTTAATGTCGGCCAGCCTCGAATTTAAGCCCAACTATACAGGCTGATTACTTTTCTTATTTTCTCAAAGTTTAATTTTTATTATACATTTAATTTATTATTATTATAAAGAGTTAAGTTTAAATGTAGGAGTTCAATATTGAAAACATTTATTAGGGATTGGGAATAATCCCTATCCCCCTAAATCAATCAATCCCTAATAAATGTTTTCAATATTGAACTCATCATTGCTTTTTGGAACTTGCTACCTAATAAACCCATGTTAATTAGCTTAAAAAATATTAATGGTTGGTTGGCTTCATTCATTCATTTCATCATTTAATTCATTAAACCTGCATGTCACAAAAAGCTGGCTTAAGAATTAACGCTTTTAAGGTTAGGGTTAATTTAAGGTACTACAATGACAGAGCAGGGAGATTCAGGGCCTTCCCGGAAACGAAGAAAATTATGCAGTTACGATCGCACAAAAATAAAGGAAGCGCTTGAGGCAAAAAATAATGGATATTTTTGTGCAAATAAAAAAAAATATTTTACCTACTATTAAACAAATTTTCTTTTATAATTTATACTTAAGTGAGACTCCTGCCAAAATAAATCATATTAATAATATTTTCCTGTCTTAATTTAAAACACCCTATACCCGGTCGACATTTGGCAAAAACGCGACCGACCATAGGCCGTGAATGGCCGAATTTAGGCTTTTTTCGTCCTCGACGTATCTAAACCTTATTACTTTTTCCTTGTAATAGAAATGTCAACCTTATGCCCATAATCATGAAATAGATTTATCAAACTATCCAAAACCGCATCGGAAGCTATCCTTTCGCTGCAAATTGATGGCATTAGACCGATCTCAAAACACAAAAGCTGTAAGGGGGCCGACATTTAGCGTATTTACCCTACTATAGAATGAAAATAAAGTTAAAATTCATCTGGCGCTGAAACTGCGCTTCGCTGCGCTGCCCTGTTGAACCCTTATGTTCATGCAATAAAGACAAAAATGACGTCTTACGACTTATTGCGGTTCAGACGACGAAACTCTGTTTTGATTCGTCTTGCATGTTCGCTCTCTATGATCGAGAAGATAAAAGAATACACATACATCACATAAGCCACGCCTTCTTCCCATGGGGGTAGGCAGAAACTCATCATCGCCTCATTCATATTCATACACCTGATATACAAGAAAAAATAAATAAAACCAAAATCACTCGAAAAAATAGTATATTCAATAAAAAAAAACAACACAATTTCTAACAAAATGTTAAATTAAACGCAACAATTCACATTACATAAGAATTGTTCTTGAAATTTAAAATAAATATATCTGTAATCTTTTTAATTGCAAAACATTACCTATTATGACTACGGGCGCTAGTGAGAATGGAGGCAGACATTTTACAGCTGGTCAAATAAATAAATATTTTTTACTTATTTATTTGACCAACTGTAAATAATTTTATCATGCAGTCCGCAGCAAAGAAATGTAGGTATATCTGCCCCAAAATGTATTTAACGCCAAAACTAGTGTTTTAATACAAAAATGTTCTAAATCTTGGTAGGATGCTATTATTGTCATTATTGGCTAGCCTTAGTACCTACTAAGTACATCTTTAGGCCTACGCTAGGTTCTAGATTCCTAAATTATCAACCTCAAATGTTAAATTGTAAGAGCAAATTTTCAATACTATGATTTATACAAACAAAATGTCTAATTTTGCGGAATGTTCCGGTGATATGACTAATTCGAAATACTATTTATAACTACAACGCTAAAAAATGATGGCACTTAATTGTCCACCAAAATTAGAAAATAGCCAAAAATAACAAAAATATTATGAAATGTATTACATTTCCAATACTTTGTATAAGTACATCATCAATTATACAAAATTAATACGTTTTAAGCTTCTAAAATATTGCAGGAATTTATTATGTTTGGTTTAACTAAAAAGAGGCACATTCATTTTTAGGCTACATGCGTATTTGCATAATTATAAAATGTTCAGAAATTATGTAAATGAAGGGAGCAGAGAAAAGCCTAAAAATAATACATTTGATATTCATTTATTGTCAGGTGAGTTGACTGAAAACAATTCTATTCTAAAATTGACGAGCAAATTGAACGCGCAACCATTTTATGCATGCTGTTATTTGTCAACTCAATCGAGAACATTGCCACTTGTATGCAAGTAAAACCTGCATGCAATATGCACTCTCGAAAACATCTTTCCAATTTTATTCAAGAAACTTGTAAACAAATGTGACATCATACTTGTAAGCAAGACTTGCCTAATGGAAACGCGCCTTCAAAGAGATGAAAACAAATTGAACCTTCACTAGAGCAATTCCGCACTAAATCCGATCCGAATCCGTGAAAATAACGTTCCGAAATAACTATAAAACTATATTTTTTATCAGAGATTTAATGGGGAAGGCCGGTCAAAGCTAATTGTAGATGGTGCTACCATAGCTAGGTCCTAATCCGACCAATGACGTAGTACTATTTTGAAGTACAGCTCGACATAAAAATGTAGAAAACCGGAAGTCGCCACTGTCTTCGCACTACCAGCACTTTGAATGATTTTATTTTAATTTTTATCACTTATTACGTTAGTTTTATGGCACGCTAATAAATCTAACAAACCTGCGGTCTTTGTTTACATCAAATATCAAAGATTTTAAAACGCTGTCAGAAATAAAAATTTTAGTTCCGTTCCTACATTTTTATGTCAAGCTGTACCTATAAGATTTGAACCAATGACGATGCTGGGAACTAACTATGTCATTAGTTCCCAAGTTGCCATCCCCATTACAGTGATAACAATATCCATCAAGTTTCTGTATTTTCACGAAACCGCATAGAATGCAGTACAGATACGATATTGGACCGAGTTTTTTTTTAGACGACGGTATTCTTATTTTCACGGATGCAGTGCGTAACTGCTCTAACACAAAAGTTGGGTTGACATTTGTTTCAGTAAAAATGGCTCTTTTGACGTCTGTAGCAAATAATGGCGTAAGTAATACTTTTGTGGCCTAATTATGGTAGTATGTAAGTACAGCAAATACAAAATCGACTATACTTGAGTTTTTATTACTGATCTACAAAGCATCTAATATTTTTTTCTTTTCTTTTAATTCAGAAGAATCATTTACAAATATTAATCAACTACATTTTAAGGTGCACAACCCGGCTGCCTCTATTTTTTAATATAGAAATATTTAAATATACCAACTCCTAAAGACCTAGCCAAGCTAAATATCAACAAGCTACTCCTTAAATATTAGTATAGCTGTTTATACAATTTTGAACTCGAATCGCGACAGCTGACTAGCAAATATGAAAGAAGATATAGCAACATTTTGGAAATAAATATTATAATTTATTAGGAAAACTAAATATACCTTTCTTGATAGGTAAAATGGCAAGTGGCACTTGGAAAGGCTATGGAAAAGCCTTGAAATGGCTTAAATAATGTAGGTGACAACAAAGTCATAAATTATTAAATTGTAGCTGCTTTGGTGTCGACCGTAAAAGGTAGCAACTGTAATTTGTTTACCAAAAGGTCACACAAAGTACAGACGGCTGGAGTTGTTAACGTTAGGCAATATCTTATTTTAAATAAATGTTTTTTTTTACACTTCGGTATGGCTGGTTTGTAAAAAAAATGTCGTAACTTTTTTGAGGAACGGGAAAATAGGTCATATTTGCCTTCATTTATAAACTACTGTAACATCGCTAAATATTCCAAAAAAGCTAGTGAATCATTTAAAATTTCTAAAGCTACGATTTGCTATATTTTGGTCGATTTTATTTATTGGCAAAACTTTATTTAAAATTATAAACGATTATCAAATAAATATTGCATTATCTTTATTTAATATTAAAAGTTCTAAAAAACAACACTACGGTTTTAGAGATTACAACCGCAAAAGACCTAGATAAAATATTGAAAAAACTAAAACCATTGCTACGGATCTGCGTACTTTAGCGTACACTATAATCAAGTTGGGTAAAATAAATAAAAACATTAAAATCCATAACAATCGTTTTATTTAAATTACAAAATTAACAAAGCTCGAATATTTAAGCATTTATTGCGAATAAGTACAAAGCGATTTAAGTAATAAGCTGTAACGCGTTTAATTTTTACAAAGCAAGAAAGTACGATTGGGGGCCAACCACATTTGTATAGCAGCTTAAAATAAATCTTACTGCAGTGTGAAAAAGAGCTATAGGTACAGAAGGTATAGCACTATCTCTTTCTCACAGTAAAGTAACATTATAAAAATACTGCTATGAAAGGGTTGTCCCTGATATATCTATAGATGGCAGTGTGATCACATGGCCATAGAGTATAGATCTATGATAATCTTTGACCTCCAAGAGTTTTTTTTTATGTTGATGAAACAAAGATAAGTATTTAGTAGAGGTGGTTTCATATGGCGAATTGAAGAATATAAGCCGTATTTTGAAAAAGGTAAGGTACACATTGCTTTGATATATTTTATGTCTTTTAACTAAAATGTCTACACTGATACTCCTTTTACCTTCTAATTAAAACATTCGGAATGTAAAATGCATCATAATGACTGAATAAAAAAATAAAATAATATGTACAAACATAATTATCGCCTTAACATCGTTGTTTAAATATTTAATCAGTGATCTTAATAACAAAAATGGATGGTCATACTATCTACAATCTAATTCAAATACAAAAAAAAAAAAATAGGATTTACAAAATAATTTAAATAATTGAGATGTTGATTTTACTTTTCATTACGGTATTTTATAATGACTATGATTTTATTTTGGTTTCAAACAGTTTGTTTTTATTTTAATTTTGCGGCACGGCCCCACATGAGATAACCATACCGTACTGAAAAGTAAATTAAATGTCTTTCTTACTAAAATTGAATCTACTCTTATTAACTTGTAGGCGTAACTAGGAAAAAGGTAGATGCTCTTCTGGCTTCCCTAAAATTTGAAAGTTTGACAACCAGTCTTACCAAGGGGTATCGTTGTACCCAGTACTAATAGTGTTGTGGAGGTCAGATAGGCAGTCTCACCATGTAAAATACTGGTATTAAGCTGCGTTCGGTAGACTAGAATCCGACCACAAAATAGTATAAAAAGTCTGGGCAGACGACATAAAAATTTAAGCACGTCACGAAAAAAAAAAATAGCTTTGTGTTTATTGACACTTTCATACATATCAATGGAGCGAAAAATCTAACTTTATTTAGTACACTAAAAGATACACAATCACCGTTGAGGAGACAATGTGGCGCCGCGCACTCCTTTTACTAGTGCCTCGAAATCTAACTTTATTTACTACACGAAAAGATACAAATTTCAAGTATCGTTGCGTCACGTCGTATCGCATCCTGATGTTAACCGACCCTTAGTCGTAGTACCATTTTAATTCATTTGATAATCAGTAAACTTTTTTTTTTTGTATTATTGCATCTTTCCCGATCTTTCTTAAAGCGATATAGGTATTTTGAAATACCCCCCTCCTAGTTACGGTACAAGTGAACGTACTAGTGTTTACACGTTGTTTTCTTTCTTGTCGAGAGGGGAGTCTCGTCTCCAGCTGAGCAGGTCATCGAGGAGGGCTTCTAAGTGAGGGTTACCTCCAAGACGGGCCACCTGGAAAGGATATTGAGGATTTTAGACAGTGTGATAATTTAACGCACGTTTTCAATATTCGAACTATCTTTGGTCTTGCCTTACTGGAGATATTAAAGCTATTCTATCACTATGTCTGGCTTTTTTTTTACTGGAGATAGAAATACTTTAGAACATTAGTAATGAACGTTAGTTGCTAAATAACGCAGAGACTCGATTTCACAGCGGCACCTAAACTTGAGATTTTGAATCATAACACGCAGAGGGCTGAACACTGGATCCCACAGAAGGTAAGCTTTTTTTATTGTTAAGTGGGGAAATTCTCATGGATAACCTCCGTCTGGGACGAGCAAATGCGTGTCTTTATTTAATCAACACAAACAGTATCGACGACCTTATAAAGGTCGCCGGAAGACGCTGGATGCAGGTCGCTTCCAACCGATATCTGTGGAGGTCCAAGGGGGAGGCCTATGTTCAGCAGTGGACGTCCTATGGCTGAGATGATGATGATGATGAAACAGTATCGAGCAGTGAGCAGTGGTGGCTCAGTGGTATCGGTCCCGACTTACAAATCGTAGGTCGTGGGTTCGAACCCAGGCATGCGCATTACTTTGTGCAATTTATTTCATCACCACTGCTTTCAAAACGGTGAAGGAAAGCATTGTCCTAGAACCAAAAACTCGAAGACATGTGACATCCACCAACCCGCACTGGGCCCGCGTGGTGGATTATGGTCCATTCCCTCTCACAGAGAGGAGGCTTGTGTCCCAGTAGTGGGAACATTTATATGGGCTGATGATGAAACAATATCGTGACAAGCCTTTCTGGTCTGACCAATATTGTGGTCCCAGTCTGGTCATTCCCGTCCCTCCAGACCCCTGCGTCTTGTGCCTGGGCACCCTTATTTTCGGCACTGGTCAAAACTTACTGTTCCTATTTCTACCTTGAGTTGAAGACCCTAATTAAAAGAAAATCAAAGTTCCAAGTACTCCCGATTGGATAGAGGGAAAGCCCAAATGCTCGAAGTAGCTGAAACATTAAATGCGTATGCAATCTGATACTGCTAGCCTACATCATCCCACTGCTGGGCAAAGGCCTCTCTCCATGACCGCGTTTTCACGATCCAGTACCAGTATTTACAGCGTTTCTTGTATGAAAAAAAGGAACAGCGCCTCTGGTGTGCGAAGAAGGAACAAATTTTCTCCTTGAAAATTGTCAAAGTTCCAGTTTACTTTACGTCTCAAATACTGAAAACTCGTGCTAAGGGTACAGGGCCAAAGTGGACCACTGGTCATTGGTTTTGTCAAGCTGAAGCTTTAAGGGGTGCTATGACAGGAAACCTCCACGTGCGCCCGTGGACTGGAGTTCCCTCTCGGATACGTCCGGGGGGAAGACCAGTTTTCCGGGCCGGTGCACCCTGGGATGCGGGCAAAAACTCTTCCTTAGGCACTGTATGCCTAAGTGGTCTCTTTGCCCGTATTTGAATAGCCTGTCGTGTGGACGCTCCAACGCGTGTCCCTCTGATCAGCAGAGGGCACAGCGGCGGAGCGGGCTTGCGGACGGTGAGTGATGGGTAGCTCACCGTCCGACCAAGGACCAAGCCCAGGTCGGTGGCGCGTCGTGTTTCGCGCCAAATGCCTGCTGGGATCGCGGGTTTTTTCTTAACCCAGGATACCGTGGCCCCGGAACGTAAAGGGTATAGGAATGAATACGGGTGGATTTTAGTCAGTAAGAGCCTGACAGTCCCTTCCGCCCCACCCAGGGCGGGAGGACAGATTTGAAGATTTTACCACCAAAAAAAAAAAGCTGAAGCTATAAAGTATCTGACCTCTCTCCTTGCCTCCTCGTCGAGGCTTTGCAGCGTGTTCCTGGTATATGCGAAGCTGCCGATCCGTTCCAAGATCGTGATGCAGTACCGCTTGACCTCGAGGTCACGCGTCCTTTGACGGAGTATGTCTTTATGCTAGGCTAAGGAAATTCTTTGATTCGTGAAGTTGGTAAATTACACATACAGTCACGAGCAATAGTATACAGGGTGAATTTGAATTAATGAGCTGGGAGCTTTATTTACAGTAACATGGTCATTAAGAACTGTTTTTTTCTAAAATCTGAAGCGTTAAAAAAATACGCGATTATCGTTTTCAAAAGATCCATTAATGTTATTAACTTTATTTGATACGAATCATTGGTATTCCAACATTTAATTTCTGTTTATTTATTTTTCATATTAAATGCTGGAATACCGATAATATTCGTACTTAAATAAAGATAATAACATCAATGGACCTTTTGAAAACGATAATCGCATAATTTTTTAACGAGTCAGATTTTAGAAAAAAACATTTTATAATGACTATGGTACTGTAATTGATGATCGCATTTCATTTTGTCGCATTAAATAAAAATCCAACATTAACAACAAACCACGAAGTATTCAAAAGCGATTTTCTGCTACTATATTGATTAAACTTTTGCTTTTTCATTAGACTTCTATTTTGGAAGTCATACTATTACGAAATAGGTCTTATTTCAAAGTGGAAACTAGTATTTCACGAGCAATTTGCGTTTGAATTTTGTCATGTGTATACATGTTATTGCTCGTGACTGTACAATACAATGCTATTAACGTTTGTAGTTTATTAGGTATTTTGTACTTTCCTGTTTTACAAAGCCTTGAGGTATTTACAGTTTTGTGGTTTTAAAGTCCAAGAAAATGATCATCATTTTTTTTTTACCATACAAGGCAAGGGGTCGATATTGTGTTAAGTAGTAGTGCTCCGCGCTCGCCTCGAGGTGTTGTCAGAAAACTGACGAGGCTCCGGCCTGCCGGGGTTGTGGGACTGACTTAAAAGAACCCTGGGACGCAAAGGGCAATAAAAGGAACAGGATCGACTTTAAATCAATGCTAGACCGTTATTTCAAAAAAGTTGTCATTGTTCTCACATTATATTAGAACTTGAGGGACCCACAATAATAGTAATGATATTCACGTATATCGTTGAAGTTTCTAATAGAATATATCATAGGGAACAGTTGTTTTTTTTTTGTTTTTATATTTAACGCTAATTACATCAATGAGAGCAGTGGTGGCCCAGTGGTATCGGTCCCGACTTACGAGTTGTAGGTCGTGGGTTCGAACCCCACCAGGCGCATTACTTTGCGTACTTTATTTCATCACCACTGCTCTCAAAATGGTAAAGGAAAACATCGTGAGGAAACCGGCATGTCCTAGAACCAAAAATTTGAAGACATCTGACATTCACCAATCCGCACTGGGCTCGCGTGGTGGATCATGGCCCACTCCCTCTCACAGAAAGGAGGCCTGTGACCAAGTAGTGGGAACATTATAGGCTGATGATGATGACATCAATGAGACGGCATCATCAATAGTATTTCGATTTAAGCAACATTCAAGAACCCATCTATAAAACATTTGTAAAGTTTATATACGGTAAGGCTATACGCCACGGCTTTTTTTTTCTATTTTTTCATAGTTTGGTACCATTTATTGTAGAAATGTTTTGATTGGACTACTCAATACTAGTTGGATTATACTCTTTCAAGAATCTTTTTATAAATATGAGTAAAGTTTGTAAAGGATACGAAGCACTTCATTGTTTCCTTGCCGGATGGCGTGTATGATGGGGAAGCTGAACTTGCCTTCCGTCAGATCCTCGCAGTAGCTCTTGTTCTCCGTGTACTGTGAATTAAACATTATTGATGTGTAAAATCGATTTTATTATTAATTCATTGTAAATTGTATAAAGGCTATTGCAGGATCACCGCGGATTTTAGTCAGTACGAGTCTGACAGTCCCTCCCGTCCCGCCTTTTTTTTCGTTTGGTAAAATCATCAAATGAGTCCTCCCATCCATGGCAGGGCAGGAGGGACTGTCAGACTCGTACTGACTAAATCCACGGTGTCCTTCAATAACCCGACGTCACGGTCATTCTATTGTCCGGCAACCCTTCCGTCCCGCCTTGGTGACGACTCATTTAATGATTTTACCACGATACAAAAGGTCCACTTTACCAATCACCATCCGGTTGCCTCTCCGACCTACGATGCAACAAAGATCCTGTAAAAGTTTTGGCGATTGAAAAAAGAGTGACCATGGAGCTTCTTGCTCATTCTTTTCTACGGAGATCTACGCTTAGGAATGGGCATACAGTACTTTCACAGTTATTATGTCTTGTTACTGGGACTGCGGCACCATCATTATTTTAAGTAATAGTTTTATTTTTTGTCTTTTAACTATTCGAAAGTGATGGCCTACTTGAAAAAAATGCTATGATTTTTGATTGACACATTTGACCATGGGCGTAGCCACGGTGGGGCAGGGTGGGGTGCTTGCCCCACCCTGACTCCGACTTGTTTGGTGTCTTTTAACCAAAATTAAATATTGTAGGTACTTTCCTAATACAATACCTACTTAATATCCGTAAGAAACAGTCACATTCGACAATCGTCAGATGACACAAAAAGAAAATTAGAAGTTTGCCCCGCCCTGAGCACATATCTAGAATTTTGCCCCACCCTGAGCACAATCTAGAATTCTGCCCCACCCTGTGCACAAGGCTGGCTACGCCCATGGATTTGACATGTCTTACCTCTGTAAGCCTCAAGTTGCAGTAATCGTCTCTGATCTGGAAGTACAGACCCAGGATACCAGACAGCTTGCTGAAGTCAGACTTGTTGTCACTGAACAGCTGCATCAGACGGATCGCCAGCATGAACAGACCACCCGTCTCTGTAATACAAAGTAGACTTTAACTGTACGCACTAAGGAATGAAATTCCTTGTCAGTGTATATATTTCCTGATATAACCTTGTGGTCTTGAAGTCAAGAGTGAACAGGTTACTTCTAGGCAAGCGTGTGTCGACCACATCGTAGCTTACCATCAGGCGATATAGTGGTCGTGAACGGGCGCTGTCAGTTGGGACTGGTCATCTCTTAGCTGCCACGGTTTTTATTTTAATTATTAATTCTTTTATTTCTGAATTGTCTTTTTTTTAATTTTACTGTTGACACTTTTAACTTGCTACATCGTTCTCACATAATGCACCATCTCAAAATGAATGATGTAACAAAGGATTTGTAATATTTTGGCGATCTAAAAAGAGTGTCCATGGAGTTTCTTGCCTGTTCTTCTCCATAGAGATCTACTTCTTGGAACGGGCATCTACGGTACTTTCACAGTTTTTATGTCTTGTGACTGGGACTGTAGCACCATAACTTTGTAGTGTTTAATTATATTTTTTATGTCTTTCACAATTCAAAGGTGCCTGTAAATGGTCTACTTGAATTAAATGCGTTTGATTTGATTTAAAAAAAAAAAAAAGAAATTGATCAATGGCTGGACCAATTTGGCTAATTTTGAATTTGACATTATTTATTATTTTATTTTATATTTAAATAGATTCTGAGGCGGTACGAAGTTTGCCGGGTCAGCTAGTCGCTAAATAAAAAAAAAACAATTATATACATAGGAGTGTCATGGAGAGCTTGTGTTGCTTAACCTTGGGGTAAGTTACATATGTTGGGGCTCAAGTTTCCAATTCCAGGGTCACCGTAACTTTAATGAGTAAAAAATGGCATAAGAACAGCGAATGTATTACAAATAGTTGGTATAGTCTATTAATAGTTCAGTTTTTTATTACTCATAGAAATGAAATGAATGAATAACGAAGACATATGAAATAACAACCTGTCAGGGTTTAAACTATCTGTGTACAAAATTTTATTCAAATCCGTTTTATGGTTTTTGCATGAGAGAGTAACAGACATACATTCATCCTTTCTAACAAACTTAAACAATATTATTTCTTTCTTTCTTTTTGTTTTCCAATTATAAAACGTTTCTCCTCACTCTAGGAATTTCTCCTCTGTCGTGGGTGCGTTTACAAATATTTAAATTCACCCGGAATAACTTGTAGGGCACACAATTATTTATTCCGTGCGGGAATCGAACCCGCGACATATTGCGCAGCATTTGATCGTTCAGCCACTGCGCCAACTGTGCCGTCCATTTATGTATTCTTAATAGTCTCTGATCTATCAGAGCCTGTAGCCAAATGGCAAGCGACAATCTTTAACGTTCGCAGTCGCTAATAAAATTTCAACTTTATACCCCATCGCATAAAGTTGAAATTCTAGTAAAGACTGCTGAGCGATAGCGAACGAAACAAACGAAAACGATCTGTCTTTGATAGATTTTCAACTTTTAATAATTTTTAATTAATAATTGTGTTAGAAAGAGCAAAAATTATAAAGTAGTCAAACTTTACACAATATCTCACTTTTGATGGTCATCTCCTTGTACTCCTCCTCAGATGGACACTGGAAGTTGTCCCTCCAGTAGATCTCGATGCCCTGCCCTCTGTGCAGCTCTAGCAGTTGCTCTGTGTACACTGTTGTGGCCTGAAACGAAAATATTACTGAATATCCTGCTGTTTTTCAACCTTAAGAAATATGTAAAGATAGAGCTTTTTTTTATCGTGGTGAAATCATCAAATGAGTCCTCCCACCCAGGAGAGGGTGAGAGGGACTGTCAGACTTGTACTGACTAAAATCCACGGTGTCCTTCAGTAGCCCTATGTGTACCGTCGTCGCGGTATACGTGTCCCGCTACCCCGGCAGGCATTGGCCCTCTAAAAGAGTCCCCGTCATTGTGCTGACCGTCGACCCGGGCATGGTCCTTGGTCAGACAGCGAGTCGCCCATTACTCGCCGCCCGCATGCCCTAAAGATGGGAGTTGGGAATTAATCTTGTACAAGTTAGACTTGAAGAATATTTAGGTACTTGTACAGACACTAAAAAGAAAATATGCCTTTGAAACACCCAATTGTAGCGTTTGATAACTCGGCTAGTCTAATGCGAAAATAAGGTCGCAAGCTCGCCGCAGCCTGCTATTTCCTTAAGTTTGCCGTATATCATTACTTCCCAGAATTGGATCCTTATTAGCAACACTATCGAATGATGTAATAATTCAGTGTAATTTTTTTTCAAAAACTGAGCGGTTTCGACTGGCCAGGGTTATGGAATTTCCTGAAATCCAATGATACGGTTTTAGTTTTTAACCAAATCGGCCTCGAAACTCCTCTCAATGTTTTTCGATATTCCTCATAGTTTCGGATATATCCATCTACGCCCAGTTGAAAAATTCGACCTGTACTTATATTTATATTAATTTGCATACTCAATTTAACAGACCAACTTTTAACCATATCAAAATATAATTATAATTTACCATGGGATGATATTTTTAAAGAAACGAAAAATTCTGTTGCGAGCAGGGTTCGATCCTGCGTCTTCTGGATAGGTACTCCAGACGCCCTGCTCGCAGAACCCTGCTCGCAACAGAATTTTTCGTTTCTTTAAAAATATCTTTGCGAAGACGCGACGCAGGCGTTATTACGTTTAAAAATATTTACCATGGGATGTCCCAACTCCTGGGTCTTCTCGAGCGCCACAATCATGGTGTAGTTGGCAGCGTTGATGGTGCTGGCCACGCCGTAGATGGAGTGTGCCACTGGGATGCCTCGCCGCAGGATCGAGTTGTCTTGAATGTCGTCGATACTGGGTGAAATCAAATCATTTATTACAAGTAGCCCATTTACAGGCACTTTAGAATAGTCCATGCTAAAAAAAAAAACAATGAAAAAATACAAAATTATGGTTATTATATCTATTACCTATTATTATTATCTACTTTATTAATTAAAGACAGATATTTTGAAGCAGTTTTTTTTTTAGTTTTCGCTATAGAAGAACAGATATTGAAAAAATTGAAAAAAAAAAAGAAACAAAATAGTTAAGTACCTATCTGTGGAAATGTGTTATATTTCTGACGTAGAACTTCAGGAAAAAATAAATTAACCTGTAATAGGTAAATAATTGATTCTGTAAATAGTACGATACCTAGTCAAAAACATAACTATTGGAATGTTCTGGCGTTAGTTGAACAAGAACAACAGACGATAGAAAAAGTTACGAAGGTATTATAATGAATATATTTTAAAATCTGTTTGGTCCGACAGAATATTGAAAAATAGTGGACACAGTCATCTTTTTTTTTTGTAATCGATGAATATTGACTAAGATAAAACGCTTCCAAATTCGGGAGGCTTGTATGTGACTGACGTCTAGCCTAGCGCTTGTAAAATTGTGCATAATGCATAATTATAATCTATATATATATTTTTTTGATAAATAATAAGTAACACTTCACGAGCATAAAGGAGTAACAGTTTATTCAAATATCGATTATGTCTCGGTGTGGTCTTTCAAATAAGGTAACAAAGTTTTCATAAATACTTTTTAGTCGAGGCCGATCGCGGCGTAGGTGGTATGGTAATCGGTTATGCTATTCTATAAAAAGACAGTTTCAAGGCTGTATGTTACGACGAAAACATAGTCGAGACAGAGCCTTATAGTGTAGGTCTTTTCGGCAGTAGCTTTTTTTTACCGTGAGTCGTAAAGGGCTATTGAAGGACACCGTTGATTTTAGCCAGTACAAGTCTGACAGTCCCTCCCCCCCGCCCTGGGTGGAAAAACTCATTTGATTATTTTACCGGGATAAAAAGGGTGGCCAGAAATTGCCCAAAACAGACAGGTTTGGAAGGAGAAAAGGGGGCCCTTGCCTATCAGTGGGACATATTAGTGACACTTATACAACGTGTGACGCCAAAAGCGCAATATCTCTCGTGGGATAACTCAGCCCATGTTGAACAATTTTTGTTTTAACCTTTGGAAATTCGCAAAAAAAAAAATATTTGGTTGTTTATACAGATGCGCCCAACCAATTTCTCATTTTACATGAAAAACCAAATAATTTTTTTGCGAATTTCCAAAAGACTAAGAACAAAAATTGCTCAGTAACATGGGCTGATTTACCCCACGAGAGGTTTTGCGCTTTTGGCGTTACACGTTTTATATGACACTACGGGGTAGTCGCACTACAGACTATAAAATAATATTTATCAGACATTCAATCATTAGAATTAAAATGTGTCGCCTCACATGTATTCCCCGTATGACTCACATTGTTATTTTTAACTCTCGCCACTAAATACTTCAATTAGCAGATGAGATAGGGAATACCATCCCATCATATAAATAAATTGAAATAGTCATCCGTTTTCATGGAATGTGTAGCTTATTATTCCCCATGAGTAAGTAATAATATGTTCAGCAGTGGACGTCCTACGGCTGTTATGATGATGATGAAGTAGGTTAATAATAGAAGTTATTTTTTCCTGTGTTCTATTTCAGTAGTAGAAGAAATTTCCATAGGTAGGATACTTTTTTGTAAAATCGACAAACGTATCCTCCCGCATCGGTCCTGACTTACGAATTGTAGGTCGTGGGTTCGAACCCCGCCAGGCGCATTACTTTGTGGAATTTATTTCATCACCACTGCTCCCAAAACGGTGAAGGAAAACATCGTGAGGAAACCGGCATGTCCTAGAACCGAAAAATTCGAAGACATGTGACATCCACCAATCCGCACTGGGACTCTCACAGAGAGGAGGCCTGCGTCCCAGCAGTGGGGACAGATGTGATCCTCCCACAAAGTATGGAGCAAAAGCAACAGATTAGCTCATTAAGAACCTGTTTTTTGTGTTCAACTATTCATTCCTGGATCGCGGTGTCTTTTAAGATAGTCCTGAAACTTCGACCAGCTTTAGTAAATTATATCCGCATTCGGGAAAACAAGTATCACGTGTCACAAGCGTGTGACAAATAAAATCTGTTGTAAAATAAACTTCTTTGATAAATTAACAAACCACCTAAGTATTTTTTGTTTGAAAAATAAAAAAAAAACACGTGTATATATTTTTTCTGAGCAATAACATATTAAAATATCAACACTACATAAAAATTACCCTGTATAATGAGTCTTACATTGAACTATCTGGCTTGAAATCTTATCTGCACTCCATCTACATTCTGAACACTATTATGTAGTAGTCTAGCAAGACATTTACCTTTTTTATGATTACTGCATGGGTTTTATTATATTTTTATTCTTACTATTTCAAATATCACCCAATATTTTTCGAACGAGACGAAAAACACAAATTCTAGTACATTCATTCTAAGTCTCCTTCTTGCCTTGTTTTTGGTGTTTATTTATCATGAGACTGCAACTTTATGCCTCATCGCATAAAGTTGAAAATCTAGTAAAGACTGCTGAGCGATAGCGAACGAAACAAACGAAAACGATCTGTTATCTTTGATTGATTTTCAACTTTATGCCATAGAGTATAAAGTTGAAAATGTATTAACGATTGCTGAACGTTAGCGAATGTCGCTTGCCATTTGGCTATAGGGCAAGATTGATTTATCGATTCTCTGATATGTATCGTGTGGATATTTTTTTTATGGAAAGCTTACAAACTATGCTTATCAAGTCTCCACATGTAAGATATGCTTATCATAACAGTTAAAATGTCACCTTTATCAAAATGACTCATAAAAAAGTGTGCCACAAATTATGAACACAATGGGCATTGTTTATTTTTTTTTAATATGTTGTAATTCAAAAACCATTTCTAGGAATAGCGTTACTAATCATTAGTAACCAATCAAAAATGAAAAATATTCATATTTGATTGATATTTTTGATAAAATACGCTTGACTTTCCTTGCTCTTCAAATGACATCATCTTTGGCCGTACAGTTTTGTATCGTTCGGATCGTTTTTTTTTACTAATCTGGCGGGTTCTCCCACACAAACTCCAATATGAAGGGTTGATACTTGGTACAGGTACATTAAAGGGTGCAAGGATTCTCCTTTATGATAATTATAATCTGACGCGCTGGAGTCACATCAAAATTCTCTTCCTGGGCTCCCCAACTGAGGATGCTATCGGACTTCTACTATCAGGAGAAAGTGACGTTGTGTTTAGGCAGTTTTTTAACCCTTAAATTGTCACCCTTAGATTTCCAGTGTGTATAATGTTGAAATTGCGAATATGGGTTGAAATAAGGATAAAAAAGAAGACCAAGGAAAAAAAAACAAAATTTTTGTATTTTTTTTATTGTTTTTACAATGTCCCATAAAACGGACATTGTCAATTATAAGTGCTGTTATGGTACGTGAAACTACGTCACATAAAACGGACATCGCGTATTATATGTGAAGTTGTGGTACATGTACAAAATAAACATTTTGAACATTTTTAACACTTCAAAATTAACAAAAAATTAAATTCGACACCTTGAAATGTGTTTGTGCCATCGTAAGCAAAGAAATTATACACCATAGAAATTTTAAACACATTTGTTAGGTTTTTTTGGCATATATTGCCATCTGCTGCCAGCTTTTAGTCATCGATGGCGAAGGAACGTTCTTCTTCTGTCTTCAAGCTCTGCTTACGAATATATTATACTCTCTTCAACTGCCGTTAAGTCTACAATATCCATCAGTCATCAATGCCTAATAACATTTACTTTCTTTTTGGGTCACATCACACATTTTCTGGCAGTTTGTACGGAATTTGTATTCGTCATTTCAACTTTAGCCGGGTCCAGGCTGGTGTAATTTATTTTATTTTATCCTTTATTTCAGGCATCTAAAGGCCCATAAAATACAATACACATATAGATATAAAACAATAACTATAAACTACTACATAAAATATTATTCTATACTTAAAACTACTGTACACGAAGTCACGGCGGCATATCATAATGCATAATGTAATCAACCGTGTTACATGCAATGCTCGAAGTGCCCTCCACACATAGAATTCGCATTACATTACACGTTGGATTACATTACACGTTACACCAGTCTGGACCAGGCCTATGATAACGAGGATTTTTTTTTGGAAATATTGCTCGAGGCTAAGAATGTCATGATGCTCCTCGAAGTTGGGGTAGTCTGATGTATTGTGTGTACGGTTCCGGTATATAATCTTTTTTAAATATTAGTATTCATTTTACGCTTATGTTTTTGGTATATAACATGATGGGACTGAAGGCTTACCAGGGAGTGGAGAAGATTCATCTGGCACGGTCTGCGATGGCTGTTCTGCAGCATTTATTTATTCGTGGTTTTCAAGTCGCTGAGATCAGCCAATACACCCTACAATACCAGAGATATGGTATGGAGTGAAGATCTGCAACTGTCATCATCGTGAAAATACTCACGTCGTTCAAAGTTGCTTTCCAAATCATCAATAAGTCTCAATGTTACATTTTTCAGATTGTATTGTATTGTATATCGGGCTGGTATCCGCAACTCCACGTCATATGCGCTTATTTTGCGTGCACTTTTCAGATTCCACCGGAGGTAATAGTAAGAAGATTTTCTTTGATGGCCAAGCCACGTTCCTGATATAAATGTATATGAAGAAAAACTAAAAAATATAATTATAACAATGAAGTTAAAAGTGACAATTAATTGGCGTCGTCCGTTGTATAGGACAAAAAAAAGAATTCTTGCAAGAAGGCCTAAATGACAATGTCCGTTACATGGGACAGTCAAAGAATACACTAGTTTATACTTCAAGTTGGCAAGGTCCGTTTTGTGGGACACTATAAATGAACTCGGTTTTTTATTCTAAATACAGAAATATTAAAAAAAGTTCTGTCAAAATACTACACCTTTATCCATATTCTAACTAATAATATAACATTGTAATCAAAACAACCATAATACTTACAGTTATTGTCAATTGAAACAGAACCGTTAACAAATCTGATCGTTGCACTTTTTTAAATGATCACTATTCGTGACCGTTCATCGCTTCGTCAATGGAAAATGCACCCGTGCGAAAGACATAGCTAGGACCCTGCCATTCCACCAACGCACAGCGTTTAGGAGTGTTACAACAGGATCTGTGCGCGTGGAAATACTGTGTCCTTTAAAACGGACAAAATCAATTTAAGGGTTAAATTATTCACTGGTGAGGCAACTGCACAACTTTTTGGCCAAGCGTGACGTCACCTAACTCAAAAATAAAAATATTAAAAATAAAAAAAAACTATTGAGAAAATCATTAATAAAAAATATTCAAACAAGTTTCTCAAAATGCTCTAAATTTGCAGAAAATAAATTAACACCGTATGTTTGAATTGAAATGATAAAATTAAGACAATGCCCATTAATCATTGTAATTTATGACACACACTTTATTTTTCTAGCGTTCAAATTAACGCATTACGCAACACCAGTTGATATTAAGTCAACAATGCATTTTACATGAACATACATAAATAGAAAAGACCTTGAAAATAACTTATCTTAATGTGTTGTCTATGATGTACAGGAAATGTGCTATATTTACATAATAAAATAAACTTATAATTCTGTTGCAGACGTAAAAACGTCTCATCTATCTATCTTAATAATATTCTTAAAAGACTTTTAGCACCGTATAATTATTGTACCGTGCTTTTAGTCAGTGAGCTTGTACCGTGCAGTACCGTGCTTTTAGTTATTGAGGAGCTCGTGGCTAAATAATCACAGCCGCACAGGCCGATCTTCCGGGTTAAGCCGCGCTTGACGAGGTTGGTCTGTGGATGGGTGACCATCTATCATAGCGAGTTTCCTCCGTGCCTCGGAAAGCACGTAAAGCCGTTGGTCCCGGCTGTCATTTGTAGATCTTTGACAGTCGTTACTGTTAGTCAGAAGCTCTAAAGTCTGACAACCAGTCTTACCAAGGGGTGTCGTATTACCCAGTTACTGGGTTGTGGAGGTCCGACAGGCAGTCGCTCCATGTAAAATACTGATATCCAGCTAAATCTGGTTTGACTGGAAGCCGACCCCAATATAGTTGGGAAAAGGCTAGGCAGATGATGCTTTTAGTCAGTGAGCTTATGAATCTTGATTTATTTCGCATTTTTATAACAATGAGGCAATCGTTTTGGATGCATTTAAAGAGAAACGTTTTGCAAAAACCTATTTTGCTATGTGCAAAATCGGTCGTGGGGACTATCAAATCGATAGAACCGATCGGGATGTGCTCGTGAACCGCACACGTTCCGTTTTATGTACTTTGTTACTAACACTATAAGATCATTGTAGTCTGTGCAAATAAAGATAAATAAATGGGGCACACGCGGAGTGAAGTGCCCAGTTAAATATGCACCAGAACCACTTTCAGTAGTTTTTAGGTTTTGTTTAATTTTTGAGGATAAACAAGCCGAAAATGTGTATTATATCATAATTTATCTTGTTGGCATGAATTGGCAGATATTATGGTCACCAATAATGTGGTCACTAGGAGGTGCTGTCATCGATTACACACACAATATTTACAGACTATTTGACCCAAGCTCAACCACAATCAACCCCATTGAGTTTCCAAATTTGAAATTCTGTCTTCATTTTACTGTAATTAGTAGAACTATACTTCTGTAAGAACATTATATGGTTGACCCAAACCAGAAACCGTACGTTAAGCTAGGTACGTAACCTACTCACACAGTGTTTCATGTAACGTATCAGATACGGTATCAAGTGAGTACGTACGCACGAGCCCGCTGCGAACCGCTTGTTGTAAGCTCGTAGTGACCCGCCGAGTGGCGGTATCACTGCGAACACTACAAAGCGGCTCGCAGTTTGCTCGGACGAGCCGTACACAGTACACACTTGCAGATTGTTACGTACGTGCACGTACGTAACAATCTGTACACGTATGTGATACAGTATCTGATACGCTACATGTATCACAGTATCACTGCTAGGTGAGTACCCAACTTTAGAAGACCAAATAACAAGTTCATTTAAAAACCAAGTCAGAAAAACTGAATAACCAGACCATCAACCAACGAGCCAGCAGGAAAAAGGGACCATTGACCATAAGTACCCGTAAGGACAAAAATAACCAATCACCGAAAACCAAATAAAAGGATATTATTCAACTCACGCGTTAAAGTACTTAATGTCAATGGTGTCCTGCTGAGCTGATGGTACCTTGTGTTTGACACTGCAACATGATCAAGCCATCTGTGAGCTAATGCCATATGAACGTAAAAATATCGAGACTTGGGAAAATAAGTACATAGAGGTACATATTTAAATGCATTGCTAATGTGGGGGCCACGCAGTAGATCGCTAGCGATAATAGATATTAAATGGTCGTGAAAACGTCTAACATCGCAATAAACGGTACGGTATTCGGGACGGCACTGCGAGCGTTACATGTAATGCTCGTAGTCAATGATATTATAAGTAAAAAGGTGACTTTATAATATCATTGCTCGTAGTGCCGTAGAATTCGCGTTACATATCACGGTAAATTACATTACGCGTGACGTGACACCAGTTTAAAAGGCGACTTTAGAGTAGCCCCAGTATAAAAAATGCTGTTTCGCTGTTCGCGCTTATTCCTACATTTCGATTATGTAGATATGCCAGTACCTATACCAACATACATAATATTGTCCATATTCTTTCTTCAATATGTGCATATTTCACTGGGAAAAATTTTTGGCATAGGTTGACATTAGGAGTGCAGTGGTGGCCTAATGGTATCGGCTCCGACTTACGAGTAGGTACGTGTAGGTCGTAGGTTCGATCGAACCCAGCCAAGCGCATTACTTTGTGTAAATTATTTCATCACCACTGCTCTCAAAATGGTGAAGGAAAACATTTTCCTTCCCCATTCGTTTGTAATTTGGCGAGTACTAGTGTACTATTACATGTAAAACTATGCATAGGTATTGTCATGAGATCCTTATCTCATATATTATACTCAAGTTAAAAAAGCAACTACTTTATACGTTTGTTGTTTGTGCTTGATGTACAGAACGCCAACACGTCAAGCTATCATCATCATCATCAGCCTATTGTTTCCACTGCTGGGACACAAGCCTCCTCTATGTTAGATCCCCATAATCCACCACGCGGCCCAGTGCGGGGCCGGGTTGGTAGATGTCACATATGTCTTCGAATTTTTGGTTCTAGGACATGCGATGTTTCCTCACGATGTTTTCCTTCACCGTTTTGAAAGCAGTGGTGATGAAATAAACTACACAAAGTAATAGCCTGTACTTCATTACAAGTTTATATTATTTTCCTCAAAACATCCTTGCTACTATATTTTTACTTAGAATAACAAGGTGTTAGATGAATATCAAATGGAATTCTTCAAAATAACTGGAACAAGTCAATGCCAAACAATAGTTATGAATGGGGGAGTACATAAGCTGCATACAAATTGTATTATCATTTTGTAGTGCTAATTTTTAAATAATATATGTTAATATTTTCCTTGAATGATTTAAGACAGATAATACATGTGATGTAACTTTTTTATTTTTGTTCATGAGCATGTGTGTATTTTTGTACCTCTGTGTATAATGTATTTTTTTTTTTAATAACCCCCATAACCTTCCAATCTGTAAATTATTTAACTATTTTTTTTATCTAAGTATATTTAGAATATTAATGATTATTAGGGTAATATCTTAGTGGAGGGAACCATACTGTCAGGCTCTTACTGACTAATAATCAACCCTGTTCTTTGCCTGCCCTTTGTGTTCCAGGGCCAGTGTTCTTAGCATGGTCAACATTACAGCCACCCACCCATTTTTAACCGACTTCAAAAAAAGGAGGAGGTTCTCAATTCGGTCTGTATGTTTTTTTTTACACATTATATTTATATGAATTGGCTAGGCCTATAACACGGCAGCAACTGTTCTTTCTTGAGCAATCAGTTTAAACTTAGTCAGCACATAAATATTGATCTAAACTGTTCAGCACTGCTGACAAATTGTTCTGCAGTTTGGCAGGAATGAATAAAACATTGTCTGTCTTACCACAAAAAAAAAGTAAACATCTGTTCAACACTTGCCTAAAAAAACTGTCAATGTCCAATCAACATTTCACTTTGATATAAGGTTTGTTTTGCAGTGACACTTTTTTTAGACAAAGCGTTCAACTGATGTTTGAGTTTTTTTAGTATGATGGTAAATCTTTTTACAGATAAAAAAAAAACAAAAGAAAAAATTGAACCACTTGGGGAGGCCTTTGTCTAGCAGAACAGGTGGAATACCATCACGTCTTAAAGCATGAGTAGTTAGGCTGTGGAAAAGAGACAGAACTATACAAGTCATCTCGTGCCATCCCGTTCCTTCAGCAGAACACTTGGTAGGCCACCACACTGGTAAAAAAAAAACTATAAAACTTACAGTAAGCTGGAGTTGTGGAGTATCTGCACAATTTCTCCTACAGCTCTCATCTTCTCCTCTGAGATCTTGAGCCAGTAGTTGAAGGCTGATGCTAGCTTCTGCCGTATCTGCTTGCCTGGTACTTGCTGGATGTATGTGAACGGCATGAGAATTTTCTGGAAAAGAAAATGTGGTAGGTATTTAATTTTGTTAATATTATTAGTTTAAGGTTTAAAGACAAATTGATGACCAAATACTATTGAGGTTTTTTTTAACCATTACTTTTAAAATTTTTGTAATAATTCTCTTTGTATTGCTTCTTTTTTTTAATATTCTTATCATAAGTAGTCTTTGATGTCATGATAAAATTTACAGTCATAAATATCCAAATTAGATTGCAAGATTTTTGGCCTGCTTAGAAAGCAGGAAATTAATCTTTAAATTCTTTTATGGCATTTTTTAATATTGAATATTGTTAACTTAATTAGCAGGCTTTAGAAATGGCTAAAAGCTAGAGACTTTTACGACTGAATATCTGATTCCTTTGTTTAGAGAATACTTTTTAATAAGTCATTTTAAACGTCCCACACATTTAGCTATTAATAAAAAATATATACAATGTAGCACAGTCATCATCTCGCAGTTTGGCGCATTGCGTCATTTTAATTATTTCCTAAGCGCCGCTTACAAAACGACAAACACTATTAAAATACTTTTCTATCTAATTGATAAAGCATGCAGAGTAACAAACCATTTACAACAAAATATAGTTTTGTGCTACGATTGATAAAGGCGGCAAACATGTGGAAAATCAAAATAGTAAACGATATAAAATGAGACATTGTTATTTACCTCATCTTGAGTGTTATCACCGGTATTTGAAGCAATTTTAGACATTTTTAGTCTTTGTATTATTAATTCTTAAAAATATTCGCACTACACACCGATCGATTTTGCTATGACAGAAATTGACTGACACTGTGACACTGACAGCCGATGAGCCGACCAGCTGACAGCACGATCGGAAACTGAATATTGCGATCATTACTTGCGCTGATTTTAAATGAAGATGCTTTGTGCGTCATGCGAGTCGTATTTTATATTATTTGTAGATTGATGCGTTGTTTATAAGATCCCAATTATCATCATTTCAGCTCTAAACCCACATCCTGCTGCTGGATTTAGACCTCCTCTTTCTTTACGAATAGTTGCTTGCTTCATTCAGATGTTTCTTTGTTTGGCCTCACTAGGCCTCACTTTGGCAACTAGTACTACTATTCAAACTCAGCATTTATTTAAAATTAGACCTTCACAGGTTCTTTACAATGCCAAAAAGAAGTATGGTGAGCTGTTGTAAGCCAATAGTTGGATAACACTTTTTGACCATAGTTTTTGACACGTTTGCGCGCACCTGACGCTCCATCTAGACCACAATCTAGACTGTAATAGGTAATCAAAGTGTGAGCTGCAGTCCCAGACACAGTTCCTAATAACTTGTAAAAGTATTCTAATTCAACTCAAATTGCCCCGTATCGCCCGTTCTTCAATGCCATAAGAAGCTAAGCCCTCGATCTAGCCCCATAATTCTATGTCGAAAACTTTGTTTATCGATGGGGTCGGAAACCAACCCCTACTGAATGGTGGCCATTTCTGTTATGTGGTATCTTTGGTATTTACAGGAAATTGTGATAAAAAAGTAAGGTTATAGCAACTGAAAATCCAGAAGGTTTAATATCTCAAATAATGTCAATAAATGATGCATAATGTATAAATAACTAAAAAATAACGTTAAAATTAGCCCGTTTTTTCATTATGTGAATATTTTTACAATTTTTTTCCTGGGGAACATTAGGAAAGAGCTGTTGAACAACAGTAACATTTTATGATCGTTAGAGTTTAAATCCCAAAGTTTCAGTACTTTTAGTTTTCACGCTTCATTTAAAACTACTACTACTAAACTATTTAAAAAAATTGAAATAGCTACCATTCAGGAATTTGGTTTCCGACCTCACATGTGCTATGTGGGGTCGGAAACCAACCCCTTTTGAGTTTGTACAGATCGAAACCGGACACATTGTATACTTACAGCTTGGCCAGAACGGATTGAAACGGAACTAAATTTTTTATTTCTGACAGCGTTTTAAAATCTTTGTTATTTGATGTAAACAAAAATCCCAGGTTTGTTAGATTTATTATTTTGCCATAAAACTAACGTAAAAAGTGAAAAGAAATAAAATAATATCATTCAAAGTGCTGGTAGCGCGAAGACAGTAGCGACTTCCGGTTTTCTACATTTTTATGTCAAGCTGTACGCTTGGGTTGCGGTTCGACTGAGGTGGGTGGAGCGAATCTATGCGGAGACGTCCGACCTTTACCGCGATTCACTAATTACGTATGTATAATGTCACGTGGCCAGCTATGTGCATCAGCCATGTGATTGGAGAATCGTGGCACAGCTCGTCATAACTCGTTATTTTATTTTAAATGTCGTGGTCAATTTGCGCCAAATAAATGTATTTTCTTTCTTTCTTTCTTTCACCGCTCTGTTCCACTTCGCCCTCAATGGAACCGCAGCCTTACTTGTAGAATTTTCGTCTTTTTGATTTGTCAATGTCAAACTCTAGCTGTCAAATTGTGAAATGACATTTCTAATTTTTCTTCTGTTGTTGTGTTGATTTATTTCCAAACAAAATAAATGTTTTCAGTAAATTATTATTCCGTAAATATACTGAGAGTGAAGCACATCTGAAATTCTTTAGGCGATAAGAACAATTATGGGCTTAGAACAAATAAATGTCTTGAAATCGTTTTGATTATGTCTGCACGAAATTATTTATCGGCACGGGAGAAAAATATAAGTAAACTTATCGATTGTTTGCCAAATATTAACCAGCAGAAGTTTGGATACCGTTCTGGGCAAGAGCTACCACCTTTGTCAGCAAACACAAGTAGTTATGTGAATCGGAATTTGAACTATTCATTTGAGGTCCAGCCATACATGGTGAACAGTTTGGAGAGAGCCGGGACGCCCTTTTCCGACTTTTTCTCGGAAAGTGAGACGGGTTAGTAACGATTTTTGGATTTATAACATTTTATGTGAGTCAAACCTAAACCTAAACCCAAATGAGGTAACATTATAATAGGTGCAGTTATCTGTTTTGGGGTCTCTAAATTTTGTTGAAATAGTAACTTCATAAAATGTTCCAGTTGGGGACCTCAAAGGGCCAAAGACTGCCGGGGTCTCGGTAACCGTGACCCTACAACTTAAAGGGCTATTGAAGGATCACTGTGGATTTTAGTCAGTACAAGTCTTACAGTCCCTTTAATCCCGCCCTGTGTGGAAAGACTCATTTGATGATTTAACCCTTAACCACCTAACATACGTCTCACAGACCCTATTAAGTTTAAAATCGTGAATATTTTTGCTCAGGAGTGTCATATCAACTTGTTACTTCCTATACCTTTTCCCCGTGACCCTCAGTATTGTGCAACGGCTAGTCGGGGTTGTAGGGATGCGCGTTTGGCTCAGGTGAGTGAATGAATTCAAGCTGGGGTCTGTGAGACGTATGTTGGTGGTTACGTGATTATTTTAAATTGTGTTTTTCTTTATTGTATAAGTTATAATAGCACATAGATAGTCCGTTATTAATAGCTGATTGGAAAAAGAATTATCAGACGACGATAATATACCAAACGACCAACAGGGATGCGTAGAATGTTGCTACAAATCATGTTCTGGAAGAAAGTTGCGCGCCTGATTCCAAATACGAATGGCCAGATACAGTTCAACTAAACACTCTATCACACAGTGATATTACTTCAGATAGTGGTGATTAAGTGTTTTTAACTGAGAATGATGTGCCGTTGGCGGTAGTTCGGCCGAAAAGAAGAAAAAATATTTTATAATCACTTTCGTTGGTCATCCGCCTCAACCTCTTCGCGATCACAAACTTTATAACATAATATAGCAGAGAAAGAGAATGAATAAATACAGCATACCGGAATGAATACATAATATGGCACGTCATGAAAGTAATGTCAAATTACATCGAAATATCGTCGGCTAAGAGTGTAAACCTGCTAACTCACTTTTACCCAATTTTACAGGAGACACATAAAACTTAATAAATTTGAATTTTACAATTTTAGATTAAAACCAAAAATACAGTTGGTGTATTTTTGGATATTCTACATTACTAGAAATTAATAAAATAGTAAAATTTGGTTTTTAATAAGTTATTAGTGTTTTTGTGACTTGGCTGGATTTTTTTTGGTAGCAAATGTTTAATTTTGTGGACATAGCAGGTTTTTCGAAAAATATCCAGAGTAAAATTAATTTAATTGTTTATTTAATTTTACTTTATTTACAAAACATAACTATATTATACTTTACTATATTAATATTATATATATACTATTAATAAAAACTGATTGTTAATATGTACAAAAAAAGTTTTTCTTTATAAATAAATTCAAAGGGCGTCAAAGAATACGTCCACATCGCTGCAATCAGCGATGTGGACGTCTTCTTTGACGCCCTATTCCCATTGGGGAACGAGAACGCTGGCCACAATGCCACGTTGTATGGCAATGCTGATTCGTTGGCATAGGAATAGGCCAGCCCTCTGATCACCTGAAGAGTCGACTAATAGCCTGGCGATATCCTTAAAAACGTGAGCACTCGGACCCAATAGCTCTAGAGTTTCAACCCTTAATGGCTCAAACAAATAGTTACTAGCTAAACCAATGTATTTGCGCTGCTTGGAGTTTTCAGTACCTGCATCAGCAGTGCCAGCACTACACGCTGTACCAGAAAGATGGGATGACGCAAGGGTGAAACATGTTGCATCCCACACCACACCACACCTACTAAGTTTCCAAGGCATTATAGTCATACCATTTGTTCTGTCCCCATCATCGCGTCCAAGCCTCTGGGTTCTAAGACGGCTGGCACCCCGGCGGTGCCAAGAGCACGACGGATTATGTCTTTTAAGCTTGAATGTCGTGCTAACCGACCTGCACTCCTGCTACAGAAATGGCCACGAGGTCCGAGGCAGTCAACTACATATTTCACCACATTGACAACGGTGTGTCCCCACAAGGAGCGCTCAGACACAAGTAGCGACCCGGATGGTTGTGTCACCCAGCATAGTATCTGTGTTGGGGGACGGTAGCGCCTGAAGCCAAAGGCCCAACTATCACTCGCCCACAGCCAGCAGGCGGGCACGCTCCGCAGTATTGGTGTACGTATTAATGAAATTATTCCGGTCAACTTGCACAGCGACTTATCCCACTGTCTCTGGGAAAACGGGTTCACGGGCCGATCCGTTACCGTGCTCAGATACGGATTACAGCTTTGGCACCTTTGCATCGTTAAACACGGACAAACCATTAACACCTCGTTTGCTCTCGGGACTAAATAAGTAACTTTCACCCCTTGAATAAAAATGTACTATTGTAATTTATTACGATAAGTACACAGTTTACAGCAGTGCAGTGGTGGTCCAGTGGTATCGGTCCCGACTTACGAGTTGTAAGTCGTGGGTTTGAACCCCGCCAGGTGCATTACTTTGTGTAATTTATTTCATTATCACTGCTCTCAAAATGAAGGAAAACATCGTAAGGAAACCGGCATGTCCTAGAACCAAAAATTCGAAGACATGTGACATCTGCCAACCCGCACTGGGCCTGCGTGGTAGATTACGGCCAACTTTTTTAGAGGATAACAAGTGGATAATCCAAAAAATAACTTATTTATTGAATACTAGACGTAAAACGAAAAATGAATAGTAATAATAAAGGCTTGCCTCTACTATATTCCAACCAATACACCTTGAAAAAATCGAGTTAATTGACCGAAAACTAAATTTTAATTGCACTGAACGTTTTCACGCCGAAAACTCAATACAAAATGGCGTCAATCATGGAGTTAGGAGCGCAATTTGACTTAAGTTTATTTGGCTGTTTTACGCATCACACTTTTTTGCCCATTTTACGTTGAGAATGTGGGTAGCTGCTTTTACAGGCTGTGTGGCTTAACTTTCTCTTACAGACTGCATCAAAATGTCATTTTTGGTCGAAAGTGGAGTTAGCAGGTTTACACTCTTAGCCGACGATATACGTATTGGTATATAACGTATCCTCCAGAACAACACGACTCCTCCAGCAGCTGTCCCAGGCAGCAGCAGTGCTGAAGAGCGATTGATAATTCGTAAAAACTGTACTACTTGCCAGTGTACTAAGAAACACAAAACATATTACATGTGTTTCGAAAGAAAAGCTCTAATTTGGCTTGAATGCTCAAATAAAATGTGTTTTCGATGTTGTGAACATACATAAGTTTAGAGTCTGCAATTTTGTTTAATTTATTTTTTAAATTGGAATTTTTACTTTTTTCCATGTTTCTTGATTATTTAATAATACAAAAAATATAAGAAGAATTTTCTGTAGCTCAAAATATTTTTTGGAGATGTCAATTTCCAAACGTATTAGAAAAGCAAGCCTAAATAAGAGATTGCACCAATAATTGGGGGTTAACAATAAATTATTAGATTTTCATGTACCTTTTCTTTCTAATATCAGAGTTTAATAATGTTCAAAACAGATTTTTTACTAAAAACAATACCCTTTCTTAATATTTTTAACAATAGTGAATTAATTAACTCAGGGGTCCCACAGACGTATGTTAGATGATTGTGTGACAAAAATGTGTGCTAGGTAGTTAAGGGTTAAGTATGACAAAAAAAAACAGCATAAAAAGAGTCAAGTAGTCTGAAACAATAAATCATAATCAGCACATAATATACTTAACCCATTGATGGGATACGGGTCTCTATGTGAGAGTGAGTTGGCTGTAATATGCAGGCCCAGCGCATGTTTATAGATATCTTTCATCTTCAATGATTTGTAGATTTGTTTCTATGAAAGCCAAGTTCTTCAAAATGTTTTTATTCACCTTTTTTGATAGCACTGACAGCAGTGGTGATGAATAAAATCAAGTACATACAGTAATGCAACTGTCTGGGTTCCAAACCACAACTTACAAATCATAGGTTAGTGCAACCACGGGCTATCACAGCCAAATTAAAATTAATAAAGCTGAACTGAACTGTTTGGTTGAACATGCTAATCTCAGGAAGTCATCATCATCCTCAGGGCGTAAATCCCGGTTGCTTCCTTGGCTTCCACCTCGGTGCCCGGGGTCCGCCTTCCTACCTAACCGCCTCCACTTCGCACGATCTTGTGCATCTCCTGCCGTGAGCCCGTTAGCACGCATATCGTCCCTTACGACGTCAAGCCAACGTTTCTTCGGCCTTCCTTGTTTCTGCTAATCTCAGGAAGTATTAGATCAAATTGAAAAATTATTTTTGTGCTACATAGTCTTAATCAAGGAAAGCGAATGCTATATAGCATTATGTTATATAGGCTAACATAACGCTACAATCAGAGCAGGTGCAGAGCAAAGCAGCAATGAAAAATTTATTGATATTGTCAAGGCGCTATATGAACAATCGCTAGTGTTTGCCAATGGAGTCGCACGGATTGTCAATATCGCTCACAGATGTCGATGTCGAATTGCATGTACATCCTAATGAAAATGCACATGATTCTCTGTTCAAAATTCGACTGCGCACCTACTCGTCAATTGCGACATCTTTTGTCTTTGGTTTGCAGCGCCTTTATGTCGTAGTAATAAGGTGGATTTTTGAAGTGCACGGTCGAATTGCATCATTAGTAAATCGCGTCGCAACGCGCCGTGAGTAAAGTCCCTTAGGCTCAAAAAATTGACACGTACGAGAGCCACACGACTATTGAAACGATACGACAACCGCACAATATGGATGGAAAAAATGCTTTATTTTGTATTTAACATAAATAAATATACAGACATACTCCATTTTGTTGTCACAATCGGATGGCTGACTGTTTCGCAACCACAACTTTGCGTCGACGCAACGACTCATTAGAAACAAAAGCAACCACAGCGCAGCTGCAAAAAGCAGCAGCTACTCAAAGTTCTTGCTTTGATTCTAAGGCGTAAACTCAACCTCATTTGGTCGTAGATATGTCTTTGCGTTGTCGTACGTTATTAGTACACATTTTGCCTTATAAGGCGGGCCATAAACGGGCTGCTCTTGAAAACTTCCGAATGGAAAAACCCAATAACGCTGACGCCCGAACTGGGGATTGAACCACTTTCAACCATTTGACTATAAAGGCAGTTGATTGATGTAGCTTGACTGAAAAATTGCAGGAACCCCAGACTTGCACAGCGAGGAAAGTGACAGTAGTTCAGGGTCAGCGTTGCGTCGGAACACAGCTGAGGCGACTAAGACGTTAGCTGCTGAGTGGGATCGCATCGAGAGGACATTGTACAATGAGGACGGAGAGAAGTGCACTCGACCTAACATTATTGAGGAGTGTAAGCAGTGGAGACAGCTGCATCCACAGCTCAGGTGAGGAAGACATCTTTTATTTTTTAAACCATTTAGCATGATACTGTCCGTAATGGAGATAGTTCTTCAACATATCCCAAAAACTTAGGAAGTAATTGGCGCCAATTCGTAATTTTGTGTTTTGGTCCTGTGTCCAGCTGTGGACGTAATTAATCTTAAGTGTTGATCATGTTGAAAATAATGGAGTATGGAAGAAATGCTGCATACTGTAAAGGGGAAATAAGAGTAAACCAAGAATCTACCCCTGCATAACACCTAAATAGGGATGCACGTAATTAATTTTTCATCCCACCACCTCGGAAAGACTATTTTTTCTCTTCGATATCTGAGCGTAAAAGCCGTTTTTATTCTCTAGTGGATAAAGTAAATTGAATTTAGAACATCGTGTGCAATAATGAGTTGTACCAGTAATGCGCCCGCTGACCCCTACAGCTGATCGCTTGTTGTGCTGCCCATTTCACGTTCGAAGGTTGTCGTACCACATCAAATTTCAAAAATAGAATTTGTTTTCATCCCCCCATATCGGAAAGGCTATTTTTTCGCTTCGATATCTGAGCGTAAAAGCCGTTTTTATCCTCTAGTGGATAAAGTAAATTGAATTTGGAACATGCACGTGCACTAAAGAGTTGTACCAGTAAAGGCGGCTGCTGACCCCAACAGCTGATCGCTTGCTGTGGTGCCCACTTGGGCTAACTTGAATCCCGATCAGAATCCTTTGGTGCATAATCTACTATTATTTTGTTACAATCTCAGACTCGGAACAACTTTTTTTTTACCGTTTTTTTAATTCGGTTTGTGCGGTTTTCTTTTCACGTCATACTTATTGTTAAGACAAACCAAGATAAAAATAAGAAACTTGAAAACATACTTAACTATTTTTTGTTATAATTTAAAAATTATTCTGTAATACCTACTTACCTATAATAACGTAGTAAGTAGTTATTACCTAAACTTTTTTTGCATCTACTCATTTCCTCGCTGAGGTGGGATGAAAAGTTACGTGTTGCACTCGAGTGCAAAGATTTTTCACCTTGTGCTCTTTTGATTCCCTCGCTACCGCTCATGATTCTAATTTTTGAATCACTCGTTGCACTCGTGATTCAATTTTAGAATCATTCGCTTGCTCGGTCATCAAAATTGAGCACGCGGTTAAAAAGCAACTTTGCACTCTTGTATAACAAATAACTATTACAGGTTTTTGAAAACGTCCTGTAGACCCATAATTATATTTAGGCCCTCTTTTATGAAAAAAATCTATTCCGGTTATTTTTTCACTTTATGATCCATATTTCAGAGATTCATAGTGTCAAATATGAGCGAGTTTTTTACTTGTGCTCAATAGGTCAAGGCGTTACCTACCCTCCTTCGTCTTGCGCAAGGCATACTGACCCAAACCCGACTATGTAAATTGCTAATGTACTTTTCATAATAAAAACATTCATTCTTGTAATTTACATATTTTGGGAAATATGGGACACAGTATTAATGAAAGATTGTGGCCAAGGCCGCGATTTATACGAAAATAATTCAGACTTAGCATACATTTCAGAATATTCCTTGAAAACCGACTTTGGTTTCATTATTAATAGTAGTTGTTGTACCTTTGACACGTTCGGATCAAAATGGACCCTGGTTTCGGCGTATTTTATTTTTTAAGCGGCTTTTGTGCTTCTATTACATAAAAAATAGTATCTACAAAGTTTATCACTAGAATTGATTTTTTATTTCGTGTAAAAATATTGTGAAACAGTGTACAATTGTACATCTATTATTAAAGGTACCTCGATAGTAATTACGTCTTTTCATTCGAAATAGAAGGAATCGTTCGTGACACTTCTCACCATGGCACGACATTAAACTAATAACAGGCGACATGACCTTCACGATATAAATATTTAAATGGCATTTATTGATTTCCAGAATCGTGGGTAAAGGTATACAATTGCCCGAAAAACGTTTGTCGTACAGACAGATGGATCACGACGAGGTCATCGCGATGCATTACAGCGACTACGAGGAGTTCAGTGAGAGTGAGGAGCGACTGTCGCAGAGCAGCACTGACGTCACGCCGCAGAACTCTCCGCGAGTCTCCGTCGCCGAGGACCTGGGCGAGCACAGGCTGTCCAGAGAAAAGGTATCCTTCTACCCAATGTATAACGACGAGACAGACTTACCCGACGCGTTCTGCTCCCTCCTCCAAATCACACCAATACACATTCACAGTCCTTACAGAAAGAGACAGAATCCCTCCATTCTGAGATCTGAACTAGCATCCTCTCGGTGGATGCGGAATCCCAGACCAGACTCATCTTTAAATTGTGATAGAAATAGTGCTAAGTCTTTTGTTTCTTTGGATACTAGAAATTACGGGAAAGTGGCTTTGAGCGCGTCGGAAAGAAATGCGTTGATGAATAATAATAGAGTTGTTACTGCGAGGCATAGAGATGTGGCAAGATTAGAACCTATATGCACGCCGGATGTACCGCAGAGTGACGTCACGAGGCTACCAAATGGTGTTTCTTCTCAATATAATATTAGAAAGGTTTCCTTGCCGCCTTTGCTTCTTGAAGAAGAGAAGAAGAAAGTTTCGATTGGCTCAGCTAGGAAACACAATGTGAGAACTAGAAAGTCGGTTCCTAAAGGTATGTTCCATTTAGACAGGGTGAAATATAATTGAATCTTTTTAAACCTTTTATATCTCAATTAAGAAATCATCTCGTTTTGGTAGGTAGTAAATTATGATATTTATTTTGAGGTGTTAAGAATCTCATGAATGGCTTGATCTCTGACTAAAGATAGAACGATACAGAGTTCGATTTACGGGTTATCAAATGTCAGCATGCTTCAAAGTTGAGGTTAATTCGTTCCCATTCACTCAAGATTTTCTTTGATATTAGTCGTAGTCCTCGTGATGTATATTCTGCAGAAATAGAGGAAACTAGTAGGGATCAAAACTTTTGCTAGAGAACCTGGCCTTATTACCTCATACGTTTCTACAATTCACTGCTGGTAGCACTGAAACGAACCCTATCTCTGTTTTGTAAGGTTGACATTTCGATGTGACGGTGAGATGGCAGAACTCTTGGGATTGTAAAGTGTATTTTTAATTTATGTCATGCTTTATTTATGTGAGTCAATTATGTCTATTATTAATTTAGAGCTTATTTAATTTATGGAGTTGTTGATGAGACCACGCATTGTCACCAAATATTGTATATAAACAAAGTTCACTATTTTTATATGATAATGTCACCAGTGAAACATAAGTAGGAGGTTGTACTTATGTTATAATTACTTTCTAGTCTTTTTACTAGTCTTTAGACGATACAAATGTATTTGTGATTAATTCTTGTGTTGTGAAGCACATATTTCGAGTGTACATAAACATTTCGTTGGTAGTTACTTGAGATTGAATGCTATGCCACATTATTATGAATATATATTTTCTTTATAAAGTATCTTGTGTTTTCATATACTTACCTCTTATCGACATTTTTGAATCTGCAAGGAAGTTCAGTCGTCACGATTTTATTGTCTCACACTTTCAAGTATTTGGTTTATATATTAATTCTGGGATATATCAGTCGGATTTGTTTGCTTGTCTGTCACACACAAAATATATTATGCCGGGGATATAAGTAAAACCAAGTATTCAAATACAAATACAGAATTTATTTTGATATTTACATTATTTGCATTTTATTAACAATCAACATCAACAATATTAAATAATTTGTTTTCGTGGTGTGATACATTTCGAACAGTCTGATAATATTACATAGCCCGTGGTGGACGCCATTTTGTAAAGGTAGGTGCACAAAATGTCGCCCGTGTTCATGGGAAATGTAACATCATATGTCATAATGGTGGTTTGTAAATGGTTTCCTAGAAGCGGTGAAAAATGGGGTTATTACGCTGAGAATTTGAGCAACTGCGGAGAAAGCTGTGAGCTTGAATATTGGGTTGCCATTACAAAAAATAAACCAATCGTTTCATTATATTTTTTAAATTTAATTTTGAATAATACGACAATTTCAAAGATCAAAGTTATTTGTTGACTTTATAATATACGATTTTAAATTGAAAAGTAGGATTGCTTTTAGGATTTTGCTTGATCTGGCAACCCTCTGTATCGAGGCGTATTTCGCACCAAAATGGTTAAGACTTTATTGTTTTTATTTGGCACTGTGTAGAATGCATGTATAGACATAATCATAGACATATATTTAATTGTTGATGTCTGTTATGTGTGTCATGTTATGCATATGTGTTCAATAGATCGATCTAGGAGAAATAAAAAGCAATATGCATACGTTATCTGATTTATACTTACTTGAACTTGAAAATAACGAACTACCATACTATATCTTGCATAATAACTATGTCATGCATGAATATACAGTGCCAAAATAATACAAGCCCGATTATCAGGGATCAATAACATTTGGTTCAAATCCAAACCATATGCCCAAAGTTTTCAATGAAAACCAATCTGATAAAGGGACATTAAACCCATTGTTTTTCCCAGACTCGTTGCGATAGAGCGTTCAGTTATGTTGCTATTTATATCTTCTTCATTTACACAATATAAATTTAAATTGTTACAATATTTTATCTCACAGCCATCATTAATATATTGATACTACTTTAATAAGAGAGGACTAGTGTAACAACACGTTAGATGGCGTCAGCTTACAAAAAGGGTCTAGCGAACATTCGTTATAGAGCGTAAGATTTATATATACGTATATATAATACATGAAAAATTCACCTTGTCCGTTCTAAAAACGATAACAACCTCAAGCTATTAGCAATAGTCAACAATGTTGTTAATTCTAGAATTTAATGCACACAGAACATGGATTCACTAAGTATGCTTAGTAGGCATTTTTTTAGTTAGTGTTTTTTTTTTGTATAATTATTTATCGATCTAGTAAGTGATTTCGTAGATGTAAGATATCGTTGAATCGTAGAGAGAAACGTCAGGGGCGGAAATATCTAAATTACCTTCGTCTCGCTTCGATTTGCTGAAGCATGTGCCTTCTGACTTATGGCGACGGAATACTTAACAGCAATATGTTTAAAAAAAAAGACCACAATGGAAGATTTTTTTATGTTGGCATTATTTTCACGCAACTTTGATGATCTTCAGAAAGTTTGATTCCTTTTGGCTCACAAAAAATTAAACTAGGCAGAAAAACTAATTTATATTTTTCCGACTTCTTCTCCACCTACATTTCAGTGGACACATGCTTTGCAAAGTTATATTTTAAATTACAATATAAGAAACGTTGTTTTCGTGCCATTTGTCGAGATCCCATACAAATTATTCTAATCCGAAGAGCTAAGACGATTAGATCACCACCACTTGATACTTGCGCACGTCAAATTGTCGTTTAAATTTGATTTTTAATATAAATTGCGTTAATATCTAGTAAAATATTGCATAAAATAAACTAACAGTGACAATTTGTGTGAAAAATACATCAATACAGAAGCAAATTAAAATATTTTCACCAACATCAACGTTCCATTATTTATTTTATTTTCATAAGTTTCAGCCGCTTACGTTCAATAAATCCTGCTTCGTCAAACAATGTGATGTTTTAATTTACTTCTGTTTTTTTAAAGTAATAAACAATAATCGCTTTTAGAATATAACGTGATCGCACGATGACGTACGTTGGTTGGTGACGTCATCACGTCGAGGTTCGGCCACTACGTATCCTAGCAACAAGTTTCGTCGAGAACATGCACTCGGTCCATTCGGAACATACACAATATTGCATATTAAACAATAATGGTAACATTAGACGTCAAGCAAACACACGCAGAAGGACTCAGCTATATTCTCTCTCGTTAAGGCGATTATACAATTTTAAACACTATTTTTATTTTTTAAATTGCACACTGACCCACCTCTATAAACTTTTAATTGCGATAAATATATTGTAATGCTGTATAAAAATATTAAAGGAAAAATCGTCATTTAATATTAATACTTATTTAACATTCATATTTTAATCCCAAATCAATAGCGTGTATTTTACATTTTTACAATGAGACGTCCGAACTCTATACCTAACTAGCATACAGTGACATCGAAGCCTAATTCACAACAAACTACACACGATAGTATTTGAATATAAACTTTTTAATGTAACCGTAGCCTTCTATTTTAATGCAAAGGAGACGTATATTGAAAAATTCTTATGTAACATACAAAATTACATTTGACTATTTACAACATTCTAGCTAAAAACTTTAAAAATTGAGTGTCGAATGCAGCTCGCGGCGGTACTCTAAATATTAGGTACCTAGTTTGGCTAGGGCTCCATGCATAGGTCACTACTTACCGATATATCAAGCTCAAATTACAACTAACCCACTCTACTCGCTGTGTGCGGACTGCGCGGTGTAAGTCGTCGCCTGCGTCCCCCGGCGCCCTGCCGACTCGCCCCTACCTTGGCAGACATATTGGCGGTGCCAACTCGGCCGAATAAGCCAATATGATCATTTAATTAAATATTTTGGACAGACCGATTAGTTTAATTACATAAATAATATTCTATCGTGCACAACCATCTCATAAACTTTACAATTTTCTTTACGCCCGGTGGTTTATGTGTAATATTATAATTGTTTGTTTTTGACAGTCCTTTGCTTGCAAAGGTAAATCATTTTCCTTTCTTTAGCACAGATACGAGTGTGCTAATAAAGTACAACTTGTACTTGAGAGTAATATTAATACTCGTTATAATTTTAAACATTAATGTCGCAGGAATTTTCGTTCATATACAGGGCCTCGTTTTTTGTACTTTTTCGTTCGGGTACTTTGCTCTATGGATAATGTAGTGATTTTACAAAAATATGGCAGTATGTTTGCATTCAATTCCTTTACGAACTAGGGTAGCTGTGCTATTTCCGTTATTGGACCGAAATCACCACAGGTTGAATACTGAGGACTTAACACACATTTAGAATATCCGTAGAGCGCATACTTTGAAATATTCACGAAGACACAGTATCGAATATTCAGGACAAGAGCACACATTCGAATATCCGTGAAACTTTACACATTAACCTATGTATCTGTAATTAAGGCCGGTTTTGCCTATTCTATTCAAATGAATGATATCTATATGAACGTGATAAAGATATCTATGTACAGGATGTTTGATAAAACTTTAAATACTTTCGAATACTTACTATCAGTAAAATTGAGGTATTTATTAATTATTAGGTATTAATTAAACGAATGTAGTGTTGCGTGCGTGCGACGCTAGCGGGCGCGCGTGGGCTACTCGTACTTTACATATTCATCAAACATCTTGTATTTTAGTAATAATAATTATTGCATTACGTTGTATTAGGTACTATTCGACGTTCTGTAATGATTCTAATTGTGAGGCAATGTTAACTAATGCCTAATAAATTCTAAAAAAGGAGCTGTAACCAGCTGCGCCGGCGCATGCTTGTCGGTCGGTGAGCGCGAGGCGAGCACGTGGCGAGCGCGAGGTGAGCCCGAGCGCAGCCGGTTACAGCGGCTTGTCTAATACAATCAACATAGTAAACTATGAGAGTCCACAATCGTCAAAGCACCCGGAGTTAACACTAAATACATCGCAGGCTTCAGAAGCCTATCTATTTTAACAACGATTCGAAAATAATATCACACATTTACAGAAAATTACACTTCGCACTCGGTGTCCCTCGCAAACAAAAAACCATCTTCGAATTTGAACTAATCTCGCAATGGCATCGTTTCGTAGTTTATAATTATTTCAGTTCATTGATATTTCATGTGCAGCGCCATGAATCACGTCCACTTTGACAATCCCCCCGCCAAATATCAGGAAAAAAATAAAAGAAAACAAAAAGAAAAAAATAGCATAATATAATTTTATTAAAATAAAAATAAAACAAAAAAAACGTGGTACTATAAAGTGAGGTTGGAAGTTACTATGTTCTTGTAATAGTTGATTTACTTTTATGCAGATTTGAAGATGAAAATACGCGTCAAGTAAGTTTGATTCTCTCTCAAGTTTTTGGAAAGAATTTGTATTCGATTCTGCATGAAAATATTCAACTAGTAGTCTAACCTTAGTAATAAAGAGATTTAATAAAAGAAGATAAACAGTGAGCAATGGAACTGTATGCAGACTACTACCATACGTGCAAATTGAATATGGCAGAGTGTCTTAAAACTAGATAATGAATTCAATGTGAATCCATCGAAAATAAAATTAAACATCTAAAAACTTAAAAAATAGTGACTAAATAAAATAACTTCGTACAATCACAAAGTATCGATGATGATATGACGTGCTTAACAATCAGTCGATGAATAACATTAAATGCTTATAATATGTCTATATTTCAGCTTTAAAAATAGCACTTATTTACGTGAAACGTGACAGAAAAAAACTACAGAATAAGGAATGGATATTCTAAGAAAAGCGATAGCCTACACCTATGTCCGTTACACGTGAAACCAACATGCAATTAAAAGTTTAAAAGGTTTCCTTGAGCATTGCTTACAAATAAGCCCTTAGAAATTGAATTGAAGATTTCGTTGATAAAGACAGTTTAGAAGAAATAGTAAACAGTTTAGAAACTGTTAGAAGTTGTTCGACGAGGATATAATTATAATAGTCAGTATTACAACAGCGGTTCTTTTATATTTATCTTGGAACCAGTTATATATGTTCAATTAAATACATCCATTCCGATCCAATCATAGCTCCTGAATAGTTGGGACTCACTGTATGGGATACTCCCTGGGCCAAGAACTACTGTTGTGGGAAGACAAGTGTGTCAGGATTCAGCTGAAACGTGTATGCATGTGTATGTGATCTCCAACACCTTCATAAATAAAGCCTATAATTAAACCACCACCGTATGATATGAGCTAAAATTATTAAAAAATGTGTCCATATTTGATTGTGGGTCGAGCTGTGTCTACCGCTGTACTCAATACTTTAAAAGTGGTCTTCATAACCTGACGTCTCTCAGTATGCGATCTGTTGTAAATCTACCGCTCCCGCGATAGGTTCGCAACAGATTGGGAGCCCTTGTTGTTTATAAGCAACTATCTCGTGTAAGGTCTGCTGTCAGCGGTATACTACCAGAAAACACAGACATACAGCTGGTGTGATTTTCCATAACAATTCAATATCCAACTCTCTAACTTGCCTTAAATTACGTTCGAAACTTTAAATGTTAAATACTCGTTAACAACAGCACTTTACAGAATCTTTTATCCTAGACATCGAAAGCTTTTCTATATTCTTTAAGCGCTTTCTATAAATTCTGGCTTAATAGCTTTTTTGACTACTCTCTGCCGCTCCTATAGACTACCTTCGTGACCTATAAGATTCAGTTATTGTTCTGAATTGATGGAAGTGCTATAGACTGCGAGACCAGTGGCTATAGGAGTCTATATCCATAAGTTTTTTAATTTTAAGTTTTCTTTATATTATTACTGCTTTTCTTTATAGTAGATAGATACGGCTAAATTAACGAATGCTAGACTATACAAGAGTGCGATTGAGGAGTGTAGATTGCTGTGCGGGAAGTGTAAAACTTAGAATACTAACATATACAGTTGACAAAACTAAAAGAAAACAGGGCAGTGGAGGTAGCAGCACTCCCATTCACGACTAAACAAGTCAGGACAAAATCTAACTAATACGTGGACGTTCACCCGAGAGTCGAGGTTAAGAGTGCGGGAGTGGTGCTTTGGGGGTATTCAGGGACGGATGAAACTGCTTGTCCCACGCCGAACGCGCCACGAACGTCATTAAATATGGTTTATTTTGTAAGAATGACGCGTGATTATTTCGTGACGTCCATCGCAAACTACAGCTTTACTTAAATACTAATAAGCCATCACAAAATTTACAACGTGTGACGCGTCGTTACTTTTCAAACTAAATAAGTCTTATAAGGACTGAGGTAAACATATTCTTGACATTTCAAGAATATAATACGTTAAACTCTCGAATTTTACTTGAAAATCTGAGCTGTGGTGGTGCTTTTCAGGGCATGGATGATGTCGGAGTGGGAAGGCTTGAGGATTTTAAAGTAGCTGTAAACACAGGATATTTAAACCATTCATAAAAAATAGAGATTACACCGAAACGAGTGTGTGGCACAACTTTTAGATGACAGCAACACTTGTTTTTACGCATTATGTGATGGTAAAAGTAGGGCAAATAATGGACCTGTCACACAGAAGCGTGGGACTGTGGGCGTCTAACTGACGAAACTTTTAGAGATAGTTACTAAGAACGGATTTGAATGGATGTGCTAAATTTTGACATTGAAATAAGTTTGAATTTCACGTTTTAAATAATATTAGAAGCTTAGTTTTCTTTTTCTAATGCATTTTGTTACTGATATAAATAATAAAATACCCTTTTTAACAGATTTTTATATTCTGTTAACCATACGGTTTCTGTCTGTAAAAATGAAAATTTACAAAACTTCAAGCTCCGGTAGAGCCCTAAAGATAATACTTAATAATAGTTTTTTTAGCATATTCGTAATCTATATAAAATTACGCAAATTTTGATACCTCTTGCGATTGTGTAGCTTGAAAAAATTTTTTTTTCATACATCGACGGGACACCCTACTAAACAAGTCAGGACAAAATCTAACTAATACGTGGACGTTCACCCGAGAGTCGAGGTTAAGAGTGCGGGAGTGGTGCTTTGGGGGTATTCAGGGACGGAGGTGTCCCACGCCGCGCCACGCCACGCGTGTCGTGACGTCACGCGGCGTGCGCGTCCCGCGGGCGGGGTGGGGCAGGATTGTCGGAGTGGGGGCCTACAGCCTAGATGTAGGAGTAGGGCCCGTCCGTGAGGGCGCTGCACAGCAATAGTCAGGAGGCGTCGTCCTTGCCGCCCGCACCCGCCGCCGCGCGCCGCGACGAGCGGTACTCCACGCCCGGGTCGAACTGCATCAGGACGAACACCTGCACACACAGATCATAACGTTTATAACTTGAATTTGCCAAATTCCAAAAATCTGATCACAGGAAAGCACGTAATTGGAGTTATAGAATCATCTGGGTGTACACAATTACCTGGTCGGTAGGCAACAGTGAGAAGTCATCAGGCGGGTTGGTGATGACGTATCGCTTGCTGCTGGCGTCACACGAGGAGGACGTGTCCCGGAACCGGTAGAGGCCGATGCACAGCATGCCGTAGGTGCTGAGCGCGGCCACGAACAGGTCACCGTACTTGCCGGCCTCGCCGAACTGCGCCAGCGGACCGTCGTACAACGAGATCTGACCCACTCTACACCGGTCCCTGGAAATAACAAAATATTAAGGAAAAGTATACTGACAATCGTGTATGGAAACTCGAATTGCTCTGGATAGAGAAGATAGGAGACGATCAGAGAATATTGTGTTCCTGTTACCTATTAGCTAAACTCTCTGGCGTGGAATATCCGCCCCGCAGGCCGGCTCCCTCAGCCAGGATCAGCTCCAACTCGGGCGTCGCACCGCCCGTGATCAGCGAGCGGATCAGCGTTAAGGCATTTTGGTTGAAATAAGTCTGTAACATAATAACAGGAATAAAGGCTCAGCATGAGTAAATTCTAGCGCTGGTTACAGAAAAGCCATCGTAGCTATACAACACATCTTTTCACACCAGAAATAGATTATACTTATCAGAGCCGTAACACGTTCATTCAATCATCGAGACTCATTTCGTCGAACTTTGATGGACCTGGTTTAACAGAAACTTATAAAGAGAGTACTGATACTTACGGTGGACATAAGTGAGTCTAGCACACTGACGGCGAAGGCGGTGCCGCACGCGAAGGGCTGCGTCAGGTACAGCTCCGTGTCCGGGTCGTCATCGTCGTCTTGGTCCAGGAACTGCACGTTGCTGTCGTTCACCAACTCTGTAGGAGGTATAAGATTATATGATTAGAGCATCAGATATTGAAGAGACACTAGAAAAAGATCATTTATATGTGGAAATGAAGAAATAAATTGTCAATACACATTTCCAAAACGACGAATAGAAGATAAAGCAATCAGAAGGCCTTCTTGAGAGCCACCTGAGAAAATAAAGAAGATGCGCTTACCAGTAATCATAGGCACATTGGCACCATACACGGAGCCCCGTCTCTGCAGCAGTACAGGCGCCGGCGGCTGCCCGGGCGGCGGCGGCGCCGTACTGCTCCCATTCGTTCCCACTCCCGCACTCAGCACTCCTATCGTGTCGTCGAACGTCATAGCCTTGATGTTCAACGAAGCCAAGATAGCTTCCTTGTCTGCCAGGGTGGGGTCATCGTTGGATGGCACCTTCGCTGATAGGATGCAGCACATGTCACACAAGTTCACATTTACTGCACGCAAGTCGGCCCGGCTTAGCGGTGAACCCTGAGGAAGAAAAAAATTCATGAGAAACCTGTAGAAGCATAAAGATAGTTAATTCATCTGCCATTTGGCTGTGTTAGCTTCGTTTTCTGGACTAGCCGGATGTAGTTGAATATTTTTAACTATTTTTTAAATGCAGTGACTGCCGGCTTTTCTCCACAACCCATCCCAAAAAACTGGGTAATACGATACTCTTTGATGAGGCTGTAAGGACTGTCAAAGATCAAAAAATGTAAGTAATAGCGTTGCTCACATTCAAAACAGAAATCTTGGGTAGATTCTGCAACATCTTCCATTCTCTTCTAATATAGTCGACACTTCCCACGATGACTACGTGCTTGAGCTCGTGGTAGTGGAAGTTGGAGGCCCTCAGTGGCATCACCAGGTTCCGTAGCCCGATGAGCGGTGAGTCAGGGTCCGCGAACAAACACACTACCACGTGCCCATTCAGAACTGTCATGGCCGCTTGGTTCCTGTCCTGTAAAAGAGAGAAGTGATTGTTGAAATTTCATATCACATGATAGCAATTTTGTCGGTGATAAATATATTCATGGGAGTTTTTATTTGAAGACGTTAATTATGAACTTACTAATATACAATCTTCCAAGTTCCTTGCGGGGCTCCAATGGAACATTCCAGTGGAGTCGTACTTCATTTCAGTCTTTTCGAAGTCGAAATCTTTCGACTGGTCGTCAGCCAAGCCCGCGGGTAGGCTGACGCCATTGCTGTTTTGATTACCACCACTGCTTCTACTCGTTGGCCTGTACAAAGGTTGGATCTCAGTAAGGTTTCTATCAAATTAATCTCACGTGCGTCTGAACAAACTGTGTTTATGTAGATGATTTTATAATTTTTGTTTATTGTTTCCAATTTAATCTAGTAGAGGAAATTGAAAGGTTAGGGGCTAAAAGTTAAATCATTGTTACTAGGTATGGGGAATATGAAGAGATAAGAATAGCCACTACTGAAGATAGCTAATAATTCACTACTGTGGGTTCTGGGGCAGTAGAACATTATTGACTGAATTTATTTTAAGTCAGAATATTGAGCAAATCCAAGTTATTTCTGGGAGTCATTTATTTTACAAGTGATATAATCTGAAGCAACTGATTGTGTCGTAGATACTGAAAACAATAACATCTAAACTACTGTATGTACAAGAATGCGCATCGCAGACATAAATATTGAATGTGTATAAACATAGTGACATAAACATGCTGTAGTTGTGTGTCGTGCGGAATTCAAGTGCAGTACACGGTAAAATATTGAAATAAACTCCTAAACGTATTCGAACTAAAATATTGACTAGTGAGGCAAGCACTACTCTACGAACATAATCGAGAAAAGTCTGCGCAGTTGTGTGAACTGCTAAGGCCGAGGACCGTGCAATACACACCCAATGTAGGCAACATTGACACATTGCTGACTTAACTCGTGTAAAAGAATTCAAGTACTTTGCAAATATCAAAACTACTGATAATAAAATGATCTAGCTGAATAATTTTCAATTACATGAGTTTTTTCACTTCGTAGGCAAGGTGATAGGCCTGGTAATTGGTATCTTGATCCTGGGGATTCCTGTAACACAGGGTCAAAGAGTCGTCTCCGTTTCTTTTTTTAGGAAAATAAATGTGCAAACAGGTAATATATCAATTTAGTGCTTTGTGCACGTCGTGCTAAAATAAAATACTCGAATAACAAGCCGCGATAGAAAGAGAAATCAGGGATAGAAGAAGAGACTTTATGGAATGTTTTTAAATTCATCATTTTAATTTTAATATTTATAATTTTGACCATGTTTGGGGACTTAGTTCGGCTATTTTCAATAATTTTCTGAAGCCGAATGTAGACCAAATTATAATGTTTGACTTAAATAAAATTAAAACACGGATTGTGTTGCTTGGCTCCAGAGAAAGCTCCAATTATAGCGTTATTTAATTGGGAGTGATGATACATGACTGAAGGAAGATCTGTTGTTTTCACCAAGAGATAGATTATAGACAGAAAATGATTCTTCAAACTCTAATCATCTCATGTGTATGAAAGGAAATAGAGAACAGTTTCCCGATGGCAAAATGTATTTTGAGATTCAACTTCTGAAATTCTATCATGAGTTCGTAACACCAACTGAGATACTCTAAGCTACACCATGTACCACCACTCTTTAACATTTAGTAATTAAAACGGTATAGGTAATGTTTGTGTGGTAGACTCACGTATCTGGCGGGGCCCTGTTGACGTTGGGTTTCACCTTGTTGACTTGTCTTGTCGTGGTGGTATTCATCAGCTGATTCGCCATCGGGGACAACAGCGTCGTCGGCGCTGCGTTCCGGTGATTGCGATTTATTACTGCAGGAAGAAAGTCTTCTGTTAGTTCTGCATTCTATATGATCTTTTGTCTGTCTTGATTTTGACAAATTGTGTTTCTATATACTTTCGTTTCGGCTAACCTTTGTGCCTTCAGTTACATCGATTTCATTGTTATTTTGTATAGTTTGTTGTTGTTGTTGTAATATTTTAATTTTTCAGACGATATCAGTGTGTTTCCTACATTTTATAGCGGACATAAAGATGATCGGGTAAATGTCACAGTTCTTATAGCTTATTGAATTATAAACCTGTGGCGTACTTCAGGGTAACACTGTCTTTCAGTTTTACTTTACCATTTAACTGATTGGTTGATGATTATGGCGAATAACTATATTATTTTGCTAATACTTACAACTAGTATCCTCCCCTCTTTCCCTCGCAATTTCACCTGAAAGGCAATAAGAATAATTTACGCGAAATGTTACTCAATGAAGCGGTAAATATTAAGCAGCAAAGCTTGTGAGTTTTGAATTTAATTTACTTTTAAATATTGCATTATTTTTGAAGCTAAGGGAATCTAAATTGCAGGTACTGAATTTATTTCAAGAACTATTTCAATATTTTTTTATTTCAAAATTACTTGAGTTCAATTAAGTATAAACGGATGTTTCTTAATAAATAATCTACAACAAAAGCATAGATGTATAGGTACCCACATAGCATTCACTTTAGCGTTGCCAATTTTGGACAAAATTAACTAAAGCTTAGGCGATTATATATTTTGTGGGATCAATTTCATTGTAACTTAATAAGAGAGCGGCTGTGGCCGTTGTTTTCTTGATCATTATTACAATCAGGCGTTTTGTTAGACTAGCACATAACATTATCCATGAATTGGCAACTCCTTTGATATGGTAGGTAATCATTCAGACAAATAAATGCAATGCCATGAATATTTGCAATGCGCGGCAAGAGGGGTACAAACCACAAATGATAATACATCCGCTTTAGAGTTTACCAAGAAGCACAGATCGATGGAAACAATTCAATCGTCGTTGACTCATTACTCATTGAAATAGTGAATGCAAAAGTAAAATAAAAACAAAATGATTTTGATCGTGTTCATTACAATTTTGTTAGTCGGGAAACTTTTGTGAAATTTAGTGTGAGGCTGTTAGTTTAGAGCCACCGCTCGGCGGAGCGGCAGCGGGTCGTGCCACTACAGGAGAGCCGGGCCCATGCGAGAGAAGCGCATACCCGGGGCAGCCCGCCAGTTGTCAGTGCTCGCTATGAGATAATGCGTGACAAAGCAACTAGGTGCACGGTACCGGAACGGTAACCTAGGACGAAGCATATTGCCGGTCAAATGGTTCAGTGGGCCGATGATTAAAAGAAAAACGAAAAAAAAAATCACTCGGCTCGGAGCCTGAGATGTACCTCGAACATGGACCTTCTTGGGCAACTCTGGCGGCGTGAAGGTGGGGGGAGGATGGTGATCATCTGCAAAACATCAGCACAAGTTCGCATTCCACTCCACTCAGTAAATACAGTTCCTACAGCACATCGCGATATAGTACAGCGTGTGGCCGGTCTGTCCATATTGACTCAGATCAGTTCAATAGTACAATCATCGGTTTCATCTTATCAAGTATTTTGAAAGCAATTAGCAGTTTATACATTGGAACGAAAAGATTAATAATAACAGGTGTTTTGAACTCATAGTGTTAAAAAAAAAAGTTAGCACAAAGTTACGGTACGGGTACGTCCAGAGAGAAGCTCCAAAGAAAGCTGAAGATGAAACCGATACACAATCAAATTACTTAGTAAAAATTAAAGTTATAGTCACAACTAATTAATACTACAGTTATCATAACATACCTACCACCACACATGCAACAAACATAAAGCTACGAATACAAACGACACACAAAACAAAAGTATCTAACTATTAGACAAGCTCTACGTGCTATTATATTATGTTTCACTTCTTGAATTAAATGAGTTTTAAACCCTAGATATTACCATGACTAATGCAAAGGGTATGAGGGTATGAAAACATGTAGTGATTAGAATGGCGTTGAGCGTACTAAGAACTGATGGCTCAAATGAAATTACAGAAACGTAAATATTACAGGGATGTGATAACAGTAAGGCGAGTATACCAAATCGTTCGGCAGATCGGACGCAGCAGCTATCACTGCTGAGTCCTCGCGGTTCTATCGAGGCGGGAGCATCTAAACGTTCCCTATGCAGGGGCTCGTTAAATCATCTTTTCAACTTTAAAGCATAAATAAATTATAAATTAACTTCTTGTAAAATCTATTACTTCACAACATCAATATCAGAGGGACTATGTCGATGCAGAAAATCAGGGATCAAAATACTCCTAGAAAAATATTTTGAGATATAATAATATAATAACAACAACACCAAAATAAATAAACGACATCACATAATGTCTCTCGATGTTTTAAATATCGGCTAATAGAGAGGCAAACATCTAACTGCTGTATAAATGCACATATAGAAACGTATAAGACAAGACAATGATAAACAGGACACGTTTGCTATGCGATGGGGGTCACCCGCCCCACTGCTCGCGTATAACATCACATTGACATGTACACTGAATCTTAACATTGAGGTTACGTACTTGCCCTGCCAACCATCTGGACGGCTCGTACGCCCTTCCTGAACGTAGCCACTGAACCGAGAAACAATACGTTTAGCTCACTTGTTACACAATCCATTTAACCTGTTTTAAATTGTGGGTGTTACAGAAGATACGCAAATCAAAGATCTTAATGCGGACAGAGATGCAAAGCTGAAAGTTATCTCTGAGCAGGAAGTAGTTGATGACGACGCAGTTATGTTCGACTGCTCATTACTACCGCCCAAACTGAAATCATTAGCAAGGACTTGGAAGATTAACACAACATTAGTAGAGATTGCTCAGTATGGGCTGGGTAGTAATAGAGGTCGGCTTTCCTATTGGGGTTGCAGACGTGAACAGTGTTTTACTCTGACATACTCTCTACCTATATTTCTCATATATTAAGCGAGCTTTAGTTAATATAGTGTCTTAGCCTAGCTGCACTATACTAGTTGCGTGTGTCGTTTTTTCGTGTATTAGCATAGTATATTGTAGCCCAGTTTCAATTCGTCCATAGCAATGGTTAGTTGATGCAAACAAACTATACGTGTGTAAGGTACGGTAATACGGTATATTTGTCATTTCGTTTCCGTACCGTCGAGACAACCACGGTACGTATTAAGACTTTGTTTCACCATCCCAGTCTGCATCATCATCATTCCGACATCTGTAAAAATCCAAACACTGACAATACGAATGTACGCTCCTAACATGTAGTATGATTTCATTTGTTAGATGAGTTTGGTAGAATCAGATTCTGTGCAGTGAAGCTAGGTGTCGGAGCGGTAGAATTTGATTCTGTCAAAGCGTGATAGATGTGATGGATCGTGACTGTTTTAGTTTCCTCCCTGTGTTAGTCACTGTCGCGTCGTTAGCACAGACAAGCCGGAACTGTCGTCATAAGTCTTTGCCCTCCAAAGCTCACTCTCGATGGCAATTTTATCAGCAGTTTGAGATCTTCACTCCTTTCGTTCTGAGACATGCTTTCGTGGATTCTTTTATATTATTATATCTAAGTGTTCGGGGGCATGACGGTGCACTTGCAGTTTGCGATATTTAGTTCTACATATTATATTAATGTTTACATGCATGTACTGTCTGTGCTGCTGGGCTCAGAAGTGCATCATAGCAATGTGTTCAACTGCTGTTGAGTCGCACCGCACTGCGCGTCCGGATATAATTTTGACAAGTGACTGCTGTGTGAGACTATGTACAGGTCCTGATTGGCATGTGAATGTTAAGCAGTATTGTATGATGCACTAAAACCTCTCAATTGATACAGAAACAGAGCGAGTAATATCTCAAAAGGCAGAAAAATGGTGAAGTGTCGGAGTGCTTCATCTTGTGGCGGAATCCATTCACGAGCGAGCGGACATACACAATGATCGCTAAATTATAGGGTGTGAACGAGCACGGGTCAAGATAATGCCTTGCAGCCGATCCAGTCAGTGAGGTACGGACGCAACACCACTAAAGCAACTCAACAAAATTATAGACACGAAAAATAAATATCGGAAAACGTCAAGTTGTGAGGTTAGGTGTGGTGCAAGTTACCTATGTCGGCTCCAACCTTCCGCTGCGCGGTCACTAAAAGTTTAGCCGAACAATATATTCATTAATGTCGCACAAATAGAAAGAAAACAGTGTGAGGTCGAGCGAGTCAGTGTGAACGGCGCCTCCAGGGCTCCTGCCTACGCCTACGTGTACGGCGAACATCTTGTGCTCACACTGTGTAAGTGACACACATATTACGGGACACAGTTCAATACAACATTTAATATTTCCAGAAAGAATGTCACAGAATAGTACAAAGTTAAGAAGTTAGCTTAAAGTATTGTTTGTATGTAGAGATTCTGTACAGATTGTCTCGCTAAGTTAGGTAATGTATTAGTAATGATAGCAATACAGTGATCTTACAGTTTTTGCATTTGCACTTCTTGATGAGCGTTTCGTCTTTGATGTCCTCGTGGCAGGCCTTGCAATAATACCAAGCTCTGGAATGACAACAGTTGTAGTAAGTACTAAGGAGACAAACTGCCACTACGACCGGCAACACAATCAAATTGAAGAAAGTGTTGAGAGACTGACGGATACCAGCCAGAAGACAACATTCTTGTATTGGAAAGTTGCTAACAGGAGCTAATTTCCTTGCATTGTTCAGGCGAAGAAAAACGAGGCTACCAGCATCTATGAGTTGAAGAAGAGAGTGAAGCGTTTGACTAACCTTTTAACCTCATCAGCTGACTGCGCTATAAAGAATCCCTGCGTGTTGGCGTGTATCTTGGCGCTGCGCGGGTTGATGGAGATCTTGCTGTCGGCTCCCTCCTCGCCCTTGATCTCGATGGCCAGCAGCAGCAGCTTGAGCTTCGTGAAGCACAACCTGGAGGACAGACGTGATGTACCGGACCGATCTGAACTTTCTTCCATTCTTGTTAAGACTTTGTTTTCGATGGTGTGTGATTATCATTTTTAGTATAAAAGCAGAATTGAGTGACCATAGGTAATGTGTTCAGACAGTTGTGATTGGCAATAATTTAACATTGGAGGTAGCTTCCATATAAACTACGTACAATCCATTCGCTATCAATTTCATTGATTTTGGAAATTAATACGACATTC